>KK119807.1:601072-640725 GCA_000611955.2 Stegodyphus mimosarum
GAATTGTATAAAAATTTTTAGGATTAATAACCATATGCTAATTGACGATAGAGGTCTCAATGAGTTGATCGGAATGAAACTCGTTTTTTGCTGTTCAGTTAATTGACTTTATTTAAAACTTCAGAACCCTTGACAAGTTCTGTTTGGAGCTTTAAATAAAAAAATATTAACTTTGGTTTTCACTGTTTTTGTATTTCTCAACCTTTTATTTTACTTTTTTTGTTCCAAATGTCTATTATGAAATTTGCAAGTTCATAAAAATGGAAATAGGTAGGGGATCATGGTTCTTACAATTATCTGATATATTTCATTTCCCATATTATGCATACCTAAATATATATGTATATATATAATATAACTTTTCAGTATTGTTGTGTTCTACGGGTTTATGGATTTGGAGTGATTGAAGACAATACTTGATGAAGAATCAAAACACATTTTATTCGTCAGTATTACACAGTACAGTTCCAAAAACACGTTTACAGTCGTCGAAAAACTACGATAAACACGCTGAAACAATCAGCAACACAGCCTTCAGCAACACTTCACGACAAAGCACTAAAGTACGGCTCCCGACTCTGTTCGGTCGCTGTCCAGCTAATCTCTGAAATCAAAACACTACTACTGAACTCAACATACTCTCCTCTCCACGTACAGGCTGGGTATGTATAGCTTTTAACCTACCTTCGAAAACATTCCCGAGGAAAACCGCTAAGAATGTGTTCTAGAATGTTCTCCTTGCATCTAAGATATATCGCCCATTTTGTCGCCACACGTCGCCATGTGGGAGATTTGACGCCAAATCTGGCAACCCTGCCTTTCCCTGCCACTTTCTGGCAACCCTAAACCCGCTTTGCGGAGAGGCTATCTTACCGCGGCTGGTCACTTCGTAAGTATATTATAGAATGAACTTTCAAACTGTCCCCAAATGAATCATAAAATCGCCAAATTATGTCAAAATACAGCAAACAGATCGCAAATGACAGAGACATATCGCCAATTATCTTGATTTTGATTTAAGGCAAAGTTAAAAGTAATGAAATCAGGTCTCGGGAAAGAAAAAGAATTGTTTTAAGGTAATTGACGCCTTTGACTATCGCCTTGTAAATAAGTGATAAAGAAAGTGAAGAACTAAAAATGTATCCAATTAACACGAGCTATGAGGTATTAAAGTCTCAGATGGCTAATGATAAAAAACCTGAAGGTGCAGGTTCAGTGACAGAAGAAGCTATCTGCCTGTCGCTTTCTGAAACAAATCCGAGCAAGTTTGATAACAGTATATTATCTTAACTATTAGAAGTCATTTTAATAAGAGGAGTTGAAAGTTTTATAAAATTAAATTCCTTTGAAAATTCTTTGAAATAGTTTTAAGATGCTGGGAAATCTAGCTTTATTGTTGACAGGCCATTTGTTATATACATAAATATTGGATAAATTGCTTCGTTACTAAGCATCACCGTTCCTCTATTTTTTTTTTTTTAATTTGTCCTATCTCCGTATTTGGTTATATTCAGTAAAGTTTTAGAGACCCGATCAGTAGCTGAATGGTTACTATTACAAATACTGGTATTTCGACCTGAATTCGAACCCAGGCAAAAAAGTTGATTGCATGATTGGATTTCGTGGTTTTTACCATGAATATCGTGAAAAGATCTCCACAGAGGCATCCTTGTCCTTAGATAGACCTCCCTCGTGTGCTTTGCCGTGTTCAAATAACCTAAACTTTTAGACTTTATTTCTGATTTATAACTAACTGTATAACTAAAAAAATATACCGGTAAAAAATATCAAGAGTGTGTAAAGTCATTAGGTTATTTTAAAGCAGGAGATGTAAAAAAAGTGCAACCGAAACTCGAAACTGGACCTCTCGAATACGCGCCGAGTGTGCTACCGTTACATCACGAAGGTATGCTAGAAGGAGAGAGAAAATACCTTATAACTAAAAAGTAATAATTGAAAGCCAAAAGATTTAAGACAGTAGGTATCGAAAATGTTGCATTTTATTAATTACAAACACTGCAAATATTTAGTAAATTAATGTTGCAAATGTTCATAAAAATTATCTATTGAATATATTGAATAAAACAGCTAGCTAACTGTAATAAATAACAGGTATAATGAAGTTGTAGAGACATTAGGTAATTTCGAAGCAGGAGACATGAAAAATGAGCAGTGCCCTCGCCGGGACTTGAATCTCGGACCTCTCCAATACACGCCGTGTGTGCTGGCCATTACACCACGAAGGCATGCTAAGAAGGCGGGAGAAATACCTTATAAAGCTAACTGTATTGAATAATATAAAGATTTAAATAAATAAAAACTGCATTTATTGTTTCTAAATACCTGTTTTTTAAACAATTATGAATTTATTAAATTTGAGAGATAACTTAAAGACATATTTTATAGATTGATAAAACCCTCAGAACTGAAAGTGACGAACCGCGCGGAAGATAAACTGAATAATTTACTATTCGCGCAGTGTCAATACTTGCAAAGATCAGTGGCAGCATAGAGCAAAGTACCTAATGATTACAAAAGTTTTCGAGAATCCAAGAATTTTTGTATCGTCAAAAACTCTCTGATAAGGAAGAGTTTTAATTATAAATCCTTAGCACAAATAAAAAAAACTACCTTTATGCCTGTCTGCCTATATATCTATCCATCTGTGTATTGATCTCCTTATCTGCATTTTTGTGTACCTATATACAGTCTGCAAATGCAATAACAACAAACTGCATCTTGTTCAGCGTTACTATGACTACACTAAATGAGATTTTAATGATTCGATCCGCTTAATAGCTGGCACTAACGGTCAACAAATGTTTTGTCCGAGAATACACGAGATTCATTTCCTGTGTATTCCCATATGCCGCTATCATATACGTTTTGCTGTCAGTACTATTTTTGAGTAATGTATTTTATTGACGTCGTTTGATAATATATGAATATGTTGCTGTTTAAATTGCGTATGTGAATATACTGCTACGCGTGTACAAGTTCGTAATGGATTGAATGCCCACAGAACCGATGATAGCTTCATAAAATTTATTTTCTCAAAAGAAACACCCTACAGTCCTTGAACTTTCCACAAAAGTGCTCAGTATAACAGAGCGATATCAGTAGTTACACTTCAAATTACTAAGACATTAAATAGAAGGCAATGCAAAGGGCATCTAAAAGGCGAAGCTCGCACGGAGATCTTTCCGTACTCAACTGTGAAATGGAAACTTAGGAAACTAAAAACTTCCTCCGGTCTTGTATAGTTTTTCCCCAGCTGCCCAGAATTTTCCAGTACCCTTCTTGAAACTACTTTGAGACGTATATAGCATTGATCTCAAACCGTAAAGGAATTTTCAATCCATTTCACAGCGAATTTTAAACATAGCAACTCAGCCTAAAAAACTGAGCGCTCATTGCTAATTTTGTAGTGTTTGAAATGTCCTTCTTGTTTATCTTCGTAAACAACAAAAAGCAAAGCGAAATTTATCATTTACCGTACTTCCTTCAGCAAAAAATTTAATTGGTAACCTTCAAGAACAGCATCGGAATAGACAACAACTACTACAGTGTTAACAGAATGCGGGGGAGGGGAGTATTTGAAGTGTGAACTTATAGAATACACCCAATTAATGTATGCCATAACCATATATTTTTCCCTCAGAGGTAAGAAATACCATATACAGAATCTGAATGATAGTGTTCCAACTCAAAGGCTTTCTTAAATTTAGCTACTTCAAAGGCAAGCGCTTGTGTATCTGTATAAGATCAACGCCTGAGATAGTGGTGATAACATTATTTAACTTCAGTTGCTCTGCCAACAGATTTACATCTTCTTCAATGCCAGTTGTTTGATCCATTTTACTAAGTACAGAGTATGTTTTAACTCCGCTATTCATCACGAGACAATAGCTTAGGAAAGCCATTTGGCAAACTTGTAAGGTTTTAGTTAAACTAACCAAGTTATTTTAATTTAAATCTTTTCTATCTCCTCTCTGCTTCAACTTCCTGTCAGAAGAAGCGCGCGTTTTTAGCTTATGCTAATTTTTGAAGTTCAGCCAAGCACTATTTAAGCCAGAGGTAAAAACCTCTCGGTGTGTGAGAGCTTTGCCTCAGATCACGGTCACGCTGCTCAACGTTCGCCTGACCAGCTAGCAGTTTAAATTTATAAGCCATAGTGCTTACTACGTGATTGCATTGTAAAATAAATTAAAGTGCGGTAGTATTTAGTATATCTTGCTACGCACCCTTTTAGATAGAGGCCAATCTCCGCGAATTGCTCTGCGAAGCAAAGTTTAATTTAAGTTATATTTTAATTTATTTAAATTTATTTGATTGTTAAGTTCGACCAAAGTGTGGTCTGTTACGTTCTGTATCTCTCCCGAATTGGGAGTTTTGTATTTAATAGTGAGTGAATAAAAGAGGATTTCAAATCCCTTCACGTGCAGTTATTCTCCAGCCCAGCAGTTACATCAGAACATAGCGTACCTTCCGCTCCCTGTTCCAGTTCAGGACTTAGAACGTAAGGATAAGAACCCTATCACAGAATTCACCATGTTCTCAAAGAATACACACAGAACGCTAAGTCCTGATAAACTGTCATCCTATGCTTGTAATAAAAGAATTTGTTCGTCTACTTGTAATCAGGGAACGAAGAGCCGATTGACCTCAATCATTACAGTATATTTTTCAACAATGAACATTATTGTCGAACATGCCGTTTGTCTGTCATCGATCAAGTAGATATGCATATTTATTGAATTACTATTAGAAATATTGAAAAGTGGTTTAATAATGGAATGGAATTTATAAGTTGATATTATGTTTAATAACTATTTAAACGTATGTCTGATGACTACCGTTCGGGAAAATGATTTAATAGTTTTGTGTTATAGTATCAAACATTTTTTAAAGAAAATCTAGCGTATTTGTAACCTGTAAATGTACATCAAAAGCGTGGATTTAATCCTATCGCGAAATTATAAAAATTTCCTTTGAGCTGATTTTGAGAGGATCCTTCGAAATTAATTTAACTAACTAAAAACAAAAATAAAGCTTACTTATTGAGCCTTTTCTTTCTTTTTTACTTCCTTGTATGAAGTAAAAAGGAACTATTGTAATCGCGAAAAATTTCGAGTACCATATTTCGACGAAAATATCCATTTCGACCGCTATCGAATGCAATTTAACGATATTTTTCAGTGACATCTATACGTAAGGACTGAATAAAGGACTCTTTTTCTCTCAAAAAAGTTATAAAACTGAATTAAAATGGATTCTGAAGATAATTTTTCGTGGCGTCTGTGCGTACGTATGTATGTATGTATGTATCTTTTATAACTCAAAAACGAGTAGCCTCAGAACATTGAAATTTTGTATATATAACATGCAGATGTGCACCTCCCATTCTGATGGCAATCGGCCTCACCAAAATATATATATATATATATATCCACTCTGTTACTCAGCTCAGTTTCTTCATTTTTATAAGTTTGTAAATTGTGCATTTGTTTCTTTAAAAGTAATTGAATTATGTTGTTCGTATCTTTCGCTTACGATTTAGATGCCTTTAGATAACCTGCATGTAATATTTGTGGAATAAGTGAGGCTAAGCCTAATTCTTGGTTATGATAGCGGCCATATTTGTTTACACTTGAAATTTAGCAGAATACTGGATTTTTTGTCAATCTAGAGAAACTAAGCTTGGCAACAACAAAGTAACGTCTTCTTTCATTATTGCAAATTAAATTATGCTTGATTCATCTTGGAATTATCATTTAAGTTATTAGTTTTTTTTTCATATAGATTGTAATTTTAACTGTAAAAATTGTTTTTTTAATTGTTTTAACTGTACGTAGTGTTTTATGTTTTTCTTAATCTTTCAATTTTTATTGAAAATATTTTGAATTTTTATGTATTTTTCCCTTACCGCGAAGTTGAATTAATTAGTAGCGAACATGCGCATCAGCTAAGCGGCGTTGAATCGTCTGTGAAAAACTGTTTCCTTTTTTATTTGTTTAATTTCTTTGTATATCGTTTTAGATTTATTATAGTATTTAAATAGAATTTATGGTAATTCTTCAGATGCTATAATATTTGCGCGTCTGAGTTATAAAATGACTGAGATGTAACGTTGTTAAGTGAATTAGCGCCGAAGTGTGGTTGTGGTAAATAAGTATAGTGAACTTTAAAGAGTGTATTTATTCTATTGTAGTTTATGCGCTATTGATGAAGTAGATTTAATTCAAAAGTCGCTAACAGTTAATTCAATATGTTTAAATGAAATGCAGGAAAGTTGCGTATAATTTAATATTCCGTACAAGGAAGCCATGTGGTGTACAGATCAGATTTTTTTTAAATGTGATACAAGTACAAGAACGTAGTGTGCATGGGGGCCGGCTCTTTTGGTTTGGTTTGGTTTATTTGATTATAGCAAAGCACTTGAGGGCTATCTGCTTAAGGGTAGAGCTGCCTTCGTGGAGGAATGTCTAAGGGATTGGTTTGGGTCGGTTTAGTTTATTACGGCAAAGCACCACTAGGTCCGTATACGTAAGAGCAGAGATGTCTTCATGGAGGACTTTCTAAGGAAAACTGACTTCTGTACACGTTACACATGGGAAAAAAGACGAAAGCGTCCATGCAGCCAAGCCCGTTCGCCTGGATTCGAGCCCAGGTCGGAACAACCAGTGTTTAGCGATTTTACCGCTCGGTCGCTGGTGGGCCTTTTCTAAGAGAAACTGGCTTGTATATACGCTAAACATGGAGAAAACCACGAAAAGGCCCAAGCAGCCAACCCTTTCGTTGAGATTCGAAACCAGTGCTCAGCGACTTTACCTCTCGGGCCCTGACGGACACTTCTATCTTAAACGATACGCCATAATTTTAATATTTTATTTCGAATTTTAAAATTTCAACGGATGGCGTAAAATTATCAGAAAGCATAACTGATCGGAATGTCTTGTCTTTCCTTTCAAATATAAACCTTATTATGTCCCCACCAGCGGCCGAGCGGTAAAGTCGCTGAACACTGGTAGTTCGGTCCGAGGCTCGAATCCCGTGACTGAGCCGGCTGCGTAGTCGTTTTCCTGGTTTTCCACACATGCAAGTATATACAATACCGTTTCCTTTAGAAAGTGCCCCACGAAGACATCCCTCCCCTAAGGCAGGCAGATAGCCATCGAGTGCTTTGCCCTAATCAAATAACCCTTATTTACATTTTTATTATATGGATATTAAATGCGTGATGATGGATTATTTAGGCAGCAATGTTTTGTAAATGTATTACTCAGTGAAAGAGTTTTGTTTATTAGTTAAAAAATAGGTAAGCATAATTATAATTGTTAAAATTACATTTTATTTCATTTAAATTTTTATTTTAATTGCATAAATCATAATAAACTTCGGAAGGGGGATGGTAAAACTTGCGAGGCAGTCCTATTGTAAAAGATGGAATTTCGCAAAATTTTTATGTCTGTGATTTTACACTAATAATTTAGTGGAAAACATCGCTGCCAAAAATTGGCAGCGTAACTAACATTTTTCAAATTAATAAAAATAAATATATATATATATATATGTTTTTTTAATCTGAAACGGTTTAGATATTAACAAGTCGCCCGAAAGGCTCTTTGAAAGTTTAAGATGATTTATCACTAAATATTATTGATGGAGACGGTTCAAGTGGAATAGCGAAACATTTTATAAGATATTAAATTTAAATAAATATAAGCTAAAAATGTAGACCAATATGATACCGTTATCATCTGTGTATTTAAAAAACGAAAAAAATATGTAATGTAATTCTTTAAAACTACTGAATGTTTTTAATTAGATATATCATGAATTAAATGCATTTTTATTTAAATCAATGATATTAAAAAATAAAAAAGGTAATATCCTTAAAAACTGCATCTGTTACTTTTAAGTAATTCAGTTCGTTAATTATTAACAGGCAGAATTAATATGAAAGAATATTATCTTACGTTTTTCCGAAAGGCAACAGACTCGAATGAAACGTTAAACAGTTCATTTTCAGTGAACCACGCAAAATCGCATTTCGAGATTAATAGCCCTTTTGGGCTAAATTAAAATGCCTCACATATGAAGCTTAACACAAAAAATTCGTATAATTTAAATAATTAAGTTTTAGTTCCAAATTTATAAATGAGTCAGTTTCTAGAAATGTAATCAACGCCGTTGGATGGCATCCAAGTTTCCATTTAAGTACAAGGTGTTTTGATTTTTTTTTCATTAAATAGTACATTTTTGAATTTAGAAAAAAAAAATCTGTCATTAAAACTGTTTATCAGTACCGAGTGTGATTTATTTGTTATATTATGGCACAGCTCACTAAGCTATGTACCTGAGATGAAGTATGCCTTCATGAAGGACTTTCCAAAGGAAAACTGGTTCGTATCCAAGTTACAGTGTGCGAGAATCAAGAACCGGTGCTGCCTGCCCATTCGCTGAAATTTTAATCTGACTCAAGCAAGCTTTTTAACAGTTTTATCTATTCGGCTAAACACAGTTAAGGGCGACCGCATATTACTTGGGCAAGGGACCTTTTCTAATACTGTGGTACTTAGTTATGCGTCCTGTTTGGACGCTTAAGTTTTTATTTGGAACATAATCCTCTTTCTTTGATTCTCTCTCGAAGGAATGCTACGATTGTCCGTAAGCGTCAGCACGCTTGTTGTTTCTGTTCACCAGTACAAATCCCACAATATAACTCGTGAATTTTCATGTTACTTCGTGTTTTTATTTTATTTATTTTATTTTTTATTTATTTATTTTTTAGCCCAAAGGAGCAATTTGTCCAGAAGAGCTATTAATTTCGTTTTAGCATTTTCCATTGGTTCACTATAAACGGCGTTTCACTTTTCAGATTATTGCCACCAAATACTAGAGCCCTGCATTATACTATTTAAAGAAATTAAATAATAAAGAATCTGCTTGAATGTATGTATGTTCCCTGCACTGTGAAAAACAACGGTACCAAAAGACATCAAATTTTGAATAACTTAGTCCTTCACTCGAATATGGGCATTTGGAAGCCTTGTTTCATATTTTGTAAAACTTAAATTTAACGAATTTTTGATTAAAAAACTCAGCGATTTCAAAGTGAGCAGTGGCAACACTGTACGGGGAAAAGAAAAAAAAGAACAAATTCTTAACTCCAGCGCGCGAGACTTTGTATCGGAAATTCTAAAGATATACTCTTTTTAAATTCTTTTGTAATATTGCTGTTGAGTTGAATTTTATGGTTTAAGTGCAAAGAACATAATATTTAATAAATAAATTTAACACACAAAACGTTAAAAAGACGCATAATATTGGCATAATTGCGCCCTTTGGGCGTAATATAAAATCTGAAAGCTTTCAGTTTTTGTTTTCCCTCGTAAATTTGTTAACTGTGAGTTTTAAGAAATTTAGTGCGAAGAGTCAAGCAACGAAGAAAATACATTGCATTATATTATGATGGAGGTGAAAGAAGATATTGTTTAAAAATAACAGTGATATACTTTTCCAAGATTTGAGTGTTGCGTACCGAGAAGTTCAGTATCTATGATTGTGAAAAACAAAGACGCTGTTAAACAGGTTAACGCTACGAAAGGAGTGAAATCGATTACTAAATAAAAAACAGAAGCATTAGAGCATACTTAAAAATTGATTTTGATATGGATAACAGAAAAGCATTGATGTATAGTACAGAAGGTGTTTACTCATTTTTAGATCGAATTCGATGAAGAATTTTAAAAAAAATTTAGACTAAAATTGCCGGTCTAGAGCTTATTATTTGCAATGAGAAATATCGTCTGCTACTTTGAAATTTAAGTGTGAAAGTCAACTTAACGTGCTATCGAGAGAAAGTTTTATGTCTGATAATTACGGAAGAAATTCCATTTCTCTATCGCAACGATTTAAACTTCATCCAGAAAAGCAACAAGTCATACAAAAAAAAAAATCACTGCATTTCTTGAAAAAATGAAGACTGATACAAGTATTGCATATATATCTTTCAACGTATTCCTGCAAAGTTCCCTGGAGATTCACCTCTGGAATATTGTGCCTTCAGTCTCTTGAAAAGAGCTCTTTCTAAGCGCAAACCCACGGTGATTGACGAACTCTGGAAGACAGTGGCAGAGAAATGGAAATTAGTAACCCCGGAAATTTTACGAAAAGCCCTTTTATCATGGAAATCACGATGCTGATTTAGAGACCTGAAAAAAGGGGAGATCGAACATTAAAAAAATACTCTTTGCATTTTAAACATTAATTAAACGGCCGTGAAATTGTCCTAAAAATTTCTAAACACCTACTGTATTTCATTTTTGTATAGTATATGTATTCACTCATTTGTATTTTAATATTAAACAACGTTGTAATATAAGAATGGATTAATTATTTTCCCTTTATTTCTCACTGGAAAAGTTCGTTTACAAGGTTGTTCAATAACTTCGCGGAACAGAAATGAAGAAACCAATTTTTATTTGTAAAAATGACTTTATTTTTCAACGTAGTTTCCCTCAACTTCAATATACTTATTCCAACGGTCTTCTAATTTATGGATCCCTTGACTGTAGTGATTTTTCGGCAGCTCTGCAAAATATCCCTCCACGGCAGCTATTAACTCTTCGTTTGAAGAAAATCGTTTTCACGGAGGTATTGTTTGAGGTGTGGTAAGAGCCAGAAGTCGGAGGGAGCTAAATCTGGAGAATAGGCTGGATATTGCAACAATTCGTACTTCAATTCAGTTATTTTAGCAATGATTTTTTGAGCTGTGTGAGCAGGTGCGTTATCTTGGCGGAAAATGATTTTCTTCTTCTGTAATCCGGGTCTTCTTTCACGAATTTGTTCGTCTAATTGATTCAAAAGGTTACAATAATAATCCGAATTAATTGTTTTGCCAGTTTGAAGGTAATCTATAAACAAAATTCCTTTCGCATCCCAAAAAACTGATGCTAACAACTTCTTGGCTGATTTTTGCACACGAACTCGTTTCGGCGCCGAAGAGTCGGGTTCACACCACTCATTAGCCTCCTGTTTTGATTCAGGATCATGATGGTAGACCCAAGTCTCATTCATTGTGATAAATCGACGGATAAAGTCGCTTTTATTCTTCTTAAAACGCTCCAAAGTCGCATCCGAATGTGTTTTTGCTCCATCGTTAGAGATTGCGGCACCCATTTTGCATAGAGGTTTTTGAAACCCAAATTAATACTCCAAATATTGCTCACTGTGCCCAATGAAATGCCTAAAGCCTCTATTAAATCTCTTTCAGTCAATCGACGGTCTTCCAATACCATATCTTGTATTTTTGCGATGATTTCCGGTGTTGATGCAATATTTGGACAACCCTCTGAAGGATCGTCTTCAAGGCTGGTACGACGACTTTTGAATAAACTAGCCCACTTGCAAACCATTGTTTTTGAAGAAGCAGATTCACCGAACAAATTCACCATTTCGGTATGAATTTCCATTGCCTTTAAACCTTTCTTTACAAAGAATTTGATAACTGCACGTTGCTCAATTTTATCCATGCTTGAAAAAAGGCACAACACGTTAGATATAAAGGGCTGTTAAACAATGAATAAATTAACAGATCGAAATGAAACTTTTGACGTGTTCCTAAGAAAGTACAAATATGAAAATGGCGTCGAAGTTTTAGGTCTAATATTGACGAATAGATGGCGCTCCGCGAACTTATTGAACAACCTTGTAGTACTGACTTAATCAGAAAAGTGTGGGGTTTTACTTTTTAAATCTAAAGTTCTAACTTAGAACCCCACGAACACTAACAAACGAATAATCGCTTAAATGTGTGAACAAAGAGGGTTTATAACCCTTTATTTTTCAGTATATTTACAATCAGTTCCTACTTGGAACTTTTCACAAAGCTTCCACTCGGGCTAGAACTTAAAATAATAATAATTTAAACTAAAACTAGCTTAACTAAGCTATTAAAAGGTATAGCCGAAGCTATCAAAATCTAACCAGTTGGCCCCTAAGTATTAATTAAATCGGCGTGAGAGACGTAGCCGAAAGGCAAACGCGCGCTAGTCAGGAAATCAGACTCTCTCTCCAGAAGTCGGTGAAGTCACGACTTAAATAGTACTCTTTCTCATTTGCATTAACTGCGTTTCTGAATTTACATTCTGGCAGGAAATTGTAAGTTGAAATTAGAATAAGATAGGAAAGATACAAAAATTAAAAATAACTGTTAATAAACTTAGGATAAACCTTACAAAAGTATCATCTAAGTAAGTATGTAATGACCAAGCATGATGCAGTAAGATCAAGAATCTAGACCGGGTTAGTGACGTATACCGAGGTACCACTGTAGCTCTGCTGATGATCCAAAAACCTCAGCTCCCATCATGTTGAGTACTCCGTGGCAGGAACGCCCTGGGGAAGGCCACCTCACGCTCTTGATTTAAAACTTTGTTCTTTGATTATGGTAATAATAAACTTTAACATCTGTAGGACCGCTATTGTATCTAGAACTTCTGTCAAAATCCTGCAGACGCTACTAGAATGATTTTATTTAGGTGTTAAATGGAAAAAAAAAGGCATAACTTGTGGCGATAGGTGAATTTCCGTTACTCGTGTATATTTAAATCGACATTAGTTAACGCTACGATTGAACTATTTTACCGCTCGGCTGCTGGTAAGGTTTTGAAGAGCACTAATTTTTCATAATATGAAATGCGATTACAAATTGAGTTAGTGTTTTCTTTCTTCATAAATTGTAATAGGAGATAATAGTAAATATTCTTTGTATACGAAAATGAATTTTAATAGAGATGAAAAAAGTTTAGCATTTCATAGGTTTACATATTCAACGTTCCTAACAATATTTTATAACAACTGTCTGTACCGCTTTTGCTGATTTACAAACGAGCATTATTGTTTTCTAAATGCTGCTGCTTGCCGAATACCCCCAAAGAAGACAGAATTCAGAGAAAAGAATATTAACCAAAAAGGCGTGCAACTACGCAGCGTGATAGAGAAAAGACGTAGGCGTCAGTCAGCGAAAAAGAAAAGAAAACAAGCAAACCGGGTAAAAATAAAAACACCAAAAAACGCATCTCTCTCTCTTGCTGCTCGCACTGCTAAGGTCAACTTTTGCTGGCTGGAACATTTTTACTCCGAAGCAGGATGTTTACATAAGTTGCGGCCACGTCCAACAAACAGTTGTTGATCTAAGGACCCGCCGCTTTTTGCTGTTGACACAACTGCCTTCGCGTCCCGCACTCCTCCCCTTAAACCAGCCACCAATAACCTTCGCCTCAGCCCTTAAACAGGACGGCGGACCTCACCCTACATTGGTGTATATATATATATATGTAAGATTACATATATAAATCCATTTATGTATGAGATGTGTTATGGGAAGAGAACAACCGAGTATGTTGAAAATGTCCAAGAAATTCCGTTGCAACCATTTATTTATGTTTTTTTTTTATTTTCCCTCTCAAGTACTATGATATTTGATGATGAGAAAAATGTGTCGTCAGCATCATATACATAATCTTGGATTATCGAAACTGTGGAATAAGTTCGGATAATCGATTTTCATGTTTAATAGAAAGTTTTTACAAGATAAACCTTTAGTTAAAACTCAGAAAGTAGTTCATTAACTAACAGGAGAAAAATAATTTATCATATAGTTTAATGGGAACAATACAGTAGGCGTCACTTAATGTGATCACTTTTTGTTCGTTACTATGTTGATAACATTAAACGATGCGAAAAGCATTTTTCGGAGTATCCGTGAATTTATGTTAATGTAATCTGCATATAACTAGAAACTTAACAATAGAAATTTAATTAGTAAAAAAAACAGTTGATTATTATTGACAGTTGATTATTATTGACAGTTGATTATCTGGAGTTCTTAAGCAAAGGTTTATTTTGGAACTGTTTGTAATAAATAGTCCTGGAAATTATTTGACCGATGCACCTGTTCAAAAATTTCGTCACCGTCTTCTGGAATATCGCAAAATGTGCTCGGATTTGTTTCAGAGAGCGGAAGGCAGATCCTCTTCTGAATCTTCACATTGAAGTTTTTCTTCATTCCTCATAATTCATGTTAATTGGATACATTTTTAGTTCTTCACTTTCTTTATCACTTATTTAAAATGTGGGAATGCTTAAAACAATTCGTTTTCTTTCCTTATTTCATGACTTTTAACTTTGCCTTAAATCAAAATCAAGATTAACTGGCGGTATGTCTGTCATTTGAGATCTGTTTGCTGTATTTTGACATTATTTGACGATTTTATCTTTCATTTCGGGACAGTTTGAAAGTTCATTCTATAATTTTGTTACGAAATGACCAGCCGCGGTAAAATAACTTCCCCGCAAAGCGGATTTAAGGTTGCCAGAAAATAGCAACGAAAGGCAAGATTGCTAGATTTAGCGCAAAATCGCCACAATTGGCGATATGCCATAGACGGATAGAGAACATTCTGGAACGAATTCTTACCGGTTTCACACAGAATGTTCTCGAAAGCAGGCCAAAAGCTATATAAACCCTCTGTGTACGGATGCATCGGGAGTTTGTCGTGAAATGCGTCGTCGAGTTTTTATCTTGAGTGTGTTGAGCATCAAAAGCGATCGACCGAGTCGAGAACTGTATTTAGTGTTTTGCCTTGAAGCTGCCTTCACCGTTATAGCCTGATAGTCTGAAGGCTGTGTTGCTGATTATTCAGCGTTTCTGTCGTAGTTTCTCGACAACTGTAACCCGTCTTGTGAAATACAGACGAATAAATTGTATTTTGATTCTTTATCAAGTGTTGTCATCGATCACTGCAAATTCACGAACCCGCAGAACGCAACAATATTTTGTTAACAATAAGCGATGTATTTTCCATATTTTGTTATATGAATGGGACATTTAATTTTTTGAGAACACTTAAATCTCTATTATATCTTCATTTGTTGGTTGCAGTGAAATAAACTGAAAATGTGGGTGTATAGTGGTACAAGATTATGACATGTAAAATTAGGTTAAGTTGTTTGTTAGGGCAACGCGTTCAATCTGCGGATTTAAGAGAAATGCTTTCGCGGAGGACTATTTGTAAGAGGTCATTTGAATCTGGCAAAGCGTATGAGGACTATTTACTTAAGGGATGCCTTCGTGGAGGACTTTTTAAGTGAAACTGCCTCGCATTCACATTACAGATAAAGAACTCAACGAAAATATTCTGCAGCTATCCCTTTCACGTGATTCCGATAGCGGGTTGAACTGATATTTAGCGACCTTAACAACCTGGGCACTGATGGGCGGTATTTGTATGAGAAACAGCGTGGTAGTTATGGGAAACTTTTAACAGAAATTTAACAGCGTTAAAGAAAGGGAGTTATGTGATGTGTCTGTATGAATGACCCAAATGTTCGATTTCATTTTAATTCAGTTAGTTTATTATCTGATTACCGATGTAAAATCTGACTGTTTGATCCTTAATTTTGTAAGAACGTGTTAAAAGCATGTTCGGATATAATATGTTTCTTTAAAAAGGGACATCAAGGCCGTTGTTATCCCTCCTTATTTGCGATCGTGACGGTGTACTCTTCACAGCGCAATACTAATTTTCTCCACTCATTTAAGACTGCAGTTCAAGTCGGTTTGTTCGTTCGCTTTTCATGAAGCGAAACACTCTAAACGAAAATGAAGTGGGGGAGAATTGGCGACATGTACCGTCGGCTGAAGCAAGTCGGGCGCCGAAAAATGACCCAGAACTTTCTATTTTAAAGTAGCAGAATACAATAAACTTGTATTTATAGTTTTTGTAAAGCTATTTTTTTTCAAGTGTGACTATGAAAAATGTCGAACACGGTTAATATTTTTAATTTTTTGTTAGAGAATGTTTTTAACAGAATCCTTCGAAAACTGAGAGGTTGCTAGTTTGCGTTACGTTACGCTACCACCGATATATAATTCGCTCGCCCTGGCAAGTGTTGCCGTTGCGCGAAATATGAAGTAAATTTGTCTCCCATACGGCTTCGCGCATCCGCTTTCTCAGAGAGCTGGAATCGCCAAAGCATAAAATTATGTATTTCTCTTCAAACTTTATTCATTCTGTGATTCCTTAACAAACTAAATGATTTAAAACAATAAACACAATTTTTAACAATTTAAATCTCTATTGAATTTTTAATAATATATATAATAAAAGACTGAAAAAAAAAATCTGAAAGCATTCAGATTTTATATACGTCAAAAGGGGCTTTTTTTTTTCTTTCATTTATATACACATATATGTTTCGAGAGCATTTAGGCTCCTTTGGACTAAAATTTCTATTTAAATGTCTCCTTTGAACTAAAAATATTAAAAAACTGCGTATCTTTAGATTTTCGATAGACAGTCTTGCGCGCTGAAGATACTTTTTTCCCCGTACAGTGTTGCCATTGCTCGCTTTGAAATCGTTGAATTTGTTAAATCAAAAATTCGTTAACGCTTTGTAAACTATGAAAAAGACAATAAAAGAAATTTCAAATGCGGGCTTCCAGGTCTACATATTCGGGTGGAGAACTACGTTATTCAAAATGTAATGGCTCTAGGTACCGGTTACCCCACCCCCTAAAGTGCGAGAAACATACCTGCATTCGTGAATCTTTTTCATTATTTAATTTCTGTAAATATAATACAGGGCGATAATATTTGATGGCAACAATCTGGTAAATGAAACGGACATTTATAGTGAACCGACGCAAAATGCCGTTTCGAGACTAATTGGACTAACGCCCCATTGGGGTAATGAATTTAAATTAATTTAAATGAGATTTTATCCAACTGATAATTTTTAATGAACATTTCCAATGTTATTATAATTCATTAAAATCTTTATTATACCATTATTGGGTACCTGTCACAGAATACTTTTGTTTCATGTTAATTATTTCATTTTATGTTATTTAAACTGTTCCATATATTTTAATTTACTATGCCTCAGTCGCTTGGTAGTGTAATATTAGATATATTCTACTATCTAAATATATTCTCCCACAGACTTAAGTTTAAGAGAGAAAAATCTGATGAACTTTGTTTCAGTAATATCAGTAGAGTTGAATTTTTCGAGAATATTTTTATTTGATATTAAAGAATTCGTCGTGACATTTAAATTAATAAATTCATCAATTTTGTAAAAAAGTACATCGTTTTATAGAGAAATTATAGGAGAAATGTTTTATTTACTCTTTTCTCTTTTACAGATATAACTTTGGACCAACCTCAGTGAAGGGAGGCAGATATGAAAAACACAAGCTGTAACTATTAAACTATTTGCTTGAAAGTAGTCATTTCAAAAGTCCGAATCTCTGTTATAAATAATGTCCGTATGCAGTCTCAGCCACCGTGACGAGCTTTGATGCAGAGGTAAACTTCTCTGAATTATTTTTATGAGTGTGACGTTTTCTGTGTTTTCTCATTTTTATGCCTATTATCTATATATATAATGTAGAAGGAAGTATACCTGAATATTTAAAATTAGAAAGAAGGCAGTCTTAAATTTTTATTAATATTGAATAAAACTCTATCGATTTTTAGGCACTAAGTCCCTCTTCCTCAGGAGCAGAAAATTCATTTTCAAAGTTCTGCACGTTTCGTTACTGTTTTTCTGGACAGATGGCGCTACATTTGTTTGCCCTTTGCCCATTGATTTCCATATAAAATACTTGCCGTTTCTCTCACCTTTTCAAATATAAATACATAATACAATAAAATAAAGCCTCTTCCCCTCTCCTGAATAAGAGGAACTTATGTCTTATCGCTGTCGAAACATTAATGGAACAAACTCATCACGTAATTGCCGAAGGTTTTAAAGCACTTATTAAAATTGGAGAAGCCTTCTACATAAGTCTGTTAAAATCAATGAGAACTGATATATAAGCGTTTAATTTTAAGTAAGTGTGGACTTTTTTAATGTAATTGGAGGAGCTTGTATTGAATTTATTGAATACTTGTTAAAACACTTTGGGAATTTTTGTTATGAATTTTTGTGCTTTCTGAATTTTTTATTTGTTCTTTCATCGTATTGGAATACAGTGTTTCTTTTTGTGTTATAGATTTCTGAAACCTTAAAGATTTTTGTCAGATTTCCTGTATTAATCGTTATATAGAACCTACAATTTAGATTTGGGGAAAAAAAAACTTTAGGGTGTTTTTTCGATTTTTCCTTTTGGTTCCTCCTTTCGTGAAATCTGATGCAAACAAGTCCAAACGTCGTATCATACGTATCTTTTACATTCCATCCGTGCTAGCAAGTTAAATACAGTGTCCACGAAAGTCTTTAACCGGTTCTTTATTTTCGCAACCGACTTGTACTTCAATTATTTGTGTTTTGACTTTTTTTTAATTTTTAAAAATAATTTTGTAAAAATTACGAATTGTAACATTTTACGATACTTTATTTAGAAAAGCTGTAGATTCATATAAAGTTGGTAAAGATATTTAATTTCAAAATATGCGATATTTGTCTTTATTTGCGTTTATGGGTCAGTTAACATACAGGGTGTTTATAAAGTCCGGGACCCATTTTGATGTTTAATAACTCATAAAATAATAAAGATAGATTAAAATTAATAACATAAATGGTTAGATAGACTCAAAAAGTTTCATGACCCTTGTCAATGAACTTCCACGTGTGCCCTCTTCGTCGCACGAAGAATATCGAGTCGATATTCAATTTCACGTTAGGTACAGGCAAGCATGTCGGCATCCACAGAGGCTATTGCAATTGTAATTCTGACTTTTAGGTCATCCATGTTCGACACTCTCCTCCCATAAACGTTGTCCTTTACAAATCCCCGAAAGAAAAAGTCCAAAAGTAAACATAACATTGCAATAGTTGCCAAAAACTAAAGAGAGAAAAATGCAATTATTAAGCAGACGATATTTAGAAAAGTACAGATATTTAGACTAACCCCAATGAGGTGGTGCACCATCTTGTTGCAAAAAGACATGCGGCTGAAGCTCTTCCAGTTGTCAAAATACAAGTTTTCCAACATGTCTAAGTATACGACTGATGAGACCGCCTTTTCTGTAAAAAAGAAAGGCCCACTGACTCGGTCGTGCATTAGTCCACACCACACATTAACCTTTGGGGAATCCCTTTCTGCCTCACGGTATTCGTGGGGGTCTTCAGATCCCCATATGCGCACATTATGGCGATTAACAATGCCAGAAAAATGAAAGGATGCTTCGTTGGAGAACAAAAAAAAAAAAAGAGAGAGAGAGAGAGAGAAATGCAATTAATAAGCAGACGATATTTAGAAAAGTACAGATATTTAGACCGGAAAATGAAATTATCTGAAATGAACCACACGCGCAGACGATATTTACAAAAGTAAAGGTATTGAAATCTGAAAAGGAAAATATGTAAGTTATTCCATCCATAAATGCCATAAGTTTGTTTATATCTTCATTATTTTTTGAGTTATTAAACATCAAAATGG
The DNA here is from genome assembly GCA_000611955.2 of Stegodyphus mimosarum. Taxonomy (NCBI): domain Eukaryota; kingdom Metazoa; phylum Arthropoda; class Arachnida; order Araneae; family Eresidae; genus Stegodyphus; species Stegodyphus mimosarum. The sequence continues at coordinate 620,529 of KK119807.1, forward strand.
TCCGAGACTTTATAAAGACCGTGTATAAATCAGAATAATTCGAGGCTGATTTTTTCCCCTTAAGTGAAATTGAATGGTAATCTGTGATTTTGTCTAGTCTGTAACATTCTTTAATTTAATATTTTGTTACTATTGTTACGAAAAATTCGGCGGTTGCGCCTGTATGTAAGCTTTCCGGCATAGCACTAGGGTTGCCATAAAATAGTGTATGGTAGGGTTGCCAGATTGGCGACTTTATCGCCCATTTGGCGACCAAATTGGCGACATCCCATGGTCCAATCGGGAAGCTTCTAGAATAACTTCCTGTCGAGATATTTCTCGAAACGTGTCGAACTTAAAGAAAACCTATATAAACCCTTGCGTTTCTGAGAGGAGTTAGTTGCGAAGTAAGTTGCGAAATTGTGAAGTGTTGCGAGCAGTGTGATCAGTTGTGAGAATAGCTGCTACGCAAGAGTTTTGTGAACGGAAAGCAATCGAGATAGTGCTTTGCCGTGAAGCTATCTTTACAGTATAGCTTGACAGTATATTGGTGATTGTTCCACGGTGTTTATTAGAAGTTTAGTGTTGCCGTGAAGCTACCTGTACAGTTACAGCCTGAAGCTGTGTTGCTGATTGTTTCAGCGTATTTATTGTAGATTTTCGACGCTTTGGTGATTTTGGAACTGTGCTGTAAATAGTGATTCCTGTAAATAAATTGTGCTTTTTATTGTTCTGCATCGTGTTTTCATCGGATACTCTCAAATCCACGAACCCGCATAACGCAACACTATTATGCTGAAAGAATCTTTACACACGCAATTTGCAAGTTTTCAAACACCAAAAGTACGTTATTAATATTCTCATGAAGTTTATTACTTTAGAATCGTTATTCATAGGGAGAAAAATCCATTAAACTAGACATATTTTTAATTCAGGCAAATTATATTAGGAATTGGCTGTGTGCCAGTACTGAAACCTGAAAGTGTTTCCTAGCCCTTTGGTGTCTAACTCGCGGTTCGGCGGCCACATTCTGCCCTCAAACAATTTTCTGCGGCCCGAAAATGCATTTCAATTACGTATTTGCTTTGAATACGGTGTTTATAGCTTTATAAACATAAAAGATATGGACTGGTCGTATGGTGGTACGCCAAGTTAAGAGACTAGATTAAGGTGGGAGAATTTGTGAAAATACATATAGCATTTCTTTGAGAACAGTAATTTTGCTTCGATTCGTACCACGGCATCAAGGAGATAGAATTTTATTACGTGTCTTGCTAAGGATTATAGCTCAGGATGTAAGAGAGAAGATCTTTTCCACTACGGAATTACTACCTGAACTTAATATAGTGGAAATTTGACGTGGGACGAATTCTAAATTTTCTAAAAATCCTATTCTTATAGGATTCTGGAATCTTCCGAGTCTTTAGAAGTCTTTCCATAATACTATACTATTTTTCGCCTTAAAATTTTAGCATCGAGTTCGGAAAATTTTAATAACTTATTAGTGTAATTTTCCCCTTTCTCATTCTCTTCGCAGAATGAGGTATTCTAAATTTTAAAATGGATTCGTCCACGAAAGGATTATTTTCGTCTGGCTAACAAAGGCAAACCCTCATAAACTACTTGTAGATGTTATGTCTAACTTTTTCGTTCTAACTGTTGAACTTTACGCCAGCCTAATACCACAAGCGATACATGAAATTATACTTAAGAGTCAGCTGCACATGCAATCTTCTATAATTATTTTTGAGGCTTAAGGAGTTGCAGAGCCAACAGTTAGAGCCAACAGTTAGAGCGGTCGAGATTCAAGTTACAGAGAAGTAGAAATGAAGTTATCTAGATATTGTAATATTAATATTACTATGATTCTTATTTGAGTATAGGTTTCTTTTAAAGAAATAATACTATGATAATTACCTGTAGTTTATCCAAGACTACCTTTCATTTGTTATGTTTTTGCTGTAACGGCGTCCTTCGGAAATTAGAATTATTCCTCGATTTTCGTACGGTAAAATTAGCGGGAAAAAAATTGGAAAATACGCGAGGAGATACGGTAATAATAATAATTATGATGGGGGATGAAACTTAACGATTTTAAATTTATTATTAAAGCAAAATCTTAAATCTGCATTTAATGAAAATCAATTTCAAGAAGGTAATTTTTAAAAATATATATATATATTAAGAGGATATAGATGAAATTTAATTTTCGCGATACGCTTCCCCCCCTTTCAAGAGGTCGTTGAATTTCTTCCCTTTGAAGACCAGCGCGCGGAGAACGAAGCGCAGTAACGGTACCGGACCTCCGGAAATGGAACGTCGCCACCAGCCCACGCATTTTCAGTAGTTAAGCCTACTCTTACGAAAAAATTCATATAAAATCAGCATTTTAATATAATGACTTCAATTTTTCAAGTTACGTACTAAATATACTAATTATTAATATGCATTAATACAAAGAATATCACATTAATAGAAATAAATGAAGCATGCGAAGTAATAAAATTATAACTATAAGCATTATAACTATCCACATGAAAACAAAATTACAAAAACGAAACGCATCGAGAAAGCTGATATCTTTCCCATTCTGTAATAATGCTGTAATGTTACTTTTTAATTACTGAAGAAAGTCTGTGTTAAGTTTTAAAATAAATGTAAAAATGAACAATTGGTCTGAGTTTTTCCATCACGGAAGTTCGGCGACATTACACCCGCTATAGTCAGCTAGATGCGCTTTCCCACATTCCCCTAATAAAAGAAAACATTGAGCTGGATGCATTTCCCCACATTCTAATAACAAAAAACGCAAAGAATTAAAAAAATAAAAACGAAGGAAAAAAATTGCAATTCATAAAGATATAAGCAAACACGCCGGTGTTCCTTTAACTTAAAGAGCTGTAATTTCCAATTCGTTTACGCCAATAACTCTATCAAAACCAGAAGCACAGAACAGAAACTAGGCCCATACATGAAGGTCAAAAGCCACATGACACCGATGTGAAAACCATTACCATTTAGCGCCATCTATTGGCATTTAAAAATTCAAAAAATATCATTCCGTTTTCAAGTTAGGTATACGCGACGCTAGGCTGAAGAGATTGATCGGAGCTCTTCACGTAAAGTCGACGCCGCGCTAGTAAGATTGGAATCGCTGCGTCGCGTATACGCGAGGCTGGTACTGAACGGATTTAATATCTGTCATTCACGAATGATGAACAATCGAAAAAAGTACTGATATTGAATAATTTAAGGTTTAAAATCTAATAGCTGGATCATTAATTTTTGCTGATTTATTTTGCCTTTGCTTGGGCACTGATCCGATTCATTTGTGGATTTTAACAGCTTACCTATTATATGTGTCATTTATCTTGGTCGGAATAGAGTACAACTGCTGCGAGCTACGGGTAATATAAATGACACATTTTTCATTCACAGGTTTCATGACACATTTTTCATGTCTCTTTAAATCACTCCAGATGAAAACGAATAAATTGGCCGTTTATTGTAAATAATCCTAATACACAAATAATACACTAATCCTCTGTTTAGCGCACGAGAAAACCATAAATTTCTGTTTCGTCTAACTGTTTTTAAACCGCAAATTCTGAGTATTGATTAACAACGGACTCCTGCTGGCTGTTGGAGCCGTATTTATATGGTGTTACATAGGCATCTGGAAGCTTCTGGAAAAATCGGTCTTAAGGTTTCGAAAATGCATTTTCCTGAAACTTTCAGAAAGTAGCCGAATTGGCGAGAAAGCGCCAAATGTTGTCCAAACCCACCAGGAGAGTATTCGTCCATATTCCGCATTCTACTAATTGAGCTGTTGTAACAATTAAACGTCGCTGAGCCCCGAATTGAAATTTCTGCTGTTCTGTACAAGAAATAAATACCTATTTACAAAACATACGGCTAGAAATTCAATTGCGTACAAAATTAACCGTACAGTGATTATTACTCTTAAAAGCAACAAATGCATAAATTACTAAATAAAACGATACCCCAAAAACAATAATGCAATCAAATTAAATTTAAATAGCTGCAGAAATCTACAACAGTGCAGTTACATATTGTATTACAATATGTAATTGTGTATTACAATTACGACAATAAGTGATTGTGCTAAAAAAAGTTTTTTTTTACGTCATTCTGTGTGTTCGAGACTTCTAATTGTCAATTGTCTGAGATTTTTGTTGTGTTAAATTTTAATGAAATGGTCATGATATTACTGCTTTTTAAGATTTGGTGTTCTGAATTTTGTAAGTCAGTTTTCTTTTGATGTAGTACCCATCAGTGGCCAAAAGGATTCGGATTTAAATCTCGGCAAATGGGCCGGCTGAATGGGAGTTTTCGTGGGTTTTCGCATGCGTAACGCGAATACGAAACAGTTCTCTGGGAAGTCCTCTACAAAGGCGTCCTTCTCCTTACGCAGCTAATCCTAATACGTGTCATCTTCAATGAATGCATTAATCCGATAAATAAAAGCACAAACCATTTTTGGGGTTTTAAGTTAGTCTGGATATGTGGAGATCTACTGTGATAGTATTAGTTATTTTTAACCCATTTGGTTAATGAATGGGACTGCGTTAATGTAAAATAAATTATATTACAGAAAGAGCGCATTTCCCATTAGTTCTGAGAGTGATGGAATCTGTGAGTTAATAGTCATGAATTTAATAAACATTCTTGAAATGCAGTGGTTTAGAATGATTACGCAAAAATAAATGAACTAATAAATCCTTCATTCGTGACACATTTTTCATGCAAAAATACTTCAGTCGACACAATCCGTGAAATGAATAGGTGTAGTCATTTTTATTGAGACCAGTGGGCAGCTGACCAGCTGGCCCTGCCCATAATCCCACCTCCCAAAGCAGTCCTTCTACATTCCAAGCCCGGGCTTGGATTAAAAAAATGGGAAGGCTTTGCGAATGCCCGAGTCAAAATAAAAATATCATTAAAGCAGCCATTTACAATGAATGCACACAGCAGTGTGGGAATGAATCACTAATCAAATCGGAAAACAAAAATTTCAAATAGAAACAAGCTAAAAGGAAAGAGACGAAACGATGTAATCGCATCTGCATTCGCATGGCTTTTGCGAACTTATTTTCCTGCAGCCTTACAGTGATTGACATGACAATAATCCAACAACTATCCCAATAACAGGTGGTGCCGTTAGAATACGAACATTGTTTCATGATTTCGCTGCGCATTTATTATGTTTTATTTCTTTTCCTTCTTATTTTCCCTAAATCTGCTTTTTTTCTGTTTTTATTCCCGCAGACGATTACAATGTCCGCGGTAAACAACGAGGAAAGGACAAAATGCCATTGGCAGATACAGAACGGGCATGATTTACGGTGGCGAAATGACTCTCGGTTTCTTGCCGCCGTTTGAAGGTCAAGGTTGATGAAGAACGTGATTTGTTTGTTTCGTTTTTTAATGCAACTCGAGCAGACATTGTCTGCGCCGGTTCGTAACGTTTTTGCAACCGACGTGCAACATTGTTTGTGCGATCTCCTGCAACTGTGGTTAATGAGGCTCGGATTGAGAGCATTTATCTTTAAAAAAAAAATTTAACAAATTTTATTGTTTTTGAACAGAAATTAAAGCGGCATGTTAACCCGTATTTCGTCATCTTAATGCCCCGTAACTAGTCCCAAGGTTCTCTGGGTGCACGTTCACGTAGTTGAAGCTGAAATGAAATTGCATCAATAGGATTTGAGCTGCTTTTTTAATATTTTAATTATTTGTTACTAGTAATTTTAGGTAATGCACTTACTAAATTAACTAAACAGCATAACTTTCAATCTAGATATGGCATAGTTCGACTCGGGTTCGGTCCCAGGCAAACGGCCGGGCTGCATGATTAGTTTGCATGGTTTATCCCGTGTGTAAAATTAATACAACCCAGTTTCCCTTTTAAAGCCCTTCACGAAGATATCCCTTTCCTTAGGCAGATATCCTAAGTATGATTTGCTGTAGTAAAAAAACTCTACTTTCAACCTTGGAATTCATCACGTAAGAATAATAGATACTTCTAATTATCCGCACATCTCCAAAAAAAAATCATTTGGCTACCTTTACGGCCTGTTTGGCTGTTTTTATCGTAGATACTGTTCTGTTCATAAATAACAATGATAGTATAATAATATTAATAAAGAACAAAAGTGTAAGAAACATTTAATAAGTGATAAGAAAGTGTGTGAGAAAAAACAAAAATGTATGTTTGGAATTACGGAATTAGTTAACCTCATAAGTACTAGTTATAGTTAAGTTCATAAGCGCCCGAGATTGACACGGACAGTTCTGCATCCGTTCTGGTTTCATGATTGTGATCTGCGCATTGAAAGAAAATGTCCCACGTTTTCAAATGACCGACAAAAAAATTTAAAGGCAAAGAATTATTAATTTATAGAAAAAGAACAAGACCGTAAAATATGAGTAACTTTTTCCATAGGATGTAGAAATTTTAGATAAAATTAAGTTTTCAGATATTTCGGATCATGGTGAGTACTGTTTATCTATCACAAGAACTACTCTTTAGTGTGCTTATCTGGAGGCATTCGCTATAGTGATAGACCGTATAAAAAGTACCCAAATGTCTCCTGTAACTCGGTAAAGAAAAGAAAACTTGTAGGTACAAACATTGGTCCTTTGAAAATGTCACTCAATGCATGATCCATTTGCTTTGCTGCACTATGGCCAGCTTTATGTCCGTTACCCGAATGGTCTAAGGATGGAAACAAAGTTTCATCGTACTTAATGATTTTATTAGGACAATCCACTGAGAAACTTTGCAGAAGTTCGTCAGAGACGTTATTCTTGGTTTGCTTCGTCTGCTTTATCAACGGGCCATGTAACCCAAATTTTTCTGTATCCCAATCGTTGGATTAGCGTTAACACACATCCTTTTTCCACACCTGTGTTCTCCATGATCTGTTTTGTGATGATGCATCTCTCATTCGGATGGATTCATCAGTTTCTATCTGATACGATGATAACGCATGAAACAGAAATCATCGCATCGGTTGTGACGGTTAATGGCCCGTGGCTGGTCCGGAGTGTTGCAGTCACCGACTTGATGTTTCGTAAGCAATAGATAGATAGTAATTCGATTCATAGTTTTGTCCCCGTAGATTGGTAACAGCTTATTGTGAATCGATATTGCTAAGTTATTCCCGAATCTATAGAAGAATTCGATCCCTGAATGTTGATGTAGTAGGCACCTTTGCATTTCAAATTCTTTTGATTTCCTTTTCACTGTTGCTAATTTAGAGAATTTTGATTTAGTATTGCAGATACTTGACATACTGTTAACATAAAATGTTACATTATACTGTTAACTTTATACTGTTGACATAAAGTATCGTGCAGAAAGTTAGGCCAATGTGCTGGCAGGCTACAGACTTCCTAACTTACCTTTCTGATGCGCGCATGCGTTGAATGATTAATTTCAAGAATGAATGAGCCGATATTGGCCTCACTCGCTGTTTTTGCCTTAAACATTAAGAAAGTCGATTCTTATTTCAACAAGACAAACCTACAAAATGTTTAAATAATCGTATACGCGAAGTCTTGCAGATCTCTAAAACACTCTTTGAAACAATAATAACAAAGTAGCAACGATTTCTGGCTCTCTGTGTGTATGTGTGCGAGGGGAAGATGGGGTAGTCTAAGAGGCGGGAATTCTCGTATGCGTAACGAAGCATTCTTGGCTCTAATTCTGTTGACTTTAGGCATCAACGGGTGGGAACACTAAACAAAACTTGAGTAGCGAAGGGCAAAAAGAAAAGGAAAGAAAAAAGGGTTGGAATTTCGGTCGTCTGCGTGATAAATAAAGGAAAATACAGATCCCTCGTTGGCGAAGATACACAGGGATGTTCGAAAAGCAAAGTACAGGATTTATTTCGTTAACCATTCGTTCTACACATGTTGCAGTTTCTTAAAACAAAAGTGTTTATGAAAGCAGTTTCGATGTTGTAGGTGGGAGTGTTTAGTGAATGTGAAGTCTTAATTTTTATATAATCCCTAAAGAGCCAAATTACCCGTTAAGAAAAATAATCGTTGTATGTTATTAAGTCAAAAATAATCGTTCTGCGTTATTGGGTAAAAAATAAAACTCTCCATATTTTTACATGAAAATTTTATGGAGACAGTCCAGAATAAATTGTTTGACTAAAGCAAATTTTCCAACCTACAGCTGACATAATTTAAGACTTTCAGAAACAAAATTAGAGAGCAACTGTTTCAAAAAAAAAATGTTTGATATGGCGATTCATGGTTTGGTATCTTTCGTACGACATACAGTCGACACTTTTCTGCAAATGTTGCTTGCAAAAATAAAATAAAAAAAGAAAAGAAAAGAAAGAAAAATCGCTTTAAAATAATTAAATATGCATTTTACGCTTTAGAATTTTCGCTTTACAAGGCTCCATTAAAAGTTAAGTTTTATTCGCTCTGAATGTCATCATACACAGTTTATAAATTGTTTTTCTAAAACTGCATACCGTATCAAGCTTACCAGCGGCCGAGTTGTAACATCACGTACTTATTAAGTAACAATAAAAATCCTTCAAATTAACATTTATTTCAATTTTTCCTTTTAATTACTGTATTTAGGTTTGTATAAATTATACACACCTACTTTCTTAATCAGAATTATACGTAACACATTTTTTTTTCGCATAGAAAATTAATTTTGCAGAACGTAGTTTTGCCTACTCTCAGTGTATTAATGACTAACTTCCGTGTTCGTCAAGAGTTTGCTGTATCACATTTGAAAACAAACAGTCACAGCTATAAGTATTTGAACAGTGCAACTATGTCGCATTTTCTGGAAAGAATGTTTATCGACTTAGAACCAAACATGTTATTATAATGTGCTTTTAAAATAAGATAATTCAATTTTAGGTTTTCAGTATTATTAAGTTAAAAATACCCATTTTCAGTTTCTTTAGATATCTTCAGTTTTATGAAAATATTCACAATGAACTCTATTGCCCCAAAATTGAGAAACCTAGATGAAACCGCCTCTACAGACTTTAAAATAGGTACTTTAAGGCCACAGCCAGCTCCCGCCCCATTTGCGATCGTCACTTGTATCATCATCATCGCACAGTATCAATTTTCTCGAAGTGATCTGAACCTGAAGTTAAATCAACCTTCATTCGTGTGCTTTTGATGAAGCAAAACTTGCTGAACGGAAATGAAGATGGGAAAAAATTAAGCCACCTTGACCTTTTTCCGTAGCTGTTGTTCCCGTGTTACGAATCAAATCGGGCGCCGAAAGGTAATCTTGAAGCTTCTATTTTAAAGTAACTGGAGTAATACGTCTATAACTTTGATATGTAATACAGGGTGTTTATAAAGTCCCGGGCCCATTTTGATGTTTAATAACTCATAAAATAATGAAGATATAAACAAACTTATGAGATTTATTAATGGAATAACTTATATATTATCCTTTTCAAGTTTGAATATCTTTACTTATGTAAATATCGTCTGCGCGTGTGTTAATTTCAGATCATTTCGTTTTCCAGTCTAAATATCTGTACTTTTCTAAATATCGTCTGCTTACTAATTGCATTTCTCTCTCTTTTGTTTTTGGCAACTATTGCCTATTATTATAGGCCTAGGAGGATGGCCTTCGCAACAGGTATGCTAAGGAGGATAGAAGATGATGCTGAATTTCTGAAGCGCATAATTTTCTCCGACGAAGCATCCTTTCATCTTTCTGGCATTGTTAATCGCCATAATGTGCGCATATGGGGATCTAAAAACCCCCCATGAATACCGTGAGGCACAAAGGGATTCCCCAAAGGTTAATGTATGGTGTAGACTAATGCACGACCGAGTCATTGGAATCACAAGAGAAAGCAGAGATTTTATGGTGGTTCATAGAAACGAAATTCATTATGCAAACACAGAGAAATTGCAGAAGAACTTACCAAAAAGATCCTCCATCCAGATGGTGCACCATCTCGTTGGGGTACCATCGTTCGTAGTTCTTTGAATGACCATTTTACAGGAAAATGGATTGGGCGAAGAGGTCCAATTCCTTGGCCAACCAGATCATCTGATATAACGCCGCTGGACATTTTCCTTTGGGGATTTGTAAAGGACAACGTTTACAAGAGGAGAGTGTCGAACACGGATGACCTAAAAGCCAGAATTACAACCGCAATGGCCTCTGTGGATGCCGACATGCTTGCCGGTACCTGGCGTGAAATTGAATATCGACTCGATATTCTCCGTGCGACGAAGGAGGCACACGTGGAAGTTCATTGACAAGGGTCATGAAACTTTTTGTGTCTATCTAACCATTTATGTTATTAATTTCAATCTATCTTTATTATTTTATGAGTTATTAAACATCAAAATGGGTCAGGGACTCTATAAACACCTTGTATAGAAGTAAAAATTTCAGTTTTCTCATTCTCATTAATATGTTTTTAATGAAGCATTGAATAAAATACAAGTGTAAAATTTACCATAAAAAAAGGCTAACTTTTTTTTGGCGTAACTTTGAATAAACCTGTGTCGATTTCCGGGGCGGTCAGACGCAGATCCCTCATCTACAGGAGTAGAAGGTGCGACGGCGGTTTTTATACGAAGGCAAGGGACGAAGCTAAAGCGAGCACCACCTATTGATGAAAACAGTAATTAGTCTTTCACGTTTTGATACTGCTTTTTTTTTTTTTTGATAGGTGGCACTATATCTTTGCTGGTTTTGTTCCGCGCCTTGCTTTCATTATAAAAATGGCCGTCGCTCCTCTCATTTTTGTAAGCGTATTTTTGCTGCTGAAGTAGATGGACGCGTGTGTTATCAACCTCGAAATCGATAGAGTTTCATTCAAAATCTACGGCAAAATAAAGTTGCATAATTGCCTAATTTTAAATATGTTTTGTACTAGAAAAGTTGTAGTAAAAAATTTTCATGAAATGAAATTTCAGTAATACTAAGTGTGAGCGTAATGCATATACTGTACTCATCATATTAGAAATATGACAGTTTTTCCACTATGGTTTTTTAAACTCAATTCGTTAGATTTTCCGTCATATCTGCTAAAAACCGGAAATAAATTGATAAATTTTTATTTTGTAAGTCAGGAGTTTTCAATTTTTTTAAAATTTATATCATATAATAAAAAATAAAAAAATATAGATGTGATGATGTGGTTTTGAGGAAAAGATGAAATCCAAATCATGCTTGAGTCATGGCCGACGAGGCTGTTTCTTAACTGCGAAAATCGCAGCTGGCTTGCTTGTTAAAACATCATTTTTACTTTTTATGGCAGCAATTATTCATAAATATACTTCTGGTTAAAACTGATGCAACACTAAAGATACTAAACACTCCCCACAGTTTCGATATACGTAGTTAGCATTTTAAACAACGAAGAAGGCGACGAAACGAAAGACGTGATATGCAGGATAAAAAATATGTAACTATGACTTACACTTTAAATTAGCAGTAGCCCATTAATTACTCTTTTTTTGGGGGGTACGCCCCCTCTTAATTCTAAATATAGTAATAAATTTTTCGAAACTTTAACTGAAAACTAGTTCCGCATTATGGCAAATTAATCTTCTGCATTGCGTATAGTTCATAACAATCAGATTAACGAAAACTTTTACTATAAATACCGCTTCAGTTTAACTACGCTGTCTTTCTTTGCCTATGCTTGCTAGCTAACGGACGTCTCTTGCTCGGCTACTTTTAGTATTAGCGTAATGCGTCACATCAAATTGTAATAAATATGTAATAAAGACATGTTTGGATTATCACGTGATTTTGTAGTTCTTCAAACGTTCCTGACATCTTCTAGTACGTAATCGAAATTTCAGTGATCTTCTAACTTCAATCCACTCGCGACTGCAGAATAATTGGTGTCTTCCCTAGTCAAGCACTCATCAAATATCAAATTATGTGCAACGAACGTAATTCTCTCATCTGATATATACCCTCACGTACCGCATATGTACGAAAGGGGGCAGCGTTTTATATTTATTTTAAATATTCATTTAAAATTTTTTGTCCAAAAATCGTGCTCTCAGGTATACAATATTGTATGTACACTGTGGAAAAACAAAAAGGACAGTTCTATATCTCCCGTTCTACTGAGCCAATTGACGAAATTCAAATTGCGTTTGCCATGTCTCTAAAGCGTGAATTAGGATATACACTGGTGTGCAAAAATTAAGGACGAAGTCGAAAAAATAGCATATCAGCTGAACGAAGAGGCAGAGCGGACAGAAAGACCAATCAGGAGATTAAGTAAGGTGATGTATGGTAGCACATGCGCAGATATGCAGGTAGACGTAATGGGGCAGTGTCTGAGTAGTATAAAGCATGTTGTCGATGTAAGATCAGTATTTCTGGCAAAGAGATTGCATGCCGTATAGCAGTTAAAATCACACCGAGTTGCTGCCTCAGCGAGAAATGGCGAATAATCAATATGTTAGACGACATCTGGATGCTTTTACCCGAGGTCGAATCATTGGGAAGTTGGAGGAAGGCCGCAGTGTGACAAGTGTGGCTGCAGAGGCTCACAGCATCGTTTCACGACTTTGAAGACAATTTCAAACTACAGGAACAGCTATCCGGGGGTTTAGTAGTGGTCGTCCACGAGGAACCACACCCGCAGATGACCGGTATATTGCCTTACAGGCCAGAAGAAACAGGCGGCAGACAGCGGGAGAAATCGCTAGACACACGACACAGGCGACTGGACGACCGATATCGCGTTTTACCGTGGCCAGAAGACTGCACGGTGGTGGTCTGTTTGCACGACGCCCTGTACGGTGTGTACCTCTAACGCCTGCCCATCGGAGAAGGCGTTCTCTGTGGTGCCGGGAACACCGGAATTGGAGAGACAATGAATGGGGACGAGTACTCTTTACAGATGAGAGCGGATTTAGTCTGAGTTGCGATTCTAGACACATACACATCTGGACAGAGTGGGGAACACGCAATAACCCCTTCAACATCATCAAAAGGGACTGTTTTGGAGGTCGCGGAGTTCTTGTTCGAGCAGATATAATGCTTGGTAGCCGGACCGACCTTCGTATCTCCCAAGGAGGTTCGTCACCTGGGACTGCTATTGTAGCGAGGTTCTTCTTTCTTACATGCGTCTTTCACAAGGGCTATGGGTCCTCAGTTCCTCTTCATGGACGACAACGCTCCACCTCATCGCACAGTTACTGTCGAAGAGCTGTTGGAGAGTGAAGATATTGAACACATGGATTGGTCGGCAAGGTCTCTGGATCTAAATTCCGTCAAGCATGTACGGAACTTACTAGGGAGACCCGTGGCAGCACGTAACTTATCGCCAGTAACAATTCCGAAACTGCGATTGGTGCTGCAAGAGCAACGAGCAGCAGTGTTTCAACAGCTCATTAACAACCACATATCCAGCATGCACAAATGATGTGAAACCTGCCTAGCAGTCAGGGGAGATTATAATCCCTATTAAAGACCGGATGTTTCTTGCTGGACACCCATCACAGGGATGTTTCGGCCTTCAGTCGCATTGCGCTCTATGCTACGTTTTCAATAAAGCTTCTTTTTATCCCTCTGATTTCTCTTTTAGTAAGTGTTGCTTACATTACTGATGTCCTTACGTATTGGGGATCTTACGGTATTAAATGTGTTGATTTGGAAAGCTTTTGTACAAAGTTATATTGAAAAAAACCGTCTCGTCCGTAATTTTTGCACACCAGTGTATATTAGATTTTTATATAACATTGCTCTTACATAGGTATTTTGACACAAAATCGGACTTTTTCTGAAATAACATACCAGTTGTTTTCCGTATTTAGATTCTACGACTCAAATTATGCCTAGATATTAAATTTTGTAATTTTTGGGGAGAAATGTACGGAGAAATTTAAAAAAAAAAATTATCTTGGCACATTTTTTTCAGCTTTAGCCAAGAATAATTCACTTGGCGATCTTTTTAAATTATAGCAACATATTTTCGTTTCCTTTTTTTCATTGTCCACGAGCGGAAAAAAAAAAGTTATCGTTCATACTTTCAAATAATTTTAACAAAGCGCGTAAACCACATTTTCGTTATTATCGCTTATAATAAATACGCCAAATTTCAAAACGCGCCAAAATGTAAATTCACGTATATCTTAGGAAATTTTGAATAAAAAACTCGTAATTTTTTTTGCAGTTATGCTTAGAAATACATCTACTTTAAGATGATGGCAAATATATTATAGGTTAAAAATCAAAATCCAATGTTTTTTCGAAAAATTTATAAAAATTTTTTTAAAATACAAATTTTAAAAATAAATCGTAAAAAATAGGCGAATTTTATTTGGAATGAAACTAAATTTCGAAATATGAAAGGAAGAATCAAATATGTTTAGTAAAAAGAGATATTAATAAATGTGTATCAAATTCAATTAACATTGAGGAGTAAAATTTTGAGGGCTAATTTTTTAAAAACTGCTCTTGCGATTTTTGCAAAACTTGGCAGTTTGGCATAATTTGAGTCGTAGAATCGAAATATGGAAAAACATTAGCATGTCATTTCAGAAAAGTCCGAGTTCGTGTAAAACCTATATTAGGACATTAATATATATATTACCTATATTAGAACAATGATATATATAATCTAATACATATTCTAAGTCGTGCTTTCGAAACATGAAAAGCGCAAGTTGAATTCCGTCAATCGGCCCAGTAGAACGGGAGATATAGAACTGTTCCCATTTTTTTTCCGCAGTGTGCATACATTAATCGGATTTACGACATATAAAGGCTATTAGTAATATACTGTACTGTACCATTAGTAAGTACATGTACCATACTTTGAGGAAACATCTTGTAAGTGCTAGTAAATTTCGTCTCATGATAAATAAATTGCAATCAAGAATGAAAAATTGCCCCAACATTACGATGGTTTGTCATAGTAATTTTTCCTCCGTTTCGCAATAAGCAAACGTAACATTTTTTAAAGACAAAAAAACTGTTTAATACGCAACCTCATTAATCCGCCTTTTTTAAATCGGGAGTTAACTGCATTGTTTATAATGAACTGTTTATCTTTTAGAATAAAAATATTGGCCGCATAGAAGTTAAAGCTACGGATAAATTCCTGTATCATCTGAGCGAATTTTGACGGTACTCAAAGCTGGTTTAGTCACATGAATAAATTAAATTTTCCCGGAAAGCCGTATTGCATTTTGCAGCCAGCAGATGCTATCACGGCTGAAAACAAGGAATTCGAATATAGTAATGAGGAAAACTGTATTGAGGAAATTTTTATTTGCATGTAGCTTGTTCTGTTTATCTGCATTGTTATGTCTTCTTATCGAATTTATATTTGAAACATGTGCGTTTTTGATCTATTTGTGTTTTAACCACAGAGTTTGTTCGTTATTAAGATACTAATCTATAAAGAAGCTACATATGTTTAAATAAAAAAGAAAGAAGGGGTATTGATTCTTTTGTCTATGTGTTAGTTATTTAGTTGGATAATGCATTTGAAATTTTATGAATGTGTTCCGTGTTTCTTTTCGAGTAATTTCATTGTTTTGTATTTTAAAATTTCCTTTAATTTATGCAATTCGTAATCTGGATGCCAATAGTTTAGAAATGTCACATAAAATGCATACGAAAAAATTATCTTGTTGTCCTTGATTTTCAGCAAGACGGAAAATATCGAAAACGAAACACAGTATAGGAAAGAAAAAAGGTTTTTATAAAATAAGCTTTTATTTAAAACTCATAAAGTAATTAATGAACTAAAAGTAGAAAGATAATTTGTCATATTGTTACAAAATGCCCAGGCGACGTAAAATAGCTTCTCCGCCAAGCAGGTTTGTTGCCAAAAATTGCCAAGGAAGGCAGGGTTGCCAGTTTTGCGGCGAAATCGCCTATTTGGCGAAAAACTTGGCGATATGCCATATATGGATGGAGAACATTCTGGAACGAATTCTTACCGATTTGGCCCAGAGTGTTCTCCAAGGTAGGCCAAAAGCTATATAAACCCTGCTTGTACGCAGAGTATCGTCAGTGTATCGCGAGTTGATGTATCGAGAGTGTTGAGGCTATCGAGTGTATCGTCAAGTGCATCGTGAGTTGTAGCGTGGAAAGTCTCGAGAGTACATTAAGTTCCGAGAACGACCGAACCGAGTCGGGAGCGGTACTTTAGTGCTTTGCCGTGAAGCTGTCTTCACCGTTATAGTCTGATAGCCTGAAGGCTGCGTTGCTGATTGTTTCAGCGTGATTGTCGTAGTTTTTCGACGACTGTAAACGTGTTTTTGGAGCTGTCTTGAGTAATACTGGCTAATAAATTGTGTTTTCATTCTTCATTAAATGTTCTCGTTAACACTGAAAATCCACGAACCCGTAAAAACGCAACAATATAATTTGATGGAACTAAAAGATTAAAAAATTCTTTTTAGAAAATTCGTCTACGGTATTATATCTCCAATAAAAGTTTCTGATGTGGACACCACATGACTTCCTTCTACGGCTTATTGAATTGTACACATTATTTGCTGCACTTCATTTAAACTTATTTCTTTGCATTTCGTTAAAGATGCATTTCTCATCCAATTAAATCAGTTCTCACTTCGCGAGAAGGGAAAACTACATAAAATCTAAAAACATCTTTATTAAAAATTATAAAATACCGAAAAACCTAAAACACCAAATACAATTCAAAATAGTTTAAAAAATTTTTAAAGTTTGTATTTAAAAAGCAGCAGTTTGGCCACAAAAGTTTCTGTGCATAAAACTGAACTTTTCGTGTCTCTGTGCAAAAAGACATTGAAGTTGGTGCAGCGACTGACTTAATACACTATTCTACTGAAACTTTTAAATGCAAACACATGGTGTCATCGTTAGGCATAGCGCCACTTAAACTTTTAAACTGTTGATAATTCTACAAGTATTGCATGCAGATTACCTAAAGCATAAAAACCTTAATCGGAAAATATAAAAAACACAATTCAATCACTTTTAAAGCAAAAAGTGCACAGTTTAGCAATATATGAGAATAAAAAAAAAAACTGAGCTCAAAAGTGGCTGTATATATACGTTTGGTGCGGTCGATTGCAACAGAAAAGGGAGGTGCAAAACTGCATGTTATAGCAATCTCATGTACAAAATTTCAACGTTCTACGGCTTTTTAAGTTATTCAAGATACGTAAATATGTACATACGTTCTGACGTCACGAAAAAAATCCTTTCTGAATCCATTTTAAATCCATTTTTCAATCTGTTTTGGGAAAAATAATCCTTATTCTGTCCGTACGTATAGATGCCACGCGAAAAACCGAAACTGATTATTCGAGAGCGTTCAAAATGAATATTTTCGTTGAAATATGATAATCGTAATTTTTCGCGATTACCATACTTCCATTACTTCGTACAAGGAAGTAAAAATCGATTGGCGCCTTTGATAACTGTATACTTAGTGATTTATAGTTTTTACAATACAGTTCGATTATTAAATTTCGTTTTTTGTGCGCCCACGCTTTTACTATTCGTGATATAAAATTGTAGATGAATTTTCTAAAGAGAATTATTTAATATCCTGCTCTCATTAAAATGTAGAGTAAATTATTATTTTTTTCCTTTTAGTTCTTTAATTTTTTATAAGTTTCAAATGAAAGGTTATTTTGTATAAATTCTTCCTTAATTTTTTTTATTCTTTTATTCTTAATGATATGTTAATCCAATGAAATAATTCAATTGAAAAATAATTTTTCGAGAATGAATAATCTCTTATTTAATTCCAACAATTCCGTTACGCCAAATGATCGAAACAAATCAAGCGATTTTGCTAAAAAATCAAATATTACTTAAAATCTCACATAAGCTTCATTTAAAAGACTTTTTCGAATTTTCGCACTCTTTCGGATAGCCCAACTGTAAAATTCTCACAGTTTTAATTTGTTCGTTATAAAAAAAAAAGCATGGGCAAAAAATTGTTTGAACATTGAATTTGAAGCATTTAAATTGAATTTTGGAGAAAAAAAAAAGAGAAGTATTTAGTACATTTTATATGATCCAAAAACAGTGTGTATACTACATTTTTCACTAATTCAGGAAGACTTTTGAAAACATTACTATTCTGTATTCGATTTTTTAAATCAACAATTTCGCTTCTTCTTCTGGAAGTCGAAACACATAATGAATTCACGAATTAGTGTCACGTAATGACATATTGACCTTGAAACTGTTTTCCATACAATGAAAGAACCAAATACTTCCGCTTCTGATTTTAAGCATTTTTTTTTTAATATAGAAAACCGCCGAATTAGCATTTTTAAAGATTTTTGATTTAAAAGCCAAATGTTTTATTTTATAATCTGTGAAAATTTCAAAACTTTTGTAACCAATACATTTCGCATATGCTAGAATTTTAAAATAATAGACCTCAGATAACCCCCTCCCCAAAAAAAATGGAGCAATTTTTGAAAATTTGGCAAAATATCATAAATTTTGTTAAAAGTTCCATAAAAATTTCATTTAAAAGATTTTTTTCTCGCTTTATCCATTGATGACAGCAATAAAATTCTGCAGTTTCTAGTTTGCTCGTTAAACGAAGATATCTACAAAAACATTATTAATTTTTTTTAAAAAAAACTAAAATGACTTTTGAAAAAATACCTTCAACACATCATATTATCATTCCTAAGCAGTGTGTACAAAATTTGAACTCTATAGCTTATCGGAAAGTAGTTTAAAAGTTGATGTCAATCATTTGACCATAGTGGCAAAACCTAAAAACTTTTAAAACGCAATTTATAAATTTCTTTATAATTTTAAATCTTTATTTTACTTTTTCAGTAATTTACCTAATGATGTAATTTAAAATACATTTATTTAATTTAGAATGCATCTAACTTAACAAACGATTAGCAAATTTAATTATAGAATTAAAAAATTTTGTCAGGTTGTAGAGACATTAGGTATTTTTTCGAAGCAAGAGTCATGAAAAATGAGCACGTCTTCGCCGGGAATCGAACCACTGACCTCTCAGTTACGCGTCGAGCTGGCTGACCACTACACCACGAAGGTATGCGAAGAAGGCGGGAGAAATACCTTATAAGTTAGCTCTCTGCACTTTTGCGTATAAGCTGTTGATTTGCCTTTATTAGTTGATTAATTATTAATTATTCTTGTAATGTTACCATTCAGCAGATTAATAAATTGAGCAATTTAAAAACAATAAACTCATTAATTAAAATTTTAATTTTTATTGGACACTTAATTCACAGAAATTAAAGTAATTAAATTTATCATGTATACAGGCTAATTCTATGTATTACGTGACTGCTACAGAATAGTGTTTTTTATTTTTATTAAATTTTGTAATATTTAAAAAAGGAATTAAAATTTTTACGGGAAAACGTGAAGAACCGTAGATAGGAGAACAATTGTTCAAAGGCGTTGGGCATCAGTGTTGATAGCTAGACATTAATCTAATATGATTCCAGCTTGAACCGAGACACCTTGCAAAATGGTACCATTAACCACTCGAGCGAATTTTTGTACCACCTGATTGTGCATGCCTTTAGTGTGCGTGGAAATGTCAAATATATATGTCTTTATCTACAACGTGTCTACCGATGTTCAAGTGTGGGGACAACGTTCTGCGTTTGCCATCACACAAAAAGGGTGGCTGTAGAATTTTTTGTTCTAAGGATTTAACTCTATTTAATAAAATTCAGATTAATTTCAATTCAAAGAATTAGGAAATTTTATTACTTATTAGTAATATTTCATTCGTGTGTGTAAACAGTTACTTCAAGTAGCATCGTATAAAATAATTTCAGAAATTACTACAATATTTTCTTTCTTTTGTCATCTTCACCTTCATTAATGAGAAATTCCTTTCTGCACATCAAAAACTGATTTCAGAGAAGATGCAGAAAGCGTAAATTTCACGAATGATGGTCGGGAGAATGCTCTCATTATTGCCGTCCCAAAATTCAATCGAATTGCTTTGATTTTTTGTTCAAATAATTAATAATTCATTCATTATTAAAAAACTGGCTCGTGGAAGTATTTTCTATAAAATATGGAATCCACATAAGCTGAATAAAAGAACTAAATCTTGGCTGCATTTATTAGTTGATTAATTATTAATTTATACTGTTTTTATTTTTGTTGCTTTTTTGTTTACATAAAAAGATTTCGTTATGAAGGATTACCACTTTTGTACATTCATTCTTTCTT
>KK119807.1:640782-671563 GCA_000611955.2 Stegodyphus mimosarum
TGCATAGAAACACCTGATTTATCTCTGTTTTCCCATATTTCGTTCTAGGATGTGGATATAACATTTGCATTCTTCTGCAAATATCTTTTTTTTTCATAGGGAATCTATCTCATTAAAAAACAAACTTTGTTTATTTCTGTACTTTTATGTTACATAATTGATTATAGCATGATATTTACGCATAATCCTTTATTCAAATATTGCCTCTTTGCTTAAAAAAACTGATGGAGTCAAAAGTCAGTCAAGTTCGACAGCTTGGCTATAAAAAAATAATTTTTTTCCTGCTATGGCAACACTGAGTTTCGGAAAGAAATTTGTTTCCTTTACAAAGTTCTAGTAGGTAATCTAAAATATCTTGCATGGTATCTCATTTTTAATCATGTTCTTTTTCTAATTTCATCGAACCTGTATTCCAGTTCATTTAATTTGATGTATCACTTATTTACTTTTTTTTAAAATTTTATTTTGCATTCTATTATTGACTTTAGAAATGTCTTTTGCAAGGCATTACTGATTTTCGTGCCATGACGCGAACGTTCCTTTCCATTGCCGTCCTCATTTCTATAACTATCAATAATAAAGTATTTATAAACACTATTACCCTGTTAAATTCTATTCTAAAAAGCTTGCAATAAACTGTTATTCCATTTGATGTATTGGTAGTTAAAAAAGTGTTAAGAAGAAATAACTGATTTTGTACTAGGTACGTAATAGATAACATCAGAAACAAATTTTAATCACATTATGATTGAGCTGCGAATGTTCTTAAAAAAAGGTCAGTTATTAGTTCTTATAAGTAAATTCTATTCAAAATTATTTTAGATATAAAATTATTAAAGTAAAGTATTTACAAAAGATGAATTAAATGTATTCGAAGACATTCCAGTTAATTTTTATTTTTTTTTAAGTTTTTTTTATAAAATAGGTTTTTTATTTAATATTTAAAAAATAAGTAATACTATAGAAAAGTAATTCGTAATACAGTTTAAGAAATATATTAAATAGTTTTCTTTACAAAATTCGTCTACAATTTTATATTACGAATAATAAGCGCATGTTAAATTTATAAATTTTAGAAAATGCAATTTTATTAAAAGAGTTCATTATTTGGGCGCACATGCTTTCATTATTCCTGGTATAAAATTGTATATGCATCTTAACAAGGGAATTATTGTCCTTAAATTTTATGGTAAATTATTTTTCTACTTTTGGTTCATTGATTAGTTTGTGAGCTTTAAGTAGAAGCTTATTTTGTGGATTTTTTTTTTAAATCTTAATGACAAGTTATAGAAGGCATGGATGTTTGTAAATGTATAGTGTCGGTGCGGCAATGGCGGCACTTTAAATATGCGGCGAGCCGAAAGTCCTCTTGTGTGGATTGGTGGGTGAGGAGAGGGGTGGGTGAGGAGAGGGGTGGGAGACCCCTGGATTCCCCCCCGGGGTGCTCTCCCTCAGAATTGGGGGTGAAAAATAGAAGTCCAACCTCTCTTCGGAGCAGGCTCTGGCAATCATTCTTCCATGTGGTCATGGACACGACAACAACAACATCAGTTTTCAGTCACTGTTTTACTTCCAACAAATGTTTACGTCAATGGTAAAAAAAGTCCTGAGACTTTGGCCACAAAATTAAAAACTACTTTAAAATCTCGTATAAACTTCATTTAAAAGATTTTTCCGTTCTCTCCCATGGTGCAAATCCGACGCTGCAAGCATTAAAATTCTGATAGCTGTAATTTGATCGTTAAACGAAGCTATGCGTTAGAAATTGTTTCAATAATAAATTTAAAAAATCTGGTGTGTACACTACATGACTTCCTTGTACGAAATATTAAATTATACGCATTTTGCATTTCATTTAAACTTATTGGATTGAATTAAATCTACTTCGTCGATAGCGCATAAACCACAATAGAATAAATGCGTTCTTTAAAATTCACTATATTTGTTTACCATAGCGACACTCTGGCGCTAGATTCACTAACAGCATTACATCTCGTTCATTTTATAATTCAGAATCCGTAAAAATTATGTATACCATCTGAAGAATTATCTAATCGTTGGCAGATGTTCTATTCAAATACCATAATAAATCTAAAATGATGTATAAAAGAAATTAAATAAACAAAAGAAAAAAGAAACAGTTTTTTACACACGATTCAGTAATTCTC
Organism: Stegodyphus mimosarum; assembly: GCA_000611955.2. Lineage (NCBI taxonomy): Eukaryota > Metazoa > Arthropoda > Arachnida > Araneae > Eresidae > Stegodyphus > Stegodyphus mimosarum. Next base: position 642,951 of record KK119807.1, read on the forward strand.
ATACAATTAATTCAGTTCTCACTTCGCGACAAGGCAAAAATACATTAAAAACTCAAAATATCCATATTAAAAATTACAAAGTAAATTTAAACACTTATTTCCTCGAATAAATTCCAGAACGGATTAAGCATGATTTAATTCGCGATAATAAAAGAAGGCGTTATCTTTGTTGTTGCGAAGCTTAGTTTCTTTAGATTGGCAACAAATCCAATATTCTCCTAAGTTTCAAATGCAAATAAATATCCGCCATGAGAAAAATGATTAGGCTTAGCCGCACTTAAACAGCTTTTCAGTTGTAGATAATTCTATAAATCTTGCATGCAGATTTACTAAAGGCATAAAAACCTTAACCGGAAGATAAGAACAACATAATTCAATCATTTTTAAAACAAAAAACGACAGTTTATTAACATATAAGAATAAAAAAACTGAGCTCACTGAGTCGAGTAACAGAGTGGATATTTATATACTTTTGGTGCGGCCGATTGCAACCAAAATAAGAGATGCACATCTACATGTTATAGCAGTCCTATATACGAAATTTCAACATTCTGAGGCTGCTCGTTTTTGAGTTATGCGGGATATATACATACGTACGTACTTCACGCACAGACGCCACGAAAGAATCTTCAGAATCTATTTTAAATCAGTTTAATAATTTTTTGGGGGGAAAAGCTTCCTTTATTATGTCCTTACGTACGGATGTCGGTAAAAAAACATCGTTAAATTGCATTCGATGCCGATCAAAATAGATATTTTCGTTGAAATATGGTACCCGAATTTTTTTGTGATTACAATACTTCTTTTTTACTTCGTACTAGGAAGTAACAAAATTGAAAAATTCAGTTCTCAAATTTGTATTGCCATCCACAAACAGCGTGTGTACTAAAATTTTCACTAATTGAGTTTGAAAAGATTACTTTTCTCTATCATTTTATTTTATTTATTATTTATTTTTTTTTACTTTTAGATCAGTAATTTTCGCGCGTTTCTGAACGGCTAGGTTTAATTTGCAAGCGATGATTTTAATTCTTCCTTCATTAATTCAGAAATTACAGGCGTACTTTAAACAATAAACAAAACTAAGCAAGAAAAAGAATTAGTCTAACCTCAGATCATTAAGATCGCTGATTTATGCCCCTTGTCGAATAAACTGGAAATCGAACCAGAAAATGAATTTACTGATTGGTGTGATGTAATGATATATAAACTTGAAACTGCTTTCAAAGCGAAAGGAAGAACCGATAAGTTTCTCAACTGCTTCATAGCACATTTTTTTTAAATATGGAAAATCGACTAATTAATATATTTTTATTAATAGTACTTTAAAAGAGGGCGAAATGTTTCTTTTACAAACTGTGAAAATTTCAAAGTTTTGTAACTGATACATTTTTAGACGTTGAAATTTCAAAATCATGGCGAAAAAAATCCACAGATTTTCGAACATTCGAAATACGTTACAAATTTCTCACAAATTCCATTTAAAAAATCCTTTTTCTGCTGTGTCTGTCGCTACAAATAAGGAAATTATATGGTTTTTAGTTTTTAGTTAAATGATAAATGCGAAAAATTTTTAAAACAATGAATTAAAAAAATCAAAATCGAAAATTTTGAAAAGATCGCTTCACTACAGTGCATTATAATTAACAAACAGTGTGTATACGAAGTATGAAGTGGATAGCTTATCAGAAAGTCTTAAAAATCAATGATAAACTCTTCACCCTAGTTAACACCATGAGTGAACTAAATAAAAGTTTAAAATAGTGCTCTGATTGACTGTATTGATGGAAAACAATGTTTTTTAATCAAAATAAATATCAAATCTTCAAAGTTTTTGCCACACAATTTTAATCAGGTAATTATTTCCCTAAAGCTCATTCGATATAAATATATTGCTAATTATTATCAAGTAATATCAAATGAAATAAAGAGGAAAAAATAAAACAGAAAGACAAATTCTTAAAAAGTAGGTTTTTTCCCTTTCCTCGTACTAGGATGCCGAAGGTAGAAAAATTCGAAAAGTGCAGTCAAATGTGTAACACTGGGTTTAACTCTCAAATTAAAGCCTCAGACAAATCAAACATTTTATTTTTTAAGACTTTTATTTATTCTGTTTAGATACACTTGCGCATCTCCGTGCTCCTTAAACCGTTTAACCTCAAGAGGTTTCGAGGGAGAGAAAAAAAATCACTAAATTTCCAACTTTTTACTTTTTTGAAAACTTTGGCAACCGTGTAATTACACCTTGCTCTTTATTATTTACCTTAGTGTAACAATACGACCAACAACAAACAGGGAACTCGAAGAAAATAAGCAAAAATTTTCCAACAATTTTCTTTTACGCATCTAAACTAAAGTAAGTGAATGCACTACGATTCCTGTCTTATTTAAAAAAACAAAAAAGAAAAAAAAAAACCTATATCTGTTCTAAACGAAAGGATGTGCTGGAATAGAAAGATGGAGGGGTAGGCGCGTAACGGACGAATCCAATTGCCGGTGTCACTATGTGATAGAATGGCCCCATGGGGGTGCGGGGAGACTGGGGTCGCAAGCAATGACATAAGTGGCCGTGTAGAAAGATAATTGTGTCTGGGAGTAGAGAGAGGAGAGAAAAACGGATTGAGAGAACAAATTTCGGCAATGGTGTCTGTCAGATTGAGGTCGGAATAAAATGGGGTTTGCCAACATTGGCGGCGTAATCGCCCAGTCACTTGAAATTTACGTCGTTTACAGTAGGCATCGCTTAATATGATCACGTTTGTCCACAGCTATTTTAATAGCATTAATCGAATGATAACATTAAAGGATGAGAAAAATGATGAGCTTCAAAATCGCAACGGAATTCAACTATTTTAATGTGAATATGATTAGAAACTTATAAATAGGTACTTTCACAGCATTTTGGATAGAAACGGACAAAACATTTTTTGCTCACAATGTCTTTAATGTAAAAATTCGTATATGAGCTGTTCGTAACGTTTTGTTCACTCGTGAAAGGGAGCATACTAGTGTAAACGTAAAAAATTAATCAAAAACAACAACTGATGGTTTCATGTCCCCCCCCCCGAAGAAGAGGGATTTGTGTCTGACCACTCTAAGGTTGCTTTTTTTTTTTTTTTTTGCTTAATTTTAAAATGGTTGAGTAAAATCGACACCAAGCTGTTTAACGACGTGATCTCTTACTTGGCGATATCTCTCTATTACATTCCAATTTTTATAATGTATTTTGACCTTATTTGCCGACTTTACTTAAGTTTGAAAAATTTATTCTGTAATATTTCCGTCATATTAACTGAACTGTTGATCACAATAAACGACGTATTTTCCATGTCTTCGTTCAGTTTTTACTTCCTTGTACGAAGTAAAAAGGAAGTATTGCAATCGCGAAAAATTTCAGGTATCGTATTTCAACGAAAATATCCATTTTCACCGTTATCGAACGCAGTTTAACTATGTTTTTGCGTGGCATATCTACGTAAGGACAGAATAAAGGACTCTTTTTCCCCAAACAAATTATAAAACTTATTTAAAATGAATTCTGAAGAGTTTTTTTTGTGGCGTCTGTACGTACGTACGAACGCACGTATGTATGTATATTTCTCGCATAACTCAAAAACGAGTAGCCTCAGAAAGTTAAAATTTTGTATATAGGACTGCTAATAACATGTAGATGTGCACCTCCTATTTTGGTTGCAATCGGCCCACCAAAAGCATATAAATATATGTGTTTATATATATCCACTCTGTAACTTGGCTCAATAAACTCAGTTTCGTTATTCTTATATATTTGTAAATTATGTATTTTTTGCTTTAAAAATGATTGAATTATTCTGTTCTTAGCTTTCGGTTAAGAATTTCATGCCTTTATTTAAACCTGCCTGCAATAATTGTGGAATTATCAACAATTTAAAAGTTTTCTAAGTGCGACTAAGCCTAATTTTTGTTTATGATAGCGGCCATATTTGTTTACATTTGAAACTTGGCAGAATAGTGGATTTGTTGCCAATCTAGAGAAACTAAGCTTCGCAACAACAAAGTAACATCTTCTTTTATTATTGCGAATTAAATTATACTTAATTCATTCTGGAAATATCATTTAAGTCATTAGCTTATTTTTGCATATAAACTGTAATTCTAATTGTAAAAAAATTTTTTTTTAATTGTTTTAACTGTACTTGGTGTTTTATGTTTTTCTGTATTTTTGAATTTTTAACGAAAATATTTTAAATTTTTATGTATTTTTGCCTTGCCGCGAAGTGAGAACTGAATTAATTAGTAGCGCATGCGCATTAGGTAAGCGGCGCTGAATCGTCTGTGAAAAACTGTTTCTTTTTTATTTGTTTAATTTCTTTTATACATCGTTCAAGATTTAGAATAGTATTTGAATAGAGCTTGTGGTAACTCTTCAGATGATATAATTTTTGTGCACTCTGAGTTATAAAATGAATGAGATGTAACGCTGTTAATTGAACCTAGCGCCGAAGTGTGGCTATGGTAAATAAGTATAGTGAACTTTAAAGAGTGCATTTATTCTATTGTGGTTTATACGCTATGGACGAAGTAGATTTCATTCAGAAATCGTTAACTTTTAATTCAATGTGTTTAAATGAAACGCAGGAAAATTGCGTATAATTTAATATTCCGTACAAGGAAGTCATGTGGTGTACACACACAGAGATTTTTTTAGTATCAGTAAGGCATTAAGAATGATGAAATTTTGTCATTATTAAAACACAAGCAATAAATTATACGAAAATTATGAAATAGAGAAGAACAGCTGAACGTCATTCAGAGAATAAAGAAACAGCGTTATATATTCAGTTTTGGAAACTGGATATAATAACAGTGTTGCAGTGAGTACTTAACTTGCAGCTGAAATGAAAAAAGTGAGTATTGCTGATTTGTCATTAAGTGTGCCAAGATTGCAAACTTCATCTTTAAGTGCGCCAAGATAGAAAACTCAAAACGCCTTTTTTCTTCCGCCTTCTTCAGACTGCAAGACATTTTTAACAAAATGTTGAAAATTCCTCAATTAATATTTGTTGTATCATTCTTGTATTAAAAGGGAACGGAAAGTTTATTTTGTAATAAAAAAAATTTAAAAATTTTATACCCGATACATTTTTAGATGTCGAAATTTTAAAATTGTAAACGCCAAAGAGCCTAAAATCGATAATTGTCAAAAATTCCCCAAAACATTTAGAAATTAAGTTACAATTTTCATGCAAAATTCATTGAAAAGGTTTTTTTGTTTCCTGCTTTATTCGATTGTGCAACGTCTTCGAACAAAGATCATTAAACGGTGATATGTGAGAAAATTTGTTTAACCATTAAATTAAAAAAAATTAAGTCGAATTGAAAATATTGCATTGTTTTTGACAAACAGTGTATAAAGAAAATTTGAGCTCGATAGGTTATCGGGAAGTAAGTTAAAAATCGATGACAAAATTCCACCCACAATGAAACACCATGAGTGAACTAAATAAAAGCTATAAAAACTGACTGCTGAAGTTTACTCATTTTCTTCGAAATATGGGCATTATATATGAAATATCAAACAATTTTTCGATTTCTTGTTGAAGTTTGTTTTGTAAAAGTCACATAAATACTGTTTGAAGGCAATATATTCTCAATGCGCTTATGATAGCACACGAATGTTGACAATTAGGTAACAAACCGTGAGATGGTACATAGGCAGCAATTTCCTGGCCTAAACTACGTTTACTTCTCTGCAGCTGAATCAACCTGATAAAAGAATTTTTGTGCTCTCGATTCGTATCCAAACCGGAAATCGTGGCTGAGAAATCGCAAAGAATTTTGCACGCGAGTGGAAAGAAGTCCGGTGTTTTACAGCGGATGGGTTATCTCACATTTTTCTCCCTGTATGTTGAGATCGACATCTGATGTTTACGTAGTAACTGTACATCCAGATTCTTTAGTAAATGGATTTCGAAAGGAGTTGTTGGAAGCAGATTCAAAGCACCTGTTTTTCAATCATATCAATTCCAAACCAATGCTGATTTGTTTCTTTCAAAATGGCAACGATCTTACAACAGTTGGGTTTTGCTTCTATTCAAAACTGTCATCAGTGATTTCTTCCGTCTAATGACGTGTACTCTGACTTTCTGCTTATTTTGGGAAATCTCGAGATAAATAAAGTTTTGATTTAATGAACGAGAGAATGCAGTAGCGTTATATTGAAAGTTATCATTTCACTGTTTTTACTTCACGATATAAATCTTTTAATTTAATGAATGGTGAGCGGCGCTGAACGTCTGTGAAAAACTGTTTCTTTTTTATTTGTTTAATTTCTTTTATACATCGTTTTAGATTTATTATAGTATTTGAATAGAACTTGTGACAAAGATTAGATAATTCTTCAGATGATATAATTTCTGTGCATTCTGAAATGAATGAAATGAATGAGATGTAACGCTGTTTAGTAAACCTAGCGCCAAAGTGTCTCTATGGTAAATAAATATAACGAGTTTTAAAAGAGTGCATTTATTCTATTGTCGTGTAAGCGCTGTCTACGAAGTAGATTTAATTCAATTCAATAAGTTTAAATGAAATGCAGAAAAATACGTATAATTTAATATTTCGCACGAGGAAGTCATGTGGTGTACACATCAGTTTTTTTTAGACAAGATTAATATAAGACAAGAATGATAAGAAAGATTTTGAGAATTTTTTTTTCTTTTTTAAAGCAAAAATGATATTAAGTGGGCAGCTTTCTGTATTTTTTTTAGATTATGGTTCGATATAAAACCGACGAAGAAAAATCGGCTCTTCAGTCTCAAGGTTATGATGTCATTTACGTCAATTTCTGATAAGCTCATTTTTTTTTCAGCTTGATGACAGAACATTGTGAATGACATTATTACGCGATGCAGCGATTTTTTCAAAATTTGACTTAAAGTTTTAAAAATTTAAGGTTGAATCGATTTTTGCCTCATATTTTCGTTTAATGACCAAACAAAAACTCTCAAAATTTTGCTTTCGCACCTTCGAATAGAACGGAAAAAAAATCATTTAAATGATTAAAAATATTAATTATAAAATATTATGCGAGATTTTTATTGCAATTTCTTATTTTTGTTTTGCTAAAAATCGCTGTTTTTTTTGGGGGAGAGGGCTTTTTAAACGTAACAAAATTTTGGATTTAAAAAATGTGATAGTCATTGTGGAAAAATATTTTTTCAATTGAATAACTTCATTGATATCTTGAGACTAAACTATTTAAATAATTAATGGACATTTAATGCAATTTCTGATTTTTTGCCAGAATCACGAGATTTTTTTCGGCTCTTTGACTGTGACAAAATTTTGGATTTAAAAAATGTGATAGTGGTTGCTGAAAAGTAATTTTTCAATTGAATAACTTCATTGATATCTTGATACTAAACTCTTTAAATAATTAATAGACATTTAATGCAATTTCTGATTTTTTGCCAGAATGACGAGATTTTTTTTCGGCTTTTTGACGGTGACAAAATTTTGGATTTAAAAAATGTGATAGTCGTTGTTGAAAAATATTTTTTCAATTGAATAACTTCATTGATATCTTGATACTAAACTCTTTAAATAATTAATAGACATTTAATGCAATTTCTGATTTTTTGCCAGAATCACGAGATTTTTTTCGGCTTTTTTGATGGTGACAAAATTTTGGATTTAAAAAATGTGATAGTCAATGCTGAAAAGTAATTTTTCAGTAAAATAACTTCACTGATAGCTTATAATTGAGACCAAAGTCTTTAAATTCAGATGATTAATGAACTGAAAGGATAAAAATAATTTATCATACAGTTTAAAGGGAACCAGAGATTAAATAATTCTCTTCGCAAAATTCTTCTACAATTTTATATCAGGGATAATAAAAGCCTGGACGCTTGAATAACGAAATAGAATAATCGAATTGCATTGTCAAAAGTATAAGCCATTATCTGTATAATTTTATCAATGGCTGCCCACGTTTATATTATTCTTGATATAAAATTGTAGATGTATTTTCTGAAGAGATTAATTGGATATCTTGTTCCCTTAAAGTGTATGATAAATTGTTTTTCTTGTTACAGTTTATTAATTATTTTAGGAGTTTTATATACAAGTTTATTCTATTCATTTTTATAACTAAGTTTAAAAATAATAGACCCCATTTCATTTTAGCTGTATGTAAGTAATTGGGTATTTTAATGAATCAAACAAAATACGTAAACATGGCTTCATATGATGAATTAATACCGATCTATGCTTTGAATCTTAAACCATTAACAATATTTAGTTTCACATAAAAAATAAAAAAGCATTTTAAAAACATAAAATGTTTACACTACGATGACATCAAGGACACAAATATGAGGTTGCATTTAAACAAGTAAATAAGTAATTCGTGAAAATACTTTATGTATATATAGTAGCGGAAGTACCCAATGCCAGTTAAGTTAGATTGAAAGTAATGTTTTTAACAACAGAGAGAACGACACCACTGTAATCCTTCTCTAATAACGATGCAAAAAATGCGATTCATAGTCATACATTTTTCAGTCCCATGCGATATGGAACCCATAAACGAAATTTCGATGGAAAAATAAACTAATTCTCTCTCATTATATCAGCAACAATGGCACATAGTTTTTAATGATTTTCGTCTTTCTAATCAAAAGGTCGTAAAAGCTGAAATTCCATCCAATATTTCACCTATATTCAATATTAGTCGATTAAATGTCGCAAAAAATTGATCATAATTGATCAGAAATCAGTAGCGCGAACAAACAAACAAACACACAGACAGGCATTATTCCTTATATATACAGATTTTGCGAATTTTACATTAACAAACTCTAGGATTTGAAAAGCGAGCAGTGGCAACAATTCTCGAAATAAAACAGATATAGTTCGACCGTCTCAAACGCAACCCTGGCTGGCATTCTGCCAAAACATATAGACTCGCCCAAAAGGGGCGTTATTACTTGCTGCGACGTGAAAGATCACGCGAAATTCTTCTCTTCTCCGGAAAGAGAAAACGGAGGGAGAGAAAGTCCCTATCCTTCCACCCTATTTTGAGGATAATTCGGTCCGAATGGCGCATGCGTGTTTGCGCTCATGGTCGCGGATGAGGCGGTCGAACTATAGTTATCTTTAGCGTGCGAAACTGTTGCCACTCGGGAAAATGAGGCTGAAAATTAGCGTTTTCAGAGTTTTAAATTAATATCTCTGATTTTAGCTACTTTTTTTTTGGAAAAGCGTGGACGTCAACCTTTCCCAGAACCCAGAAAATAACTCTAGAAAGTTTGGTGACGATAGCTATAGTAGTGACTGAGTTAATCGCGAACAAACACGCAATAAGACATTCTTCTTTATATCTATATCTACATATATAAAGAGTATATTATCTCGTAATAAAGTTAGTAGATGTATCTGAATGAAGTAATCTAGAAACATTGAAATTGAATCCCGAATTTTTTTTAAAAAAAGAAACTTGAACTTGAATCTTGAAAAATTGAAACGGAAACTTTGTAATTGATAATTAATCAATCAATGATAAAAAAATAGTTAATAAATGAAGTAATTATCGTCATTGATCGGAAATTGGTTGGCTTTTCTGGGAAATGAATTTAGATTTCAATTAATTAATTCAATCTTATGTATAGATACAGATATACGGCCGCTTAGATGGTTTAGTGGTTAGGGGAGCTGCCTGGCGATACCGAAGGGCCCGGGCTCGAATTCAGGAGAAGGCATTGATGTAAATTGTCTTTCTCTTCATAGGAGGTAACGATGACTGCCTGTTAGGTGCCTCCACAATAAAATGGCCACCGCTTCCGGGCCACTTGCGAGTGGTCAGTGCCGAAATAGCAAGTGCCCACCGTAAAATATATATATATAACGAAGCGAATTTATAGGATGCTGTTTTACTTAGTAAGTAGTTTTTAATTCTTCCTGAAAATCGTTCCACAAATGTATTAGTAATTTTAGCAATGTGTTAGAAGTATAGTGTATTATTAATTTTAATAAGTTACAAAAAAACAAAAAATCTGAAAGGTTTCAGATTTTAATTACGTCCAAAGGGGCATTTATTTAACATTTTGTGTGTTACCTTTATTTATTAAATACCATGTTCTTCGCACTTAATTCAGTTCAACAGCAATATCGCAAAATAATTTTAAATTGAGCATATCTTTAGAAATTTCGGTACACTCTCTCACGCGCTGGAGATAAAAATGTATTTCTGTACAACGTTGGTATTGCTGGCTTTGAAATCTTTGAGTTTGTTAATGAAAAATTCGTTAAAGTTTTAGAGAATATTGTTACGAATTTCACATTTAAAAATCTTTCAGATTTTTTTAAAATTTAATGCAGAGCGATAACATTTAGTGGCAACAATTTGAAAAGTGGAACGGGCATTCAGAGTGAATCGACGCAAAATACCTAAACGAAAGAAATAGTCCTTCGAGATTCAAATCCCTTTGGACTAACAATTAGTATTATATTGTATTAGCTATTTTAAGATCGATTTGTTTTCCAGCCGTCTGATATAACAGTTGATGATATATAATAACAAAATGATTTACTGTTTTTTAGAGAAAAGCAATTTATAATTTCTAGTAATGAGTGTTAATGTTAATTGAAATCGCATATTTTGGAATTTTTGTTTTCCAATTTTTTGTTTTTTAGAGGTTTGTAGGTGAAAGGATTATGAAAATTATCTGGAACTTATTATGAAAATTATCTGATTAGGAAAATTATCTGCAAAATTATCTGGAAACTGTGGATATATTTGGGATGATTATAGGACAAGTATATACTTAACCGATAGAGAGTGTTCAGTACTAAAACGTTTGGCACCATTGTCTTGAAAGAATTTGAAATTTTGTTTATAACACTAAATTTTGTGCAGATATCTACAAGTTCTGGTTTAAACCATCAGCCGCAGGCAAAAAGAGGAGCAGATAATTTTTAAATAATTGCTGAGATGCAAAGAAGTTTGCAGTTAATTGTTAATACACAAGGAATTTACAAATTTTTATTGTATTGATTGTTTTTTGGGTTGCATTGGTTTATTTAATTATGGCAAAGCTCGCGATGGCTATCTGCCTAATGGGAGGGATACCTTCGTGGAGGAGTTTCGCAGAAAAACTGACTCGTACACACATTACACACGTGGAAAACTACGAAAACGTTCATGCAGCCAGCCTGTTTGCCTAGAACAGGTCGGAACTACCAGTGGTTATAGACCTCTCGGCCGCTAGTGTACTGCTATTCAACAAGTGTTCTCGGCTATCTTAGCACTTTTATGAGGTAATTTTTATACTCACAGTTTTTTTACGCAAAATCTAAAAATTAGCTTATTTAATTTACAGCATATTTTTTTTTATTTTAGAAAAAAATAATCAACTGTAAGTTGCACTTCGGAATATGAACGTCGTCCACAGAATAAAAAAGCGCTTTCAAGCTAAGAAAATAAAATGTTAATATATTTTAATACATCTAGTAAGCGAGTATTCAATGATCTACTTCTGTTTATTAAAAATAATACTATTTAATTTAATTTAATATTTTAATAATTAGAAGAATTTTATATCTTCGGAACGATTAGTAATTTAGTGCAATCTGTGCTTGTAGAATGCCATCGCTTCGAAGCTACATCCTACGTTTGAAGTGGCTTATATAGGAAAATAATAAGGGATTTATGTAAAAATATTTAATTTTTCCATCGTTTTACGTAATTTTTTTATGTTAGTATCTCTTACAAACTGTCCAATAGCTTGAAATATCTGAAAACGATCATCCCATAGAACCATGTTGATAAAAGACAACAGCAGGATCAGAATGTCAGAAATCTAGCAGACAAGGAAACCATAATATAAGAGAGGTATGTTTCTGACTGATGAAGGTCTAAGTTCAAACAATGTTGGCCCAAAACACGGTATCGTTCCGAGTTATTAAAAGATACTTTAATTCATTTTGACTGCAACATGAACTAGGTTGTCCAAAGTGATGTCACTTCGTGCATTTCTTCTGTAGAGAATACTTGCTAGGGTCGACGGACTTGCGGATTCGTTGCTGGTCCTTCGACGGGTATTGCTTTATCTAGATAGTTATTTTATGGGAAGGCAGTTTCTTTTACGCCTTGGTAACTGATGGCTTCATTACTTTCACCTGCACTCGCATAATGTATTTCTGTAATTCAATTGTAAAAAATATTAACAGCTCATTGGTTGGGATGCTTATGGTGGGCGCTGCTGAAGATTGCGGAGCTGGTTTTATGTCGTGGAACAAACACAGCTTTTAAATCAGAAGAGTTCCGATGCGCTGACTCCTAACTTTCATAGATCGCTTAAAGAAGGCCAGTAAGTGTTTGAACAATACCTAGTGATTTATTATTACTGCCTGGTGTTCCCTTTACTTTTTTTCGGTGGTAGGGGTCGAGGGCTGGGTGACCTACGGATCCGTCCCCCGGAGAGTTTTTCATCATAATTTGGACGGAAGCTTACAGCTAGTGCGGGGAGACTTGTACAACCAATGCTGAAATGGAAACCAGGGGTGAAATACTGGTTTCGCACCCGTTTTGTCTTGAATTTTTTTGTAAGGGGAACTGTAACAACTAAATTCAGTTACTTAAAATTTTACGTGTGTGAGATAATATATTTGTAACCTTTTTGAACGGAGGGTTATATCGAGATATTTGATACACTTTGTATTTATTCCTTACACTAAGCAGTTCATTTTTTCTCGTTATCAACTTTAATAATAAAGTGAAAACAAAAAAAAAAAGGGTTGGCCTCAGTATTGGTGCACAAAAACATGTAATAAATACGAGTTAGTTACTGTAATAATTAATTACTTTTTACGAACATTGAGGTGAACATTAGCCAGCCGCTCTGTTGTTAATTTTATTTCCCATGCCGCTATTATCAATCCATTGTAAACAACACGGTGCCTTGTATGTTCACGATCGACAAATCACGTGATACTAATTAATACAAATGCCAGCGAACACTGTGAAAAATGCATTGCCTGGAAGATAAAGGGAAGCAGCAACACCTAAAAGGCGTCGGGTAGATAGAAGCAACGAGGGGAAAAAAGTACAAGTAGTGACCAAACGATTTTTCTTCGTGCGTTGTTCACTGCCAAGCGATAACTGATGGTAGGTCCCATGTTACCGAGAATAGAAGCATTTGTCTCTTCCTCTCCCAGCTCCGCCCCGCGTTTATTTTTCAACGCAATTCGGTGTTTACAGCTGAATGTAAGCAAACGGAGCATTCAACGCTTAGCGTTTTGGGCGTTTTCTGAGCTTTTTCACGCTATTTCGCTCACCCGTACAACGTAGTGCATGCATATTGTTTTCCCATGGTTATTTTTAGTGAATTTGTTTAAGATGCAATTGGCAGTGAATATTGCGCATGTAGGTTGAAACGACGGGGAGTAAGCCTGCGGGTGTATGGGAGTGTGGGTGGTCGTCTGTTGGCTCGAGTCCTGCAACAATCCTTTTTCATTGTGTAACTAAATTCGTTGATATGTTTTTATCAGCGGAATTTGTGTTGTGAAAAATTTAAAAGTCTTTTCCTTCTCGACGAGAACTATACGCACTGGGCCATTAAATTTACTTCCGAACAGAAAATATAAAAATCAGCGGTGGCTTCATCGGGATTCGAGCTCTCCGGGCTTTGGGGTTGCTAACCAGACATGCGTACTTTCTAATTACACCTCGAAGACACGCGGTTAGGAATGAGAAAATTCCTTACATTCTACCCCATTTAAATTGTTACTGAGAGGGAAGAGATCCAGTTGGTAGTTCCATGTTCTGACGAATTATCGTCTGTTCCATTTTAGTTCGAGCGCTATTTTTACAGTTATTGGCTTTATTGCGAAGCAAGTAATATGCAAACTCAACCACACATGCGCCAGGATTCGAACTTTGGATCTCCTGATTTCTATTCCGGATTTCTAGACTGAACAGGACGTACTTCCAGTTACACCACTAAAGCACCTGATGAGGAACAAGGAAACTCCTAACATTTGTAGTTGATTAATTATTCTAGTTGAATAACTACAGAGGGATGATATGCATAAGACCAAGCTTCGATGTGCTTTCTAAATTGGAACTTCTCGCTTGCGCACGGCATGCTACCACTACACTGCCGAAACCGAAAGCTAACTTTTAATACGTGATGATTCAATTGCTTCTCAGATTTACTATCTCGCCTTATTTGAAGTTTTCAAACTAATCTAGCGTACCAGTCTTCTGTTTGGAATGAAGCATATCCTATATAGTTATAACATCTATGAGTGCCATATCTGTCTTTCCTGAATTCCATTTTAGTCGTGGTCCACTATAATAGTCTCCATTTAATTAGGATTTAAACAAAGAATCCCTTCTTTGGCATGCGCAATGTATTTTAGCTTACCAAAGCTCTCAACCATTTTGGAGTTGAAGTAGTGGTTGTATGTAAATGATTACTTGGCCGATCGTTGTGGTGTGAATGGATGCAGCCTTCACACATTTTACGCTTTAATATTTGTCACTTTATCATACAAAATAATCCAAGAATGTATTTCTTCCTAAATGGTAACCATCAAGTTTTTCTCCATAAATAATCAACCAATAAATATACTCTATCAATTGTATACACTTCTTGATCAGCACAAAACTACATGTAGTATGTTTAAACAAATTAAATAGCCCTCTTAATAATATGATGGTTTACTATCTAGCTTTCCAGTATCTCTGTACTGTAATTCTAAAATCCTTAAGTGCATAGCATGTGTCAAAGTGTTGAGTCGTTATCGGTTGTCCACTATAAAAAAGGACACACAGGAGAATCTACTATATTACAAAGAAAATAATGTTCAGTTAAGCAGTCATATTCACTTCAAAAGCTTCCTGATAGGTATAGTGAATAGGCTATATTGTTGATGGCTATTGCTGTATTGTTGGATGAGGATTCGAACCCGGAAAAGGCTTGGATGTTTATACACATATAGTGTCTGTGCTGCATGCGAGCCGAATGTCTTCTCGAGTGGTTTGGTGGTAGGGGATGGAGGATGAAATATTCTCAGATCCGACTCCCAAGGTGTATCGAATGAGGTTTGGAGCGGAAATGCACAGTTATGTGTGGTGCAATTATAGCTATGAAAGCATCTCTGAAGTTCTATATTATCCCACCCACTTCTTCATGTCCGCTTATGTCTAGTAAAAAAAAAATCTCATTTACTACGATCCTCCGTAAAAAGTTCCGAGTGTAATTACTATAGGTAAGAGAATATTCCTGTGATTTAACATATGCGGTAACTTTCCAACTTTCTTGTAGGGGATTTTTGAAAATACCTTTTATCGATAATTTTGCAGTACAAAAGCGCATAGAAGTTTCCGGCTTTTGGATGATGCCTGTTCCTTTCTTAACTTCGACCAGCCTACCTAGCAAGGATATGTCAGACTATGAAACTGATATTGGCTGCCCATGCAAAAAAGCAAAGAAATAAACAAAAATGAAGAAAAAAAGACTGCAATAGAACTGTATAGTATACAAAGAACCAAAAGAACGTGAAAAAGTAAAGAGAGTAAAATACAACATCCAAAAAACCTTGTCAATTTAAAAGTAAAAAGAGAAAATAGGCTTCAAAGGACCCAGATAATAGAGGAGAAACAAAAAGAGGAACTACAACGTCCAAAGGACCTAGGTAGTGCAAAAGTAAGGAAAAGGAAAAACAGTATCTAAAGTCCATCCCATTAACAGAAGGACTGAAATAACACAAAAGTGAGGAAGAAGAAATACGACAACCTAAGAAGCTTGGCAACACAAAATAAGGAAGAGGAAAATTAATCATCCAAAGAAGCTTGATAACATAAAAGTGAGGAAGAGGAAATTCAACATCTTGATAACATAAAAATAAGGGAAAGTAAATACAGCATCCAAAGAACCTTGCTAACATAAAAAAGTGAAAATAAGAGAACGCAACATCCAAAGAACCTTAAGAACATAAAAGTAAACAAGAGAAAATAACATCATTAAAAGGACTTAGAGAACGCAAAAGTACAGAAGTGTGTAAGTTGTAGTTGTATTAGTATTCACCAGATAACTGCAACTTTGTAACAATATTTAACAGATAACCACAGCTTTGAAATAAAATATTCATAAGCTGTCCACACTTAACTTTCTTAAGCACAATCAAGTCAAATACCAAACAAAGCGGGTGAAAGTTAAGGTGGCCTAGACCAAGGAGTGGGCAACTTAGGTCTAGCGGGCAACAAGATGCCTTTGAAGCAATTTTAAAGCGCCCGCCGTTCAAATATTTAAATTCTTAATTTTAGATATTTGGACAACAAACACTTGTAATGACAATCAATAATTTTAGTAAAATTTATTATTTTATCTTCGCCACTTTAATAATTGTTCGAACCGTACTACTAAATTTTTGACAAAACTCGAATCTTAGCAACATCTAAATAGCACTACAGTCAATTTTCTACTACTGGAAACATCTGATTCCACATACAGTAAACTATTTTCTGTCCTCATTATCCTCATATATTCTGTGCGAAGATGACTGGCTTCGCTTAACATCTGTAACCTGTTCGTACATAAAGTTGCCATTTCATGAATTTGAGTTTGTAGTTATAAGCAGAGTTTACATTTTTCGCTTCAGATTGAAAAGGTAGCTAAAAGAGGCAAACTAGAGTGATTTTGCTAAAGTTTGTACTAAGAAAATAATTTTATTTCAGCGAATTGTTTTGTGTCAACTGTTTATTTCAATTCCACAAGAACAGCAATTTGCAGTTTTCTTGCTTGATTAGCAACATTAAGGAGCAACGCGATAGTGTGACAATTTGTCATAAGTATTCTTGCAATTATTTGATCTTTTAGTGATAACGTAGTGGTATGCTCGTTTTGTGCTGCTTGGTAAGTAGTTGCTTGCTGTTGTTACGGTCTATTAGCACACCAATGTTATATGCAGCAGCCGAGAGTTTAGAATGCCCTTGAATATATAATGACCTTTGGGATCCGATCCCGAGTGTGTTATATGACAAGTCGAATATCATACCGCTATTGTAAAAGAGCTTGCAACAACAGCATGATATTTGAACTGCTTTGTAATGCGAGCATTTTTGATTAGCTCCTAAGATAACTACAATATAAATATATGGTAATTTATTATTATTATATATTTATTTTTATTTAGCATTTATTTTCATTTTTACTGTATCCGGCTCATGATGCCTGCTGATTACCATATTTCTGAAATAAATATGCTCTCCTTGTAAAAAAAGTTGCCGACCCTTGGCCTAGACACATTTAACTAAATCAAATGAAATTTATAGCCATTGATATGATAAAATTAGTCACCAAATGCTTGATGCACTGGCTACCCCCTTTAACAACGTATAGGTAGGCTAAGTAGATGTTTATGAAACCGAAAGTTGAACGTCACGGGGGGGGGGTTCTCCTGTAATTTAAAAAATTTAGATGTATATCATTAAATACTTTTCTTTTAATTTCTGATGTAATTAAGATGTAATCAAAAAATATTTTCTCTTGTCTAGGAAGGTCATCTCTAGAAATGAAGATTAATAAAAATATAAAAATTAAATTTAATTTAATTTAAAATTAAATTAAATTAAAAGGCGAAGAGTTTTATTGCACAGAGATACTTAGACGTTCTTTGTGCTGTTTTGCCAATGGCAAGAAAAGCTACATATTTTTCCTCCCATTTGAAAATATTTGCAGATTTTTCATCTTTCTGTCAATCAGCTTGTCCGAATTTCTTCAGTCATTTCTGTCTTAATTGCAAGAATCGTGTTAATTCCTTTTTTCGCATGCAATGAATGGTAATATATAGTATTACTCAATTTTATACCTTCTGCAACGTAACTTTAAGAAAATATTTAAAGTTGGAAAATCGAATAAATGATCGAATTTAAAAAAAAAAAAGTCACGCTTTACTTTCCCCTACCTCCGTAGCATACCCCTGGGAAAGGTATCTTCTTTTGCTGTTAGTTCCGTTTTCGGCAAGCGAATGTATAATCGCGCACAACACCGTCTTTTAATTTTCCATTAGCGAATATCGTATCAGGTAGTCTGGGTCCCACGCAGAGATTCTTTCATCGCCTCCCCCTCCAACGTTCTTTTTCTTATTTGTGTAGGGAGAAAAATGAAAAACCATGAATTTATGGAGACGCTTGAAATCTGAGACCTTAAACGAAAATCCTACGCTTTTATGAACTAATTTATATATATATATACTTAATTCATAAATCGAAAGTTCGTCGGTAATAATTTCGTAAAGTAAGGTACAATTTTTAATTCTAGTTTTGCCTCCGAGATGGCGTTGCTATGGCAACGGTACACTACGAAGTTTACCATCGTACAGTTTTTGCTGTTGTTGACTTTTAATTTTTGTTTTGAAAATGTTCGTAATTCCGAGATTTTCGTAAAATGGAGTTTGACTTTGACCATTATTTCTTCTAATGTTTCACTTTGACCATAATTTCTTTTAATGTTTCACTGACCATAATTTCTTTTAATGTTTGACTTTGACTATTATTTCTTTTAATGTTTTCCCTTTGTGACCATAATTTCTTTTATGACTTTGACCATTATTTCTTTGAATGTTTCACTTTGACCATTATTCCTTTGAATGTTTCACTTTGACCATAATTTCTTTTAATGTTTGACCATCATTTCTTTTAATGTTTCGTCACTGGATCAAATTTACATCATGAAAATTGGTTCTTTGAATTGTAAAGCATTGTCTTAGTATTAATGCGCTTATTTCTTGTGCATCAAGCTGGAGACTCTTATAATTCTAAAATCATTGTAATCTTAAGACAAAATATATAAATATGTTTCAACAATTTAAAAACTCATCTCATGTCTTTATGTGTCCCTACCTTTTCGTATTAGATATCATTGAGAGGCGAATTGCTTTTTGTAGTGGTCAGCTGATCTCATTTCATCCGTTTTACGTGTGTATATGTGATATCTGAATAAACAGAAGCGATGTAAAAAATGACTACGGAAGATTAACTTTCTTTGCCAGCGTTCTGCACATTGTGCTAGAGTAATATGGCAATCACCACATCATCTATCATATTTCCTGCATTAAACAGTCGTTTCTTTTCCGGTGTTAGTCGTAAATTGGTGGTCGTTATTCGAAACTTCTTTACTGTGACGTCAAATGTGCTTGCAATGTCCGTTAAGCATTTTATTCTCCGATATTTATGCATTGAAAAAAATAACAAATGGTTCGTTTCCCTGGTAAATTACTTCAGTAGAACAAATTTATTACATTGTTCCTTTTTTCATTTTTCCATGTTGATTGAACAGAGATGTTTATTATGTAAACAGAGATGTTCATTATGTGTCCATTATGTTTGCTATATTTTAGTTATATCATTATTGTCTAAAATAAGAGCGCTTTCTCTTGTACTTTTCACATTTTATAATATATTTGGAGTAAGAACGAGAAGCTACAGGTTACATGTTAGTAGGTTAGCAAGCGACAGCAGCATTAATGAACGACGTTAATGATACGCATCATTGCGGACGACTTTTCACGACTACTTTTTCATTGGTAGAAACACTGACGCAAGTGTGTTGTAATACAAAAGATCTGTTGGGAGGATGTGTAGGACTGATTTTCAGTTAATCGCTACTTAAACTGTTCTATAAAATTTCTTTTTATTTAATTGTCTTACTTCAGTGGCCCATGTTGACATATGGGGGAATGAAATGGCAGACATTTTGGCGAAGGATGGTTCTGAAGAACCATCACCAGTTACCAGTTCACTGACATATCTTGAACTGTATTCTATTAGAAGACATGCAGATAGGCAAATTTGGCTCGTTTTCCCGAATCATCCCTAGTATCAAGCTGATTGTTATGGAAGATCCCTTGCTATTGATTGCGATAGATGCGTTCATACAGCACTTTCCCGAGTCTTCAGTGGAAACATGAAAGGACGCACTTTCGAGAGAGGTCTCAGGATGCGCCGAATTTGTTCTAAATGTCAAAATGCACCGGCATCACCGGCACATATCCTCGGGTGCCTGGAGTTGTCTCTTGAGGTCTCCTATGTTTGTTTTCGATTTTCTGAAGGTGATTGAACTCGTGGACCTCGTCTAGTATATTCCTAGACATGGAGATTAGTAACAACAACTTCGTATCCTCCCTCAAGTCATTTTCTTCTTCTGGCTCCTTTTGGATTTCATTAAATTGGAAAATTAACTTGACGATAATTTAATCAGTTTTGTAGTTAAACGCAAATTTTCTGAGTAGCCTTAGTTATTTTCGTAATGCATAGTATTTCAGAGTGCGGTATATCGGTGGCGTGGGATCGGGATATTTGGATATTTTACATAATTGCATTAATGAACACTTAAAAAATCATACACATGCAGACAGACCGTGTTAGAAGTAAAGCAAAATAAAACTGAGCAGAGAAAATTGATACTCTGGCATCTAAGGAATCAGAATTAACGACTCAGAATTGCAGTATGTGCAGTGAAAGAGAGGGAGAAAATAACCAGTAAAAAAAAAATCATTATAACTGGGAAAAACTGTATTACAAATTAGGAACTTTATTTAATAATTAAAGCACTGGATAATGGCATCAGGTTACAACATTATTATTTAAAGACAGCTTTTTTTTTCCTCCAAATAGGAGCATCTTAGTCTTCCCTTGCATTCCAGAAGATTACGAAAGAGCACCTGCTTCTGACTGCTATCAAGATGTCTCCGTGGCTTCGTGATATGCACGCGTAATCGTTTGCAGGTGTCCCCAGGACGACAGGAACGTTCACTGCAGAAATTCCTTTTGTTTCTGAAGTGGGTCTGACAAGACAGTGATAATGTAGGAGTGAGAAGATTTGAGCTGAGAGAAATGTTAGGAAGTAGTTTTGTGTATATTTCTTTTTAGATTCGTGTATGTTAAATATGAGAACTTAATATACAGGGCAATCCACCCTTCTAATTTACAGTTTAAGGTATATTTCAATATGGTGATCCAAAAATTTTTAGAACATCGGAGGGGGGAAAGTTAAACCCTATGACTCGACTTTGTCACATACACGAATGTATATGTATATATATATATAAACTTTAAACTTTGTTCTCATAATCCTTGCAAAAACTTTCTTCTGACTTTTGAATATATATATATATATATATATATATAAGCGTTATAAGCGATATACCTCTTTGTCCGAAAGGAAAACTTTCGAAAATATAATATTTTTGAACGTTACAAGTGTCGGTGGGTTGTATGAAAAGTGATAGAACGCAAAAGTGATTCCACGTGAAAGTTATTATACGTGTAAGTGTTGTATGCATTGTTTGAAACGTGGTGCACCTCTGATGATATGACTCAAAAGTGAGGCTAAGTGTTAAATGTGGTAAAAGCGTTATTCGAAAAGTGATGTACTGCAAAAGTAATTTGACGCAAAAATGAAGATCAGTTGTAAGCCATATACGTTGTAGTTCGAAAAGCCTGTTATCATTCCACAATTTGATATTTTTAGCATTATAAGAGTCCATGTGTTAAAAGGAAAATAAATAAGAAGGTTTAAAGATAATTTATTCACTGTGTATATTAATACGATGGACTTTCGATTTTAAAAGTGATATATCGCAGTAGTGAGGATGGATAGAAATGCCCTTTTTGGTACTAACACAAAAGGAGTTTTAATAATAGTAATTAAAAAAATTCAATTATTAATTAAAAAAGGAGTTTTAATAATGGTAATGTAAATTTTTCTGGTACGTATTGGGGAAAAATATTGAATATACCATTGCAGGCGGCCTCGTTAGGCCTAGCTCCGCTTAAATTTTTAAATTGATGATAATTGAATTCCGTTTCTTTATCCCCATGACTTTCAAAGAATAAAACTTCAAGACAAAGCAAAAAGTTATACTTCGAAAAGTAGCACTGCATTCATTGAATAAATGAAGACTAATACAGGTATGGCGTATATACCTTTTTCAACGTATTCCAGCCAATTCCCATGACGTTTCAACTATGGACCATTGTGCCTTTTGCCTTGAAACGGGCTCTTTCTAAGCGCTAACCTATCACAATTCATTGTGGAAAGTAGTGGAAAAGGAATCAAAATTTAATAGCCTAGAAATTTTACGCAAAGCCCTTCTTTCATGGAAATCAGATGCAAACTTTTAGACCAGAAACAAGCATATCAGATCGAACGTTTAAAAAATATTCTTTACACTTTAAACGTTAATTAAACGGTCTCGAAATCGTTCTAGATATCTCTGAACATCCTCTGTATATATCAGTGACCAATGATTGCCAAAATAAATACGGAATTAAAATAAGGACTTTTGGCGACGCAGTGTATAAATAATGGAGAGATGCTGAATTTGGATTTAAATTTGTGTGAATTTTTATAAAGAAATACAGTTCGAATTCAAAGTTTTGGATAGAAACGTGATTAAAATTGAAAATTTCGTATATAGCTGAATCATAACAGGTTAGCAAATGTCAAAATGTTCATTTAAACTGTCAAATTACATTTCACTCTAAAATTAGTGAAATTGGAGTTATGTCTGACTTAGGGTTTTAACGGCAAAAGCATTTTGATGGAGAATAGCAAGAGTTCTTTGGTGAGCAAACATGTCATATTCTAGAATCAAATTATATATAAGATTGAATTTTGTCTAACATTATTTCTAAAATTTTTTTATTTCTGTTTATGTATGGTAATTAGATGTTTGCCCTTTTACTTGTTTTTCTGCTAAAATCTCTAAGTAAATAAAATAAAATGTTGCAAACAGTTAGAAACAGCTTAATTTTTTTAAAGGTTCATTAAGATTTATTATCAAGATGAAGCACTCATTAAAGATTTCGTTAGTGCAGAATGAGCTTCATTCTTTAGCAAACTGCTTTCTTAAATACTATTATTATTCTTATTTGAAATTAAACGTTTTTCAGTTATTAGTACAAGCTTAGATAAGATATAGATTGCAGACGATAGTTTTTTACAGATAGTTAGGAAGGAATTCTCAAAGCAGCTTTTAAATTCTCAAAGCAGCACTCTTTTTCCTCTCTGCTTTATTTTTAGATTGTTATCAAACAACCTTCTTAGCTGCACCCTGACCAACTCTTTTCAATTTCAGTACTGTTTTTCCGCAAAGACTGTTAATTAACTCTGTTGTAGTAAGCTGAACAAATTTGGTCTGTTAAGTGAAGTTGTTCACATAGAAGCGAGTTCATCAACTGTAAACCACAATCATCGTGTTTTTGTATTTTTTCATTCTTTTTTAGCCGTGGTTGCATATCTTAGAAAAGTATCATCGAAAACACTTATCATGAAATAAAGAAATGATATGTACTTGAAAACGTAACTCTGCAATTTCATACATCTTCACTGCCCAACAGCTGAGCTGTAAAATCGCTGAACACCAGCAGTTCGATCCGGGTTCAAATCCCGGCAAATAGGCTGACTGCCTGTAGGTCTAAAAGCTTGATTCCTCGGTTTCTTGCAGCTGAAATCGGGAGAAGAGATTGATGACAGGATTGAACGGCTAATGTTTCGCTTTGAGAGTGTCATATTCAGCTTTTCAGATTCATAAGTATTTTTTTGAAGATCAAAAAGCTTTGAACGACTGTAGAGTAGACAATATGAGCCGAGATATTAGCTCATGAAGTTATTGGTAATTATATTTAAATTAGAAATGTAGCTATGGCATATTAAACTAAACTATATTGTGCATGAAACATAAGCTTAAACTAATTTTTATGATCGAATATACATTAAATGTAGTTCATTTTTTACACACTAATTTTTACTTCCTTTTACGAATTAAAGGAAATATTGTAATCGCAAAAAATTTCGCGTATCATATTTTAACGAAAATATCCATTTTGACTGTTCTCGAATCCATTTGAACGCGTTTCTTGTTTAACATCTGCACATGGACAGAATAATGGACTTTTTTTTTTTCCAAAACGAATTGTAAAAGGGATTCAGAATGGATTCTTTCGTGACATTTGTACGTACGTGCGTATGTATGTACCTTGCATGTCGTAGAACTTGGAAATTTTGTACATGGGATTGCTATAACATTTAGTTGTGCACCTCCCTTTTTCGTTGCAATCAGTCGCACCAAACATATATATATTCTCACCCTGTTACCCAGATCAGTGAGCTCAGATTTTTATTTCTTATATGTTGGTAAATCGTGCATTTTTTACTTTAAAAGTGATTGAATTACGTTATTATGTCCCGGTTAAGGTTTTATGCTTTTAGTTAATCTGTATGCAATAGTTTTAGAATTATCAACAATTTAAAAGTTTAAGTATTACTAGGCCTAATGTGGCGGAAGCTGTTAGTAATATAAGGAATTAAGTCAGTTGTACACCATCTTCAGTGTGTTTTTGCGCAGTGAAATGAGAAGTTCACTTTAAATGTGTGTGCACCGAAATTTTTGTCTTTCTACTCTTTGACCATATTGCTTGTTCTTGTGTAAAAATTCTGATTTTAATAGCAAAAATTATTTTTATTTGTATTTGGTGTTTAAGGTTTTTCTGCAGTTTACAATTTTTAATGTGTTTTGAGTTTTTATGTATTTTTGCATCGCTGCGGAGTGAGAACTCAGTTGATTGAATCAGAAATATATCTTTAATGAAATTCGAGGAAATACGTTTAAATGAAGTGCAGCAAAAATTACGTATAATTTAATAAACCATATACTAATATGGTGTCCACATCAGGTATTTTAAATATATATAAACAGTAACACACCAACAATAACCATTGAAAAATTCCTACATTTATGAAGAATTCTTTTTTTTTTCTTCAAAATAGTACAAATAATGCTTTTGATATTAATCACAATTCATTTGCGAACCCATTTTCAGAATACATGCTAGAAAGGCCATACACGTATAGTAGCTAATTAAATATTAATTAATGCTAATAATAGGTTCATAATGCATTTAAATCGAAACGCAAATTTCGCTTCTGTTATTTCTGTGTTTCTGTTAGCACTGGAATGAGTTTTAATGAGATTTTTGTAAGCTTTAGCTATGACTATTATAAAGCATTATTCTGGATCATCAGTATTATTATGTAGCATCAACTCCTCATGAAATAGTGAAAATGTTTTAAATTGGTATTCGTATACTTTTGTATCTACTATATTCATGTTCGTATGTTTTAAAAGTATGCATTCTGATACTAATTAATCTTTATGCAGAATTTCATTCATTCAATTTTTTAAAAATATTATCTTTCTATTTCTTTTAATCCCCTTCCCTCGAAAATAGTTTTTAAATAATGCTTTCTCCCAGTCGGTAAAACGGACTTCTTTCTCAAGAGCTGATAATGTTATCATTAAATCATTCACATTGTTTTGAAGTTAGAACATACAACATTGTTCAGTAACATTGCATTCACTCAGTTCCTCGTGGCCATTGTTGTTATCATTTTGATGTTCTAGATATGCCTTTTAGAGGCTTAAATTCCGAAATTCTATCAAATGTATTTTTTTATTTTTATTTTCCTTTGCTTTTACTGCCTTGTTGTATTCTGATAAAATAACAAAGTAAGGTGTATTGGCAGTTTGGATAGCATCTTTTTTGTCGGTAATCCTGTAGAAACATTAGAATTTTTTGGAAGCAGGAGAGATGAAAAATGAGTAACGCGCTCGCCGAGAGTCGAACCACAGACCTCTCGAATACACACCGAAAGTGCTGACCACTACACCACGAAGGCGTGCTAAGAAGGCGGGAGAAATATCTTATAAACCTAGCTCTCTGTTTTTGATATCATCCTCATAATCAGATGAACTGAACTGATTGCTGCGTATTCTAGTATTCTTTATGTTGACAGTATCCAATTTTTGACATCTGTTCAGCCAATCTTTTAATTGAATGTTTTTATACAAAAATATACCAAATATCACGTTTTCTTTTTTATTACTATACATATTACTTACTGCAGGTAGGGACAATTCAGGGCATCATTTTTTCAATATTTTCCCGTTGCAAACACGTGCTAAATACAAATTCAATTTAATGCCATGAGTCAATGAGCCAATCAACGCCATGAGCCTTGTTCCATTAGAAAGGCCTTCACGAAGGCAGCTTGCCGTCATATACTTTGCCATAACCCAGGTAATCAAGTCTAATCCGTATTCCGTCAGCAAACAGAATTCACTATTTTTCAAAATACATTCTTGACTCTAAAGCTGGGATCTTATCAAAGATTTCTTAAAAAATAAGTTTGGGAGAGAAAAAGAACTTTTTCTGAATGTATTTAATGTTTCAACGATCTTCAGATAAAAAGGCCAATCTAATTTATCGAATTATTTTTGCAAAGATCTTAAATTGGCCTTCCAGCGGTCAAGCGCGTAAGACCGCTGAACACTAGAAGTTTCAACCTCAGTTTGAATCCGGACAAATTTGCTGTTGAATGCATGGGTATTTCCTGGTTTCCTTATGTGTTGTGTAACGTAAATACGAGTCAGTTTTAGAAAGTCCGCGTAGGTATCTCTGTTCTTAGATATGTAATCAACATGTGCTTAGTTTCAACCAGTTTATCTAACCTAAACTTTCGCATGTAATTCGAATCAGACCTTCATTTCTGATGGATGAAAACATTACTAGTCTGTAATTAGCTTCGAATAATTCCGTCTTGAAGTTTGGAAACTGAGCGCTGAAAATGATAAAAAAAAATATATTGCGTCTGGTGCCGTCGAAACTGGAATCAGAAATGAATTTTTTATGCATGGGTATAGATGGGGGAGGAAATTAATATTAGAATTAGAATCACTGAGTTAGATTAGAATTTAGATCACTGAGTAAACTACACTTCGTTTTGGATATGGAAAGCCTCAAGAAAGCCTGATTCGCCAGAGGCAGTGTTTGGAGGATTTTTTGCAAAAATAAAATTGAATATGTGGTTTGCACGTCAACAATGCTGGACAATGGTTAATTTATTTGTTTGTTTTTTACGAATATTCGTGCTGCTTGATGCAAAATTTTCAAGTCTCTTTTGTTTGTCCTGTGTACATGAAACTACACTGATAAGAAATATCATAAATTGCCCATGAATTCATGCAGGAATAAAGCCTTTAACAACAGAATTGAGAAGTAAGAGTAATACGGAATTTTAATTTCTGTAAAATACGTGCAGTTTTGTTACTAACAGCTGGAGAGAAAGGAATGAATCCAGAACCCAACCTAAATGATTGTATTTAAAGTCCTCTTGAATTTTCAGTCGAAACGACCGATGTTTCACGTCGGTAAAGTAAGAATTACATTGCTAAAGACGTAAATAATCAGAATTATTTCTCAAGCAAAAAGCTGATTTGAAACTTGAAATTATATTGCTGAAAACGTAAAGAAAATCTCAGAATTCGAAATTATATCGCTAAAGATGTGAAAGGTAAGACAGAATAAAAAAAATTTCATTTGCCATATTGGAGTTTTCAGTTATGGGGAAAGAGAATATTTAGTTCTTTGAATTCTTTGCGATATTTTTCAAATTTATTCACGATCGTTTGAATTTTTTTCAATAGTTGCCATTTCTTAAAACTGAAATGTGTATAATGCTGCTCATTTTCTTTTCGAGGTAGAATATGTCTGCAGTTATTGAGACTAAATAATAAAACTGCTGTGTTTTTCCACGGTGGGCCTCACGTTAAGGATGCAAGAGGCCTTCTTTTTCTACCCCCCAATCAAAACTAACAAAGCTGGTATCTCGCAGATGCTGTGCGCGAGGGAAAATAAAGGGATGCATAGCTTAACCCTCGATAAGATTTCTACTGTGACCTTGACTCGTGTGTATTATGTATAAGGAAGATGCTGCTGTCACATCACTCTGAAATTCAGGAAAATGTCTTCAGGGAATATCACGTGGTTGCGCCGGTGTCCCTCAAATAAACTGGACGCAAACGCAGTGTTTCGTAAATGTTTTAGGTCGTCGCACCTTGTTTGATTTATTTTTTGCAACCTATCCTTTTTTGTATAGCTCAAG
The DNA here is from genome assembly GCA_000611955.2 of Stegodyphus mimosarum. NCBI lineage: Eukaryota > Metazoa > Arthropoda > Arachnida > Araneae > Eresidae > Stegodyphus > Stegodyphus mimosarum. Next base: position 670,946 of record KK119807.1, read on the forward strand.
AATATCTATTACTTGATTAATATTATATTCTCATATTATTTTTCCTTAATGTGAATTAATTTTACTGTTCAAATGTAATAATGAAATTAATTGTATTAAAACAGTTGGTTAGTTTAACTCATATTATTTCGTTGTAAAAAGTTACTAAAACTGATAAACTCTAAAAGATTTCAAATTCTTCGTCACAAAAATTGCGTAAATAAAACAATGCAATGTTATATTACTCTCTCTCTATCTATCTATCTATCTATCTATCTATATATATATATCATCTATCTACACAGTCCAGTCACATTAATGTGACCATCTGTCAAAAGCCAGAATAACCACCTTTCGCAGAGCGGACTGCTGCGAGACGTGCAGGAAGAGAGTCACATAGGTCCCTGAAGGTGTTCTCTGGGATGTTGAGCCATGCCGACTTTAATGCCGTGGCCAGCTGCGCTAGATTACGCAGTTGAGGATCCATGGCGCGAACAACTCGATCGAGATGGTCCCACAGATGCTCGATTGGGTTTAAGTCAGGTGAGTTTGCTGGCCAGGGGAGGACGGTAAACTCATCCTGGTGCTCTTCGAACCACGCACGTACACTGGCAGCTGTATGGCACCTCGCATTGTCCT
>KK119807.1:679599-707227 GCA_000611955.2 Stegodyphus mimosarum
CGCATATAGGGGCGAATCTTTTGGGGACTTGAACCCAGGCTGGTGCTGTGTTTAGAGGGGCCTCTCGTCCGAGAAGGGGCCTGGTCCGGATGTTTGGTTGCTAGGCAACAAAGGGGCCTATGGAAGGGGGATGCTCCAAGGCCCCGGATCGAGCCGCGAATCGCAAGCGAGGTGGTGTTTTATTTTTTTATTTGTTTATTTCGTCATCATTTCATTATAATTCATTTCAGCATGCGGTTTTCGAAGAGCGTTTCACTTTTTTGAAGGAGAGAATTTTTTTTTTTCAGTCCCTCAGAGCATTCGGCCGTTTCGCGCGAATGGTTCGACGTTTTGTCGTTCCGAGCGTTTGGTGTCGGAGGTGTGAGCGAAACGATCTGAGGTGGTTCACGTGTACTTACATCACCATTGCCTGCCCCTGCTTGTGGATTATTTCTCAGAACTACGCGCACATTTGGATTTGAAATCCCAGGTAAGTAGTTGAGCATATTAGTGGGTATATAAACTGTTAATAGAAAATACGTTATGAAATTCTGAAACAAATTACGGAGAAATTTTGGTCACTTCCAAGTCACTTAAAATAATTAAAATATTATGATTAATAACTATCTTTTATTAAGAAATATATTGCATGTACTGTGTCGTTAGAAGCAATTTGGGAATTTAAGACTGTAACTGACATTTGCCAGCGAATGACTTTTCATCGATATCGATTCTTACTATCGATTTCAGTTTTTTAGTTTTTTAATTATCAGTTATTAATAATGATCTATGTATTAAATGAATATTTTCTGTAAAAAATCTTTTGAAAATTCATTTCAGTCCTCAGAAAACGGCGATCATTTAACAATTATATTTTGAATCGCCAAATTATATCCAAAAAGGACAAACTATGTTTTATAGTTTTCATATTAAAAACAGGCGTAGTCTAAGTCACCATTATTCAATAGAAATATTATACTAGTTATCTTTCCAATAGTAAAAAAAAACAACTAATAGCAATAATATTAAAGAAATAATTGAAATATTTAAACTATTTATTCGGTTATTTTATATTCTGTTAAAAAAATAATTGGTGTATTTTGATTATGGCACTCGAGGGCTATTTGCCTAAACGACGAAATGCCTTCGTAGAGGATTTTCTAAGGGAAACTGGCTTGTATACACGTAGAGAAAACCACGAAAACGCCCATGGAGCCAACCCATTCGCGAGATTCGAGCCTCGGACCGAACTACCAGTGTTTAGTGACTTTGCCGTTGGTGGGCCTAAAAACGTAAGTATTTACATCAAGAATGGCAGTCAATATCAAAAATACCCTTTGAATCATAATCGCAGCTAATGCAAATAATATTCTATTAAATTATTGCAGAAAAAAATACTTCGCAATTTTTGCAATTTAGAATTTTAATTGTTTTCGTCTATAAAAAATTAATTAACAGAAACTATTTCACTTGTTAACAAAAGGAATTATTTGTATTTCAAAACACAAAAGATGTTTTAGGCGGTTTTTTTTTTGACAAAAATAAACAATTATTTAAAAATTTTTCTAATTGTTAAATTTAGCTCCATTTCATCTAAGCAATGTAATTAATTTTTATTTACATAAATCTTAAAACTAAGCGCACAATCTTATTTTATTTTTTATTGAAGGGAAATGAAAGCAAGGAAATTATTTCTTACTGCAATAAAATAAAATGCGTAGTATTAAATTAAAATTAAACTAAAGCATTATTCTTCGCATTTATTCATTTGTTTTGTTGCTATAAAATAATGAAAATAAGAATATTAATTTTTTGCACTATTGTAAATTTATGATTTTAATTGAAAGAAAAGAAAAAGTATTGTATTTGAATGGTAATGAACAACCCTGTACACTATTTACATGTCATTCATCTAAATTAGTTCTATTTATCTTCTCGAAATTATCTTCTCAAAATTGTGTAAATATAGTACATAATTTTTCATTTAGCTTTTTATCTTAATTAAAAACGCACAAATAAATCAAGAAAAGATTAACTTTATGTGCTGTAGAACAAACAAATGTTGCTTATATCAAGAAACATATTCAGTAGTAGATACGAAATTGAAAATTTGAAAACTGTACCTATTAAGAAGCAAAGCAGAAGTTAAAAAAAATTGTTTAGCCATTTATTTTTCGAGGTCACTGTGAATCGTTTAGAATGCAACATATGTAAATGAACCCAGGTCTTATATATCGGCAGATTGAGCGAGATTGAAGTCATCCTCGGTGATTAATTAGCCTTGGTTCTAATTACCCGAATGGCAGTTAGGAGAAATTAATTAAATTAAGTAATGATTGTATGCCAGTTGAAACTGCCTCACCGAATCGTTACAGAAAGGACATTCTTTGTAAAGAGGTGTATCGACAAATCGCGTATTTTGTTCTCAAAAACTTACTTTTGTATCGATTAAAATTTATTTAATTAATAATTATAAGTTCCTGAGGAATGTTTGCTGTACAAATTACTCTCTATTCGTTTTGCAGGAATGAAAAGTAATAATGAATGGAGAAATTTGTTGAATTTCGTAGCTTAATTTGCGGAATGAAGCCTGACTTTACCAAATTCGCTTATCCTAAATCCGAATTCGCTTATCCAACTTAACCGAAACACTAGAAAAAATTAATATTAAATCAGTAAGTCTGGAAATCTATAACCCAAAAGTTTTTAACGATCATTTTCCTGCCCTTTCTTTCTTTTTTTTTAATTATATCTTTAACTGGAGATACATTTAATAAGAAATATATGGAGTGACCTCTCTCTAGGCTATCTAGTCACTATTACAAGTGATTTGATTTTTTAGGAAAATCATGTTTAGTGCTTAGATTTCGTACAAAAATCATGTTTTCTTAGAAAAATTATGTTTAATGATGATTTTTATTTATGCCGTCAGAAATCTTTCTTGTTTCTTCCAAGAGCTCCAGAGCAGTAATCTTTTTCACTTAAACCAAGGTTTTTAAGTAACACTCGAGTATAAGTAAAGTGGTGCCGGATGTGGACCTCATGGAGACACTGGACATTCCTTCAATGACATATTTACTGTCCCTGGCTATTATTAAGGCTTGATCACATTCATGTTATTTATCATAAGAAATATGTAGAATTTCTTCATGATGATTCCTTGTTGTGTAAGGAATTAACATTATTTTTCATGGCGCGCTGTCGAGATATCTTGTGATCTAATCCAGCTAGCCATTGGTAAATACATCTTCTGTTGTAATACATCCAGCTAGCTGTTGGAAGATCTACAGTTCGAAGACCGTGAAGGCAGTATTGACTTTTCACGTCTTCCGAAACGAAAGCATATAGTAGATTGTGCAATGGACCAATGCCGCACTGAGAACACGCCATTTTAATTAATTTGATTTTAGCGTTCCATGTTAGTAGGGTTTTTGTGATGAGAAGCATAATGGACTGTTTCTTTGAATAAACAAGCAAGACATAGCAAGAATCTTAACACAAACCGAGGCTTGTAAGTGAGACTTTGGCGTAAATAAAGTAGTGTCAAATTTAGACTTCATAGAGACTCTGAATGTGCCTTTGACAACGTACCAATTGTGCCGAAGTCTGGCGACTTTTTCGCTACGATGCTAGACTTGGGACATCCTGTAAATTATTATCTATGTATATCGGCTTGCAAAAAAAACTTGAATACAAATAAAAAAAAAACTGCAATTTGATGAAAACATGAGTTAAAGATTTCGAGGTGGGTTTACTTTCTTTTAAAAACACGAGTTTTTTCAGTGTTACCTAACAGGCTTCTGTTAGTATAAGATAAACGAGTAAACGAAATTTAGTGTTGATTTGAAAACAAATAATTTACGTTAGAAAGCTCTTTAATAAATATCAAAAATGAGAATGTATGGAATTTGAATGTTTAGTGAACTCTATGCACCTGACAGATTATTTGGAAATAAAGCTCGAACGAATATTCTGCATATGTCGGTTTTTTAACGGGGGTTGAATGCCATTTGTTTTTCCACTACTAAATTATAGTTATTTATTCTGGATTATCTAAGGCAGGAATTCATTTATATTAGAATATATGATGATATACTTTCATTATTGTATTAAGCTTTATTCATTTTTGTGCTTTGAAATTAGTATAAGCATTTGAATGAATGGCACGATTACTTATTTAAAGCATTCTTAAAATTAGTGTAAGTGTTGAGTTTTGTTGTTTATTCAAATTCTTGGAAATGGTATTTTTAATTCATTTCTTATTCCATACTCTTTGGGAAGAATGTTAGAAGAATTTTTAGAACTCCTAGGTTGTATTTAGAAATTCACCTTTAAATAATGAAACACTGTTTATAAATATTCTAGAAAACCCGGCGGTCATACGAAATGACCACTGTTCTAGATATTATAAATTGTAATTAAAATGATTTATGAAAAAGTGTCTGCTAATTCAAACTGAGTTACCCAGAGCAGGCGGCGAGAACGCCCTTTTGCTTACTGCCCCACGAGGTTTCCCCCTTCTACTTGCTTAATTACTTAAAGTAGAGTGCAATGAAGGAAATCACTAGTGGTACATTTCTTAAGAACCACCGCTAGCTCAATAAATAAAGGTGATTTAAATAATAAAATGTTAATTCACATGTCAAAGATCTATTTGTACATTACATTTCTTGTGTAGATCTTTCCATCATTTTTAATAAGCCGCATATAATAAAGAATTTAATATTAAATGCACGCGCGCTTTTATTTTTACTTTTCCGCCGTAGCTTCAAAAAGCGTCTGCGTTGCATGGGAAAATAAAGCAATTTTAATTACGATTCTAAATAAATAGCTAAATAAATACGAAATCCTTAACAGTATGTTCTTCAAATGATGCTATAAATTGTAAAAATAAAAGTGAGCATGCATTTTTAATATTAAATAAATAAATATCTCGTAATTACCGTTACGCAAACAATCAATAAACTATCGGCGACAAACAGACACTTAAGCCGCATATAATAAAGATGCTAAAGAGTACATTTTAAAATAGTAGAAATCATTTTATTTCGCTTTTTAAATTCCATGCCATTTTAATTTACTTGATTTTCGAAAGCAGTTTTTTATTACTAAAGTGATTAGGGTTTAATTAATAATCAGGCATTTTGGAACTAATATTATTTTTGAGAATATGAATTTTCAAATGACTTGAAACGTAAGAGTTAATTTCTGTAAAGATTCAAATTAGAATCGCACTACAAACTCGGATTTTTATAATACGAATACTCAGACTGGAGTGTTTCTCGACAATTTTTGTGACTCCAGAAATGATACTTTGTTCGAAATTCTACTTTTCTGTCATTTTTATTGATATCAGATTTGATGAAAAGCGGTATTTCTTGCTGAGTTTGCTCACCAATGACCGAACCGAAAGAGCATTGAACGCTGCTATTTTGTCGCGGGATTGAAACTACGCAAACGGGCTAAATATTAAAATTTTGTTTGTAGTAAAACAATATGTATTTTTTCATCTGATGAGTAATTAATTCAAGTAACGATATTAAAATTATTTCTTATGTTAAGAAATTGACTTGTCATAGGCAGTAGAACCTCAGTTATTCTAAATAAATAGAACCGTAACCCCTTCAAATAATCTGAAACTCGGTTAATAGAGACTAAATTTTAATCCATCCATTTTTTTTGACGAGATTTTTTTCTGAAATTATTTATTTAAAATTTTGAAAATAAATTATTACTGTTAATGTTTTAACAAATTTTATTAGTAGTAAATAATTTTTCGCTTTAATTAACCAAATGATTTGTATGTTGCTGTGCAACATTTTATTTCGAAATATCCATGAAGAAACTGGAATGAAGGAATTCCATGAGAATTTATGCAAATTGTGAAATTTTTTCAAATATGTGTATGCATTTTTATGAGACATTATTCTTTATATTACTTTCTTTTTTGTGATAGCTCAAAGCTCTGTTATCCGTCGCACGATTACGCTACTCTTTAATCAACAAACTATCCGTAAAAGAAGCATAAAAAAGCTGCTCTAAATATAAATGCTTTGCGTAAAGGCTTTTCAGCATGAATAAATTTCACATTGTCCATTTCTATGTCATTATTATCCGTATTTTGACCATTGCAAATTTTATTTTTTCCGAATTTATGGCGCGAATGATTTCTTCGTCGCTCAGACCTTGAAAAATCTGGTTCGCTGTCTTCTATATTTATAAATTCCCAAAAACGTCATCTTGAACGATGTCTTCGCATGCTTTTATCTTTGAAATATGCTACGAATTCATTGTCAATTGGTATCTGACAGCTAGGGTTGCTTTCGCCTGTTTAAATACATGTAAACCACATCTTGTACAGTAATGTACAATAAGAAGGCAATTACATAGCTCAATTAAAATAAATGGCTAAATTTATATTTTTGTTTTTAGTTTTGTCATAACTTAGAAATATTGCTAAAATCACGGTATTCATGGGGGTTTTTAAATCTCCATATGCGCACATTATGGCGATTAACAATGCCAGAAAGATGAAAGGGTGCTTCGTCGGAGAACTTTACAGAAAAGTACAGATATTTAGACTGGAAAATGAAATTACCTGAAATTAACCGCATGCGCAGACGATATTTACAGAAGTAAAGATATTCAAACCTGAAAAGGAAAATATATAAGTTATTCCATCAATAAATGTCATAAGTTTGTTTATATCTTCATTATTTTATGAGTTATTAACATCAAAATGGATCCGGGACTTTATAAACACCCTGTATATTGTGAAAACATTTGACTTTTAAACAACTAAATTTATTCTCTGTTTATTATTACTTAGTTTCTAATTTACTGTAAAAGGAAACAAAAGTTTCTTAATAAATGCTCTTATTTATCAATATATTTGTGTTCAAAGTATAATTTTAAATATGATATTTTAACTCTAAATGTAATTTAATATTTTATGCTAAATTATGAAAGTGTAAATCTGAAATACTTTATCAATGCGCAGAAAAGAAATGCTTAGAATTATTTTAGTGAAAACTCGCATTAAGTATGATTAGACTTCATCTGGACTTGCTTATCTTCAAAATGCTTTATTTTCCTAAACCCTATTACGTATATTTTACCATACATTTTTGCTTTCAGGAAAATGCGTGAATTCGACTTAGAGTGCTATGATATCGCATCCATTTATAAATGGATCTTGACATGTTTTGGATTGTACACAATAGTCAGTTTTCAATATTAAGCATCCATTACAAATGGATCTTGACGTCTTTTGGATTGTACATGATAGTCAGTTTCTAATCACAGTCATTCAATTGCGCAGACAGTTTAGTTGACAGAGTTTGGTTTTCAGTCAAGTGTGTAAATTTGAACTGATGTTGGACCTTTTCGCTTCCATTTACAAAAGGACGTTGACGTGTTTTGGGTTGTATATGGTAGCCAATTTTTAATCAGATTCGTACAATTACGCAAACAGAGTTTGACTTAAGTAAATGTGCAAATTCGAAGAGGCGGATGTGTAAATTCGAACTAAAGTTAAGCTGCTACCTTATCGCACGCATTTGAGATCATTTGGGCTGTATATGGTATTGATCTTTTAATTATTCTCTTCCATTTTAGCAAATGGCTCTGTGATCACTCCAAAATGTTTTCAGAGCAGTCTTAAGAAGTTCGGAATAATGATATTAGAAAAATGCAAAGCTGCAGGATGTCTACTAAAAGGTCATTACTATGTCTTCGAATCTCTGCGAGGATGACATTTTCAAACCTGAAATGCATTGCCCAGAGGAATTGAGTGTTCTGGCAATGCTCAACGGGCTTATCGCTCATGGGATTAAGAATTTGGTGGATCAGTGTGAAAAATACACAGAGAAGGAGGGTAGTTATGTAAGAAAATGACATACTCTTGGTATTTGTATTGATCGATCTGGATATCTCATAAATTTCACTTTTTGTTGCTCTAAACTCTATCATAATGCCCTGAAAAGCGGTACACTCAAGCAGATGTGCACATTCAAGTAGGAACAGTATTGCCAGTTTATGGCGCGCGTTTACAAATGCATCTTGCCATCTGTTTGATTTCAAAGGAATCATTCTTTAATATCTTCCAGTTGCGAAACAATATTGTTGAAATTCTGGATTTCTTTGACCTTAATATGTTTTTCTCAAGCCGTTATCTGTAACTGTTCAAAACTTATCTGCAACTTTATTCTTTGGAAAATGATCGAAGATTGTTGATAAATTGGAAGGAATTAAAATTTCGTGAGTCAAAATGTTAGTAAACGAACCTAAACCCATTTTAATGTAAAAAATCATTTTATGATTCAAAAGTTTATTTATAGCTGTTGATTTTAAATCAAGCAAACTGTATGCTTCAGTATATTTTGAATCGATCTATTTCTTGTTCATTAATAACATGTTCTTCTGCCCCAGTACACTGGCAGGTTTTCTTTCCGTAACTTGTTACAGTAAATTTAAACTTAAGAGATGGCATTGGTAGTAAGTTAGAAGTTTAAATTAACACACAAAAGTAATAGTTAATTTGAAATTTGATTAAAACACATAGTTTAATAAAAATTTAAATTTTCGAAAATATAAAGGCACCTAAACGACGCATATTAACCTCCCCCCCAATAGTTCATGTTCTTAAATGTTTGTGTACAAACTATGAAATTAATACATCGAATTCAGTTCAAAGCACACTTTTATATAAGTTCAAAAAATATTCGAAGGTTATTAATTCAAAGTTAAACGAAATATTCCAAAATGAAAAAATTAGGATGCGATATTATTTAGATTCACCTGCCAAAGAATAAGAGAATATGGTACTTTCAACCTCGGTTTAATGGCATACTAACGGCCGAGCGGTAAAAGCCGCTGAACACTGGTACTTCGGTCCTGGTTTTGAGTCCCGGCGAACGGGCAGGCTGCATGGGCGTTTTCCTGATTTTGTAACATGATACGAGACAGTTTCTCTTAAAATGTCCTCCACGGGGCATCCCTCCCTTTCCGTGTAGTGCCTAATAGCGGAGCAATTAAAAAAAAAAGTCAAAGGTCTTGCAATTACAGAAAAAATCTGCGATAATTTGTCATTGTTTCAGAATAGTCCAAAATATTAAATTTCCTGAATTTTTGACAAATCAGCCCCTTTCGTACTTCCGAAAATGACACAACCATTCCTGAAGTAATGCCATGATTCCTGAAGACACCAGTTTCCTATTATGTTATACATCTGATTAATGTTTTTTTAAATGCCTTGTTTCGAAATGCGTAAATTTCTGGCTGTGTACGAGAAATGCATACGCATGGGTTCTTTTACTAATTCCATTCGAGTTTTCGTAAAGTCATCTGGGTATTCAGAACCTGTTTTCTAAACATCTGAGGGCCAATGTCTTCAAAAAACCTCGTCGAAGAAGAAAAGGGGGGCCCCGATCGGGTAAATTTTACTTATTCTGGCCCCTTTTTCAAGGGAACGTTGGGCCCCTCGAGCACGATAAGACAGAGGCCCCTCACTGTTTCCCTCTTGGACTTTTTTGAAGGTCGTCCTCCCTTACCGCGGGCCCCTTTTGTAAACAACCATCCGGGCTTAGCGTGGTACATCTGCGTTTAAGACAGAAAATCCATTTTTATGTTATAATAAGAGTGTTATAACCTTTTTTAATAGATGTGAAAAATTAATACGAGTAAAATTCGAAATATTTGTCTGTGGATTCTGGATAACAAGGGTGAAATGAAATACAAAATCATCTGTATTTCTTTTGCCAAGGAATTGAAGGAAATTTTTCAAAAAAGTATTTACCAGTTTAAATTATTCTTCTTGCGAGTATCTAAATGATTTTATCACATTTCGATTTTCAAACAAGTAGTAGAACTTTTACAATGAAATAAAATATCTTTATATCTAGCTGTTATCTGTGTTGAGTAATTTTAGAGTCTAAAAGGAATATTATAATCAAGAACTGTAAATGAGGTCATAAGCAAGTTATAGATATGTAAACCGTCTCCAGTAATCGCTTGGAAAATTTACCAAATAACAGTTCTTTTATCATTTAATGTAACGTATATTTTTTTTAAAAATTATTTTATGCTTATGGATATGCTAGTTTGAGTTCTGCTCAATATTTCTTCCTTATTATATGATTCAATTAAATGAAATTCGAATTGTTTTATCAGTTAAAGCGGCCATTCAACATTTTCGTGTATTTATCTAGCTCTCATTTTTTAAAAAACACAATTTTTAGCTGAAGACAACAATTAAAGTTATATACAAAGTGTTTTAGAGGTAATTCGAATATGAGAAACGATTAAATTAAGTGAGGGTTTCAGGCATCGTAAATTTGGTCACGCGACACGTTTTAGTAAAACTTGTAGACATATCAAGTACTTTTTGAAAGATTGAACCACGGAGCTCTCGAATACGCGTCGAGCGTGCTGACCGCTACACCACGAAGGCATGCGAAGAAATATCTTATATACTCCCCCTTTTAAAGGGCGACTGAGGATTAGGGGACCCAATCGCCAAATCCTGGTGGTGGAGAACCATCATCCACCACTTTTTTTAGTTCGGGCGCCACTGTAAAGACATTAGGTATTTTTTGAAAGTAGGAGAATAGACAAATGAGCAATGCCTTCGCCGGGACTCGAACCACAGACCTATCGAATACGCATCCAACGTGTTGACCTCCACGAAGGCGGGAGAAATACCTTATAAACTGTGCAAAATTTAATTTTTATGTTTTTAGTCCAAAGGGGCTTTGTCCCTAAAGGACTATTGTTTTCGTTTTGCTATTTTGCGTTGGAAACATCAAAAGTCTGTATCACTTTTCAAACTGTTGCCACAAAATATTGCAGCCCTGTATTATATTTAAAGAAATTAAATAAATGAAGAATGTGCACAAATGTATGCATGTTTTTGGCATTGTGATAAAACGACGGTACCTAAAGCCATCGAATTTTGAATGCCGTCATTCTGCTGCGAATATAGGCATCTGGAAGTCCAAATTTGAAATTTGGAATTTGTTTTATTAACGATCTCATAATTTGTAAAACTTTAACGAATTTTTAATGAACAAACTCAAGGATTTCAAAGCGGGCAATGGCAACATTGTACAGAAAAAAACATTTTTATCCGTAGCGCGTGAGACTGTGTGTAGGAAATTCTAAAGATAGGCTCAGCTTAAAATTATTTTGCGATATTGTTCTTTAACTGAATTTTATGGTTTAAATGCGAAGAACGTGATATTCAATAAATAAAAGTAACATACAAAATGTTTAAAAACCGCCCCTTTGGACGTAATTTAAAATCTGAAACCTTTCAGATTTTTTTTTTATTTAATTTATTTATTAAAGCTGTGCAAATAAAGGTCCATTTAGTAAGGGTTTTTATTTCGCTGTCATAGAATGAATAAAATATATTTTGCAAAATGCTTAAATGAAATAAAATTTAAAAATAGGAATTTTGAAAAATATACGGTTCGTGATATGCAAAAACGGCCCTGAAAATTGTCAAACTGTTTTTATACGAAGGAAAGAATTATGCGTCGTATGTAATTGAATTTTTTTAAATATTTCGTTTTTATTTATTTACCAAATGCTTGACTTTTGGTACTGGAGCCATTAGCCGTTTTGCTTCCCAATATTTTGGAGTCACTGAATTAAAGCTATTATGTGCAGCTATTATAATTGCTATTATTAAAGCTATTATGCGCAGAGTACGTGTTTAAATGCTCCTTGCCCGTAGGTTATCTAGAGTCACAAAGCAAATACGAAGGATAATTTCTAAGTCTGATCTAAAGCAGATGAACAACTGAGGCAATCATATCCATTCGAAAGACGGAATTATGCCGTAGTTGTAACACAAAGAGAATCGGGGACTTTGTATCTGGAGACATTGTCAAGCCTTTTCCACAGCTTTTAAGCATAATTTGAAATATGAATCTTGGTAAATTCCGTATTTGCCAGTCTGTAAGCAGATTGAAAGTTCTTAAAATTTTTTTTTTCTGGAGAACTTTTTTTTCTTTCTTTGTCAAGAAATCTGCTCACTGATTTTCGTGTACTTCACAAAGAGCGATCACCACTCTTGATTGGCTAAGAGTATTAAAAAAATGTCACGACATGGAATCTTAGAGAATGATGGCTTTGGAGAAAGAGGTTCTGTGACATTAAAGCTGTTACAACGCTATATAAATTGCTTTCCAATTCATCATCAAAACTAGTAATATAACTAGTAATATTCAACATCAAAACTAGTTAATGAAAGGAAAAGTGTTTGATGTGCATATCATTTCTAGTGCCAATGTCCTTGTCCTTTATTGAACCTCAGTATGTATATGAGTCCACTGATTCATTCTCTCAATCATTTCATTAAATATAAAATTCAGAAATTTTAGCGTCTCTAAAAATGTTAATTTTAATCTATTACTTCTAATTAATATCTTCCCAATGCGTAAACTGTATTATAGAAACTCTCATTTATTCTTTTAAAACATGTTATAGAAATCATCTTTGAAGGTATTTAGTGTTTTCAGTTAGCGGATCTGCCATCCAGGCAAAATGAAAAGTATTTTCTCTTGATGGAAATATTTGCTTCTAAAGTGCAAGCGATTGAGCTAAATAAATGCACATCTACATTTTAATTATTCAAGAATTTCTTTTTTAATAAGGCCTCCAATTTTCTTACATGATGTTACTTAACGATGAAATAATATTATAACAAATTTTCCTACCATTAGCCTTTTCAATCTTAATATAGTGTTCTTGTTGTTACCAATCTCACTTGTCTTACAATGGTCAGCACTATACCACGACTTTCATCCTGGTAAGCGCCTATCATTGGCAAGCGTTTTGAGCACCATATGGGTGATAGACCGACTTTAGCTCAGTTGCGCCCCCAATATGGAGAGACAGCACCCGGAGAGAGGCATCCGAGGGTCTCCCATCCCCTCTTCACCTACCACCAACCTCTCGAGAGGACTTTCGGCTCGCCGCCTATTTAGAATGCCCCATACATTACAGACACTACATATACATTTACAAATAGCCATGTTTTCTCCAGGATTCGAACCCGGGCAGTCGCTAACCACTATCCCGGTTGGACGACAATATAAGATTGAATGTTTTTTAACTTTAATTACTGGAGACTATTTCTTAAACACTTAAAAGTATCAAAACCTTTATTTTAAAGCTGTTTCAAGTATTAAACCGAAATCTGCATCAAAATCAATAAATATTCGTTTGAAGCTTGTGATTTTTATGTGTGTAATTTTTTTGGGGGGGGAAGCTTTAAAATAATCTGGTTTTCCGATTGAAAAGTTAAGGAATAAAATAAGAAATAAAAAAAAATTTCGCCATGGGAAAATGTTGTCCCTTGCTCGTTTTTCCATTTTCACTAACATTTTTCAATTTGCCAAAAAAAAATATTCCTTTTCAATTAAGATAAATGCTTTAATTTTATAAATTTCAGTCCATTTGTAACCCATAAAAACATATTGTTTTTAATTTTAGGGATTAAATACATAAAAATTAATTTTCTTATTCTGTTTTAATTAAACTATAATTTTTAGGCAGTTAAAAGGTAATTTAACTGATAATATTTTGCCTCCTTCCCCAAAAAATGTACTCTTTGCATCTTGTTTTACGAGACTAGCAATATATTTTAAGCGCACGTCTCCGTTGAAATGTCATGCGATAAAAAAAATTAAAATTTCCTCGTTGTACCTGTATCAGAATGCGCACATATTGATTTAATTTAATTTATATAGATTTATATTTTCCTGATTCAAAGTTAATTTCGTGCATTTGTATACATTTGTCAGTTCTGAAACCAGCTTTTCCTTTTACTTCTCTCATTACAAAACTCATGCACGGGGAGATTTGTCTTTATTTATTTATTTATTTATTTTTTGCACTTTTCAATTTGGGTAACTTTTGACGACTTTTTTTTTTTTTAAAGCTTTGGTTTGTCTGAGAATTTTGGAACAGACCTCATTTAGTATTTGTTTTCGCAATAGTTTTTGTATTTTCAAAGCAAAATTTTCGCTGCTGCAGTAGTCAGTATGATTTTGAATTTAATAAATATTTCCGCTGAATTATTGGAGATTACACTGCATGTTAGGGTTTTGATTTTGAACTTAATTTTTTATTGTTGTTGTTTTGACTAATTTCGCTTGCCTGATATCAGAGCAAGCCCACGAAATTCATCGTGACAAGGAGGCAAGATTGCGCCTGTTGTTGGCAAGAGCCTTGGCCGACATACAGATGACAGTACGACTTTGCTCAGTTGTCGACTGTGAGAAGAAGCGTGTGTGGTGTGTGTGAGACCAACTGTGAGAGAAACCGACGAGTCCAAGAGTCTCTCACTTCACTTCCCCTGCCACTGAACCACACAAGAGGACTTTCGGGTCACCGCATATTTTAAGTGCCCCATGCCGCAGAGACATCATACATTTACCAACATCCATATTTTCTCCGAGGTTCGAACCCGGGCCCTTCGGTACGGCAGTCAGAATCACTAACCCCTGTCCCGTTTGTCATTTGTTTAAATTATTATTGCGTTACAGTAAGTATATATTTAGTTTAATGAAAAAAGACAACATAGTCTTTTTATTTTTCGATTATTAGGCTGCTTTGGAGTTCCATTTAGTCCGGTTAGTTAATCTGTTACTATACACAAGGTTTTTATTTGGATTTAAGTTCGTGCATTTCACTCATCCTAATCCTGTTCGGGAAAAAACACCGGAAATTCCCGAAATTTCGATCCCAGATTCTTAGCACAGCCTAACAGTTCCCCTTTTCCTGAAATCAAAATCCTTACGACCCTATTCCGTTACACACATACCCCAAACCTTATTCTTATATCCAGAATTCTTCTCTTGCAGATACCGACTCGGATTTTTCCCATATAAGGACAACGTGTCACCGTGTTCGAATTGCATATATTAGAAAGCATTCGACACCCTCTTCATGGTGAAACGTTCTCTAAAACCCTATGCACGCTCGCTTATTCATATTTTTGTTGCCCTTTATCTAGCAATATTTTGCGCCATTTTCGTGCGTATTTATTACCCGATTCTTTTTCAATTTTTTGCTACCATTTTCTGGGGTGACTTTTAACGGTAAGTGTGGTGTTTCACCCCTTCTTTTTTCTTTCTTCTTCTTCCCTTTCGAGACACCTCTAGCTTTTTAGAGGAGATTTTGGTGTTTTCGTTGGCCTAAAAACATTTCCCCCCTATTGTTTCTTTCTTTGTTTTCTTAAACGCGTTTTCGTTTCAAGCTGCGTGCAAAGTGTCGCGTAGAGGGTTAACACTCCTCCAAGTTTTTGCGATTCTTGATATTTATTACGCACTTTTCAGGAATTTGTTTCGAAAAGCTGCGAGCATGTATTATGTATATTGTTTTTAAGGGTCGATGCCTAGTGGTAGGTTTTCAATATAAAGTGGTATTTTTCTATCCCCCTCCCCCCTTACCACTGCTCTCCCTCGTGTTGGAAATATGGAAGTTTGTCTTCTCCTAGTGGCTATATCTTCTCCTGTGTCAGGACACATGCAAAACGTGCATGGCATCCCTTTAGCTCTATTTTGTGGATATATAAGTGCAGATAAAATCTGCCTTGTAGCTTGTCATAAATGCGCATTACATTTTGCCCTAAATCAGTGTTTTTATATTCAAGGAAGTACTTCGGGAAAGAAGAAAACAATGCCAAGGGCTGATATTGCCGGGAAAAAAATCGTTGTAAGTAAGACCACTATCGGAATAACATAAATGTAAAGAATGAAGGGGGAAAAAGAATTAAATAAAGAAGAAAGAGCGTAAAGCAAATACTAAATGAAAACTTCAAATCTAAGAAATGTAAGTGCTAATAATCAGAGTAGGTAAGATGCGCGGTATCTTGCTAGACTAACAAATAATATGCATTATATAGATGTTTCTGGACTAACGGCAACTTGGAGATCTTTTAAGTCCATCACGCCAAAGAATTATTTGACACATGTAATTAATTCACTTCACCGAATATTTTTATTATTTTTTTCTTAAAATACAGCCTGATATGGAAACCTTTTACTTCGGTAGCGTACAATGCAAAAAAAAAAAAAAATGGGACAGTTGTATATTTACCGTTCTGCGCTTTTTTTGCGGGGGATGCAGTGTACATTCAGAAGATATCTGAGGCGAGCGAAGATATCGACTCAAACATTCGCTGTTATGATAGGACTTTTTAAAATGTCCTATCATAACAGCGAATGTTTGAGTAGCTTGGTAAACTATGGTTCCATGCTACAGACTCTAAGCAGTCATTTTTGAAGATTCCTTGGAAATACAAGCCAGTTATCAGGGTGTTATCCTAAAATATATGCCATTATGTTAAATAACCATCTGACATGAATGCTGAATTAAGGAAGCATCTGCAAGGAAACTGCGAAGAGCATCGTTCGTCAGGAAAAGCTAAAAACTGCAAAGCGCATCGTCCATTGGGAAAAATTACAACTATGACAATATTGTTGAATGAAAAATGTATGAAAATTCTCTTCCCCCCAGCAAAGCAACAGTTTCAAAGAATACTGTAGGAATTTGGTTTATGGAACTGCTAATTGGTCTCTGCGAAATCAAGATATGAAATTTCTTTTTGAGTGTTGTTTCGCTTACCAAAATTATGTTGTTAGAGCGACAGTTCTCATACATAAATAAATTTCCATCATTCGAAGCCTAATTAGTTTACGTCTTATAAGTTTATTTGCGCGTTTTACAGCGATTTTGTTTGGGTAAATGAGCTTCCGGTTTTGTAACATCTCACTGTTATCTCATATCTTACTTGCTTTTGTATATTTGCTATGTTGTGTATCTGCTAATATCTGTTTGTTCTGGCAAGATAGCAGCCTAGCGACGAAATGCCGAGGGAGCCGATGGTTTAATGAAAACAGAACACTTCATTTGAAGGAACCTTAGAAAAGACTGTATCGGAAAGACAGTGGTTTATGTAAAAAAGGAAAAGATGCTAGATGGACGTTCATTATCAAGGATAATGGCTGCTTTTAAGTATAGTTGTTGACCACGCTGTCTTGTTTCTTGCTGATCATTTTGTATGAACCTTATAAATCCCAACGGGGTAGTTTTGTGAGATTTTTAGTCTTTTATCGGACACTTATTATAATTATTATCAATAATCGACTACGATCCGTGAATATATATATATATATATATTCACGGATCTTTATAAATAAAGAAAATATATCACGGATATATTTCTTTGATATCAAAGCTGTAAAGGCTTTCAACATGTTTGTGGATGAAAGAAGGATCTTGAAGCTGGATTGCAATAATACTTAGCTCGAATAATTACAGCCACCAAGAACAAGTATTTTGTAGTCTTGCTGAACACACGCACTAAAAAACGCACAAAAAAAGTAAGTAAATAAAATCTTTGCATTATCAGCGATGTCTTACAGATTAAAATAGATCTTGCCCTAGTGAGAACAATGAAGTCATATCCTATCTGCTATGGATGAAACGAATAAGGAAGATAGTCCTATAATTTAAGGAAAAGATTTTTATTTATTTCTTATTTGTTGTTGTTGTGACGAGTTTCACTTGTATGGCAGTAACATCAGATCAAATTTACAAATTTTGTAGTGAGGCAAAGAGTACAGGATTGCGTCAGTGACAGTGGTGTGGGCGTTGAGCATTTTATAGGTAACAGAACAGCTTTGCCCGTGTTCTGTATCATGCCGCAAACACACTATAAAAACTGTACAACAAAAACTAACCACACTCTACAAACACACAAATATTCAAGCCTTCTTCGGGTTTCGAGCCCTGACGCAACGAACGATACAGCAATCAGCAACGCCAACCGCCATACCCATCAGGGCAGCATCTCTTATTTAGGCAGTGGAGCTAACTCAGGCTAAGACAAAAGCTTTGGAAAACCTCATACGGTATTCTCTGACCAGCAACAAATGGTTTTTGACTGTTTGTGATGAAATGCATGAAAATATGTGTTCGTTTTGCATATAAGAAGTATTGAATATAATTTGCTAAAGTCCTTTCACACTGTCATTTGCGTGTAACTGAAATAGCCAGATTTAACCGATGCAGAAACTTACAGCATTATTATAATCATTGTTATTATTATTGTTGTTGTTATTTTTACGCAAAAGCAGCATCTCCATTTGCTTTTTCCAGAATATATTTTTGTTCTCTTTGTATTGTTTTTCTTTGTAATCTTTCCACAATATCTTTCTTGATAGATTGTTTTCAATAACTTCAAGCATTGAACTAAGCAGTACTGAAACGTTGTTTCTCGAAATTTATATTTCTTATGATAGAAGAATATCTGCATTTAGGAAATATAGCTTCAGGTGACTGGTTAAAGTTGATACTTTCCTGTGTTCTCTTTAGACCATTATTTTTTGCTTCAAAGATTTTACTTTTATTTGGGTGTTTTATAGGGTTTGTTAAGTTTTGAAGTTATTTACATGAAACTTGCTTCCATTTTTTTAGTCTTCTCACGTGAATTATGTTTGCCCAATGCGTGTGAAAATAAGTAATTGAACAGTGTTTCATTTAAATTTTAATATATTTAATTAAAAATTTAAATACAATTTTGTTTTGCTGTGTGTACGGGATTTCCCCCCTTCTTATCTTTAACTAAAGCGCTTTGCAGATATTTACTTTTATAGGGCATATATACGCTGCAAACAGTTTTCCGTAGAAAGGTACATGCGAGAACGTTAGGTTCAGTTACCGTTAAATTATTTGTGTTGTTCTTATCTCTTATTAGAAGGTTCTTGTTCTCAAAGTAGCTATTATCAAAAAGGTTTTTTAATGTGTCATTATTTTCTTTCTTTCTTAATTGAGATAAATAAAGAAGTATATTTCTTATTTTTAGATAAATTTTGCGCAGTCGAAATACGTTGGTGGCGGAAATATGTTTTCTGGCCAGTAGTTGGCGTATTATATCCTGCTATAGCAAATTGTTTGGTGTTGTCATGTAATGAAAAAGATCCCTATTTGCTTTTACATTAAATTTTTAATCCGAAAGCTAAATTCTGGCATAGGTTAAAGTGAAACTGTATTTATTGTACGAATGCCGCGTTACATGAGGGGTTGCATTTAAATAAGACTTTGTTGAAGCTAGAACTTGGCTGTGGAAAATAAATTCTTGATCGTTTTCATTTACTCATATTTCAGTATTATTCTCAGTATCATGGTTATAATTTCTGTTATATGTCTAGGTATAATCTTATAATCTCAGGTATTAATTTCTGTCTCCTCCCCTTAGTGTTTTTCATCATTACAATCTGCACACGAAAACTACTGCTTAATCATGTATACCAATAGCAAACTGGCGAATCCCCCCAAAGCAATTTTAGACAACCCGTGATTACATTTTCATAGACTTAATTAACATTACTATGGCAATAATTTCAAGAATTTAAAGAACATGTTTAATATTTTAATGATTTTAGAGTGCAATTTACGTTATTTTTATTGTTGTAAAAAACAAACATGAGTAACGCTTCAGAAAACGTACAAATGGATCTGATTAATTTATTCTGTGATAAAAATCTTATTAAGAGATATGAAACTGAAGATTTAATTAACTTTATTTCGTACTTGTCAAATGATAAACACCCTCAGTTACGTATTTTTTCAATAAGAATAATTGCTTTGCTTGGGAGTGTATTTATATGTGAACGGTATTTATTTTTTATTTTAAAAATTAATAAGAACCACATACACAGATGAGAATCTATAATTTGTGATGTAGATAGTTTCTAGTAATTTTCTGCCAGTGTTCCAAACTTTATCAAACTCCATCAGGTGTGTTGTAGCTGAAAGCTGTAGTAAGAATTAAAGAAGTTTATAATTATGTGCATACAGTTATGTACAGGGTGGACGAAAATTGTTTATAACTTTTTTAATACTTAATCACTTTTCATGAAACAAAAAACACTTATTCCTAACAATGTAGAAATTGTTATGCATTGCTAAAAACTCCACGTGAGTACCGCCATTATTCACTTGTTTTTGTAAACGTTTGGGGATGTTTGCGATAGACTTCTGCAGATACTCCTGCGGTACGTTTTATGGGTACACTTCAAGAATTTATGGTCAAGAATTTATGGTTATGAATTTATAATTTATGCTCTCTCGCCCATCTCCGAGGAAGAAGTCGCAGAGATTAGGTCAGGATCTTTGCAGGCCATTCCGGGGAGGGGGGGCACGACGGCCCAATCAGCATCCTGGAAAATGGGTGTCGAGACATGCACGGACAGAATGTGCGAAATGAGGCAGTTCCCCATCTTGCATAAAGATTGGGTTATTGTAATCGTCCCACGCATACAATACCGTGAGCATAGTCTTCAAGCATAACAAGGTACCATTCTGCATTCACTGTATCCCGAATAACGTATGGACCAACAACACCATACTGTGGCCTTTGGGCGATGTTGGCTTTTTCAGCAACAATCTTCGGATCTTCTTCTGTCCGAAAATAACAACTGTTCCGGTTAACAAACCCCCAACATGGAACACGGCTTCATCTGACCAAAAGATATTACCAGAGAGATCGAACCAGTCTTCATACCAAGCAAGCATCATCTTCCCATACCCCAAGCGATGATCACGGTCTTCCGCCGATAATTCCTGGCAGTAATGTGGTTTCCATGGACGAAAATTTAACGCTTCTTCCAGATCAGTTCGAATTGTGCGACGGGTTTGTTTTTAAAGCGATAAGGACTTCGATTCAACATATCCTGAACCGCATGCACATTTTCCTCCGACCTGGATGTCGAGGAGCGACTATTTCTCCTAATATCTGCTATAGAGCCTGCGTTTATTAGTTTCGCATGGTATGGTCTTTGCATCTACGGAGGCATTACATCTCTTTACATTTCGCCACCATCTCTGTACTTGTTGCCATATTTCGTACCGAGATGCTAGCTGAGCCCACTTACGCAAGTTAGATGTTGCAGCATGGTCTGCCACTGATACCTGCAATGATATATAAATAAAATATCATCTAATAAATTTCTACATTCTGAGGAACAAAATGCTTTCTGTTTCATGAAAATTGGTTAAGTATGAAAAACATTATAAAAAAATTTTCATTAGGGAGTTAATTTTCTCCCACCTTTTATAATTTGTCTGCATGCATAAAAAAATTAGTAAATGAGAGTAGACTGTCATTATTCAATCGTAAGTTTTATCCCAATTGGAATAAGGCTTATATAATTTGTTTCTTTTTAGTTATTTAGTGGTTAATTTAACATATTAGAATTATTTGAAATAAATGTCAATCTGAAAATTTAACATTTAACTGTCATTTAACTGAATTACAAAGTGTTACAAACATAAATTTCTTGCGAACACAAACTTTTCAGACAGGAATTAAATTGTAATTTTCTCTTTGCTTCATTATTATTACTACTGCTTATGTTATGTTTTGGTAAATATTTACTAAATACAATTTTTAAAAATTTGTCCTTTTATTTTGTTAAATAAATTTTCAGCCCGTCAGTTGCTTTCAGATCGTGCGTTCGGCCCGTGTGTCGTTTCAGTTTGAGATCACTAGTATATACTACAAAACATATAGTATTATATATTATTATTATTATATTGTGTATTATGTATCTATATTATACATATAGTATACTGGTATATGTATACTACGGAACATGTGGTATTGAACGTTATTATACTAGACAACAAAACTGCCAACTCCAGATGCAAAAGTCGAGACGTATGCTTCTATTTTTTGAAAATAAATTTCATTGCTTTTGAATCCTTACTTTTTGAGGGGGAGAAGGAGGGCCGTCAGCGAGTGCGGAGCACACAACGGTTTCTTTAAAAGTAATAAATAAATAAAAAACCCAGTTCAGTGTTCACCATCTGCTTGTCTTACGTGTATACACCAGTGAGTTCCCGTTCTCAAAATAAACTTGAATGGACTTTTTTTTTTTTTTATCCGTACGCGAATTATACTTACCTATATATAGCTGCATATGTATGCATATAAAAAAGTACGCTTGCGATGCGAACTTCCACAAACAATACATGCATTCCCTCAGCTGTGTTCAGTTTCACGTGACTAAACAATTTTTTCGCTTCCCCCCTTTTCCAATGCACCGTTATCTGCCTTTGAAAAGTTTTTTATTATTATTTTGTAGTTCCCCCCCAACTCAGTCCCGTTCTTCCTTTTTTCCCAACTAGCTCCTCTCCAATGCCTTTCGCTTGACCTAACGGTACTTTTACGTTTGTACCTGTCTCCCATATTTGGCGTGAAATCGCGTATTTTGGGACGTGAAATTGTCTTTTTACGATAATAATTAGAATTTCAACGGTAATATTGCTGTTAGTGAATATAACGATATTTTGGAGATGGTATCACGCAGTGTAGCCAGGTCGTGCTATTTTCCAAAAATTTGTTACTTTTTTACTAATTTGTGCTACTGAAATTGATGCGATTTTGTGAATTTTTTGACACACTTATAATTTTTTGTGCTGTTTTTTTGCTGCTGTAAAAATTCTCTTAATATATCATAAAATGCGTATATGTTAGTGTAATACATCCATTAAAATTAATTTATAATAAAACGTAATAATTTACTATTTAGGCATAAATAAAAGTTGGCCATTAGCAATCTTGCGATCGTAATCCTCGTGCATTCAGTTTTCAACACTAGTCGCTGGTGATTTCACGTGTTTCACTGATTGCTTTGTTTAATATTTTGGTGATCTGTAAATAGAATTCCAAAGTCAGGTTATATCTGCTGTGTTAAAATGTGAACTAAAGTGAAAAAAATTGAGCAACTGCTTTCAGAAGGCTTGACTTAATATAGCTCTGTTTGAGAACTGGTTAGAAAGGATGAAAAAGACAAGACAAAAATTTACTGCAAAATATGTAAATGGGAACTAAAGCCGCATAAAATTAATTCAATGAAGCACAATTTTTCTTTAAAGCATAAAAAAATGTTCTATTTGAAAATGGATAGTTGTCGTAGAGAGTTTTTACTGTGCACGTTCTGTGGTATATTTTATTTCAACCTGTATTTGATTGCTTGTAAAATGATTTTATTTCGAATAATTGATATATACAATCTAAATAAAACAGAATCAAAATTTTAGGCACATAAGACTACATGTCTGTTTATGATTGAAATAACTATCTAAAAAATTTCTACAAAATCCTGCTAAAGGTGTCTACGAAATTCCAAGACATCATTCTTTACACTTTTTTTAATTAAAATTATATACGAAAATTCAATATAAAGAGCTAAAGATCACCTTTTTTTATTTCTTTAACATGCGCGTTAGTAAGTTTTCATGCTAATAATTTTAGCTTAGGTGATCTATACTACTTCTGATAAATTATTATATGTAGATATGATTTCAAAATGCATAACGAAGAGACTAAAACGTTTTTGTCTTTTTTGTGTAAAAGATAATTTAAAAACTTTTCATTGAACCCATGAACCGCAAATTGTATATTATTTATAGATGGGGTGGCTTCGTAAAAATGATGGTAATCAAAGGGGGGGATGTTACAAAAGGAGTGTAAAACAAAGTTTATGCACCTTAACACTAACAGTGGCGATTTTATTGTTGTCAGAGACAGATTTTCCCCCAATTCCAAAGTAATAAAGTATCGGTTTGTAGACTATGCGCCATATTTGAAATTCCTTATTCTGATTGATTATCATATTGCTTACAATTAAGTAATTTAAATGACGTAAAAAGATTTCTATTAACAACGCAAATAAATTTAAAACTAAAAGAAAGTAGCTTTTTATTAGTAATCAGAAATAGATGAAGTGCAATAAACTCAGTAGTTAGAATGGAATATTAACGATAGGAATTCAACAAGTAAAGTAAAGCAAGAAAAATTGAATAAAAAAAATAACCAAACTCAGTTCAAACAAAGCAGAATAATTGTAATTAATACAATAATGTTAATAATCCAAACGGGAGAAAGCACAATGCAACAAATATGAACAAATTAACTAAGAATTAATTTAAAAAAAGGAGAAGAAATGGAGATTTAAACGTTGAAAATTAGCAATCTGGTTTTAAGATTTTCGTCAAAATTTTATGCGTCAAGAAAGTATCAAAAATTGAATTACAGACTGCAACTTACGGAACCCACGGAGACAGAATTTATGATGACGTCAGAGGTCATGTGAGCTCACGAACCTGTGACGTCACAAAAAATCACGTGAATGTTATGACGTTACGGGCCACGTTTTGATACTTTTCGACTATTCTCTTGCTACTATAATTCAAGCATTTCTAACAACATTGTTATCACGGCAGTCAGAGGCGGATTTTTGGGCCGCACAAGTCGCAGTCGCAAACCTCCTTTCAGAGGGGCACGAAAATTTAAATTAATTAAAAAAATGTGGTTAACACACCCTATGTTTTAAGATGGAGAGGTCTTAAAAATTAAAGTGAAGCGGACTTCTCTGTTTATAATTTCACCATTGACTAAAACCCAAACTTTTTCTGTCTTTTATTTATGTATTTATTTATTCTTGAAAATTTTCGTTTCTTGTGTATCTCTAGAATAAAATTTACGAAAACTTTTTTTATTTCCTTATACGAAGTAAAAAGTAATGTAATTGCGAAAAATTCACCAAAGTACTGTTTCGCGATTTCGCCGTTTTTTTTTTTTTTTACCGTTCCTGAATTCATTCGGACGATTTTTTTGCGTCACATGTACCTAGCTGCGTAACCGAAGAGGTGTCTTCGTGGAGGATACTTTATGGAAAATTTGACCACATGTCGTATTACACGTGCAAATACGAAGAATCCATGCTACCAGCCGGTTTGGTAGAGTTTGGATTCGATTCCAACTACCAGTTTTCGATGGATTGCCGTATTTAGCCGAGCTGTTGGAAGATTATTTGGATTTTTAACTATCATCGTTATCATTTTGATGAAGATGGTATGATATAATAGCGACGACTGTCATATTAATACTAATAATTAATACGAAATGTGTTCCACAAATAATTCTAAGTAAAATTCATATTAATTGCATTTTCAAAACACATTATTTCGTTTCTGTGTTTAAATTTCAGTGTTTTATTTTATTACAGTGTAATATTCTGATTTGCTCAAGCAGGATATAGAAAATAGAAGCATAGTTCCTTGTTTTACGTTTTGCGAACATAGGACACTGGCACTGCGAATAAATCTAAAAAAAAAGTCCAGAAATTTTAATAAATACTAAGTTTCTGAAATATTGCTGTAGTGCTCAGATATTTTGCATTCAGGATAATCTTGTGACTGGTCTGAAATGTTTATAAACAAGGAAGATTTCAATAATAGCAGTTCCTGCTTTAATGAAATACGACTTTTCCTCTTACTTATTCCGAGGTCAAAACTGAAATGCAGATTAAACAATGTCGGTATGTGTTGACAAATTGTTACAACCTATTACAAAGTAAAATGAATCAACGGCTGTCTAGTATTGATATATAGCGGAATTTTGTGTGTGTATTGTGAATTACATAAAATGCATACATTTAAATCTGGTAAATTAATCCCATGCTGTTGGAAAATACTGCATGCAAACACATATGTGCACCTGTTCGCATGATAGTTAATTTATTCTATCTCTGATAACCCATTTTGGTGGAAATCGAGTTTGAAACTAAATATCCAGTCGGCAACTCTGCAATTGCTTTACTTAGAATAGACATTTTAGGGTCATATTTCCCATCAGGCTTGCCTCGTGATTATGGTAACGACAGCTGCGGCAGATGGCCTAGTCCCTTAATTGCTTTTTCCCACTTCATTTTCGTTTAACATGCTTTGCTTCTTGAAAAGCGACAAAATGAGATTGATTTGAAGTAAAAAATCTGATGTGGACACCACATGACTTACTTATATACCCTATTAAATTATACACATTTTTGGCTGCATTTCATTTAAACCCATTTCATCGAATCTCTTTAAGAGATATAATTCTCATTCAATTAATTCAGTTATCACTTCGCGACAAAGCAAAAATACATAAAAACTCAAAACATCTTTATTAAAAATTGTAAAATACAGAAAAACAGTTAAAAAAACAATTTTTAAAGTTAGAATTAGAGCTTCTATGCAAAAACAAGCAGTTCGGCCAGCGGGAAAGAAGGCAGATTTTTCGATGCATAAAACTTAAAGTTTACTTTTGGTTCCACTCGTTAAAAAGACACTGAAAGTGCAAAAACTAACTTAATCCACTATTCTACTGAATTTCAAATGTAAACACATGGTGGTTCGTTGGGCTTAACTCGTCACTTAAACTGTTAAATTATTGATAATTCTACAACTTTTGCATATAGATTAGCTAAAGACAGAAAAACCTTAACCGAAACATAAACTCCATATAATTCAATCACTTTTAAAGCAAAAAATGCACAATTTACCAACGTATAGGAATAAAAAACAGCTCATTGAGCCAGGTATCAGAGTGGAAATATATATATGATTGGTGCAGCCGATTGCAACTAAAAAGGGAGGTGCATAACTACATGTTCTAGCAGTCCCATATACAAAAATTCAACGTTCTACGATTACTCATTTTTGATTTATGCGAGATACATGTATACGTACGTATGTACCTACATACAGACTTCAAGAAAAAATCTCTTCTGAATCCATTTTGCAACCCTTTTTGGAAAAAACAGTCCTTTATTTTGTCCATACGCACCGTTGTCACGCAAAACATCGTTCAAATGGTTTCCAGAGCGGTTGAAATGGATATTTTCGTTGAAATATCATACTCGAAATTTTTCGCGATTACGGTACTTCCTATACCTCGTGCAAGGAAGTGCTATGTAGTGATAACACGGTCGTCAATGAGAGAGGGTCGTCAAATCCTTTAAGTACTTATTTTAAATGCATCTTTCGGTTTACACTTAGCAGAAATGTAAAATATTGAGGAAACAACTAAAATATTATGTTGGGTCTTAAGAGTTTGCAGTACTAGTAATTCATATCTTTTTTACTTCCTTGTAAAAAGGAAGTATTGTAATCGCGAAAAATTTCGGGTATCGTATTTCAACGGAAATATCCATTTTGACCGCTATCGAATGCAGTTTAACAATTTTTTTGGGGGTTGACATCCATACGTAAGAACAGAATAAAGGGGGTTCCTCTACATGGGAGTAGTGAGTGATCTCCTACTTTGAAGATCCTGAAATTCAAGAAGGATGCTCAAATGTGAAATGTTCCATTAAATAATTTTATGAACAGTGACAGTATTTTGATAAGTAAAAGATTTTTTAGCACCGTATATTATGAACTTACGAAAAAAAAAATCTGAAATGTTTCAGATTTTAAATTACGTCCAAAGGGACGTTTATTTAACATTCTGTGTGTTACCTTTATTTGTTAAATACCATGTTCTTCGCACTTAAACCATAAAATTCAGTTCAACAGCAATATCGCAAAATAATTTTAAATTGAGCATATCTTTAGAAATTTCGGTACACGCTCTCACGCGCTGGAGATAAAAATGTTTTTCTGTACAACGTTGGTATTGCTGGCTTTGAAATCTTTGAGTTTGTTAATGAAAAATTCGTTAAAGTTTTAGAGAATATTGTTACGAATTTCACATTTATTTGGCTATTTATTTAGAACTGTAATTAAAATTCCTTTTTATTTT
>KK119807.1:707267-718674 GCA_000611955.2 Stegodyphus mimosarum
ATGCAGAGCGAACATTTAGTGGCAACAATTTGAAAAGTGAATCGGGCATTCAGAGTGAATCAACGCAAAATCGCAAAACGAAAGTAATAGTCCTTCGGGACTAAATCCCTTTGGACTAATAATCCTTTGATGTTTCGCTTTTTCTTTTCTCAGGATGAAATTTTTATAGTTATTGTCAGGTTCAACTATACGCATAGGAATTGCAACACTACTACACGTAGTGACACATTCTACACACGTTCCTGATTTCTCTTATATGCAGAAATGCGTACTCGAAAATTTAGAAATAAAAAAAAAAATCTGAAAGATTTCAGATTTTAAATTACGTCCAAAGGCGCGTTTTTTTAACGTTTCGTGTGCTACCTTTTTTTATTAAATATCATGTACTACGTACTCAAACCATAAAATTCAGTTCAAAATCAATATCGCAAAATCATTTTAAAATGAACATATCTTTAGAATTTCCGTAAATCTCGTGCGCTGGAGATAAAAATGTTTTTTATTTCCGTACAGTGTTGCCATTGCTCGCTTAGAAATCGTTTAGTTTGTTAATCAGAAATTCGTTGAAATGTTACAAAACATAAAATCGATAATAAAGCAAATTTCAAATTCAAAATTAGGGCTTCCAGATGCCCATATTCGCAGTAGGATTACGTCATTCAAAATTCGATGGCTCTAGGTTTTATCACAATGCGAGAAACATGCATACATTTATGCAGATTTTTCATTTTTTTAAATTTAATGCAGAGCGATAACATTTAGTGGCAACAATTTGAAAAGTGAAACGGCATTCAGAGTGAATCGACGCAAAATCGCAAAACGAAAGTAATAGTCCTTCGGGACTAAATCCCTTTGGACTAATAAATTAAAGCGAAAAACTGTCGCTGTCCCCCCATCGTAAATATTGAATAAAATTCGAAAGGTGTGCAAATTTTAATAAAATGTGGGGGGGACTGAATTTTCAGTTCACTGTTACTTACCGAATTTCCTCATAGCTCTAGGTATAAAACTCTACCCTTAACTATTTAGAAAATCTCTGTGGTAGTAGAACGAGATATTATTAGTTTCATACATCTAAAAAGAAGCTCCCTTCCATAATTTCGTTCTTTCCGCAAAAGAACTAACTAATTTAAAGTTACTAAAGATCTTTTATTACATTATTATTATTATCATTATTTATATTTTTCTCCAAGTCTTTTATTACATTATTATTATTGTTGTTATTACGAGCTCATAAGAGCTATTAATTTCGTATTGGCATTTTTCGTCGTTTTACTATAAACGGCGAATCACTTTTGAAATTGTTGCCGCCAAATATTATCGCCTTGTATTACATTTAAAGAAATTAAATAATGAAGAATCTGCATAAATGTATGTATGTTTCTCGCATTTAAGTATGACTAGAGTCATCACATTTTGGATAGCGTACGTCTCCACCCGAATAAGGGCATCTGGAAGACCAAATTTGGAATTTGGATTTTTTTATTATCTATTTCATATTTCGTTGACGATTTATGAGTTTTTGATTAAGAAACTCAACGATTTTAAAGCGAGCAATGCAATACTGTGGGGGGGGAGATATCTCCAGCGCGCCGAGACTGTGTATCGGAACTCCTAAAGATATGCTCTTCAATATTTTGCGATATTGCTGTTGGATTGAATTTTATGGATTAACTTCGAAAAACTTAATATTTAATAAATAAAGGTAACACATACAATGCTAAAGAAACTCCCATTTGGCCGTAATATAAAATTTAAAAGCTTTCGGAATTTTTTTAGTTATTTTAGTCGTTATTTTATTATTCATATTTTTTCTCCAGAATCTGGATTACTGTTGATATCAGATCAGAATTATAATTATAAGGTTTATTTTAAATTGATAAAACTATCCTTCAAAGTAGTTTCTTTTCCATTTTGATGTTCTTTAAATATTTATTAAAGATTTTTGATGTCGAGCTTTTGCTAGCTGTGTATGTAACTTTTGATTATTTTCCAAAATTCGACTTTATGAAATAAATATCTGGCAGTCTGGGTAGTTGATAAATTTTAGGTGTAGTATTTAAGCTTCTTTTAAATTCTCCATTAAAAGCAATAAGTAATTTAGGAAGTACATTAATTATATTAATAATTTCAGATTTATTTAGTCTTCTATTAAATTTTACATTCTTTATTTAATCTTCTGCCTTTAATTATTGTAGGTTTATTTATTCTTGTCTTTTAAGCAGTAGCGCAGCTAATAAGTTGTGTATATATGAGTCATCGCTTATAACCGCCATATCATTTTACACAGTGCATCTACAAAACTTTAGAACTAAATTCATACAAATTCAGACGCTGAAGAAAAGAATATTCTTAGTTCTTATCATTCAATATACAATCCTTATAAGTCCACGTTCATGCAGCTGAACTTCAGGGACATCTTCACAACGATGCCGTATCATAACGCCGTCGCACCTTTATGCAAGTCGACCGCTGGTCGAAAAGACAGAAATCTTGGTAACGGTGCCGAGGCATAAGGGAGCGTGCGCAAACTAAAGATCAGTTTCTCACTTGAAACTGGTCCTTGGCACCCTTATGGCAATCTAGCGTTTTCATATACGTTTTTAATTCTTGCTTTACGGCAAATCTTTGTTACGAATCTTTGCTCAGCTTTCGAATCCATGACAGCAAATGTGCACTGGATTAAAGCAAACGATTAGTTGAAAGGAAAATTCTGTCTTAGTGTTATAGTATTTTAAATAATAAATTAATAATTATAGTATTTAAAAAAAAAACTAAATGAGATTTCGTAGTATTAAAGTTAGTTATCGTTTTCCAGGTTTACTGGAATTTGTTAAAAAAAATTAGCCCTAAAGCTTTGCAGGTGCAATGTGCATACGGTAATTATCAGATAACTTCAAAATATCTCTTAAATTAGATTGTTATCTTTAAGTAAATTTAAATATTACTTTTAATATAGTTTTGAGGACTTTGGTATAGTAATTGTGAATTACAATTTAGCATCTTGCGTTCACTAACACAATATAGAATTATATTGTTTTTTTCCATTGCTTATTTTGGAAAGCATAAACAAATTCCATTGAGTGTGTTAGCTTTTATTTTATTAGTCCAGAGGGATTTAGTACCGAAGGACTATTACTTTCGTTTGGGCGTTTTGCGTTGTTTCACAAGAAACGGCGTATCACTTTTCAATTTAGTGCTTATGTTTCTTTTCTTTTTTTTGACGTATCTTTCTCTTCAAAAATCGTCTGCGTGCGTTGCACGGGAAAATAAAAAGGAATTTTAATTACAGTTCTAAATAAATGTGAAATTCGCAACAATATTCTCTAAAACGTTAACGAATTTTTCATTAACAAACTCAAAGATTTCAAAGCCAGCAATACCAACGTTGTACAGAAAAACATTTTTATCTCCAGCGCGTGAGAGCGTGTACCGAAATTTCTAAAGATATGCTCAATTTAAAATTATTTTGCGATATTACACTGAATTTTATGGTTTAAATGCGAAGAACATGGTATTTAACAAATAAAGGTAACACACAGAATGCTAAATAAACGCCCCTTTGGACGTAATTAAAATCTGAAACCTTTCAGATTTTTTTATATATATTTTTTTTTTTTTTTTTTTTTTTTTTTTTTCTTATATTTTTTGGGGCTATTAGTCTCGAAATGCAATTTTGCGTGGTTGCCTGTAAATGCGTTGTTTTACTTTTCGTTCGAGTCTGTTGCCATTCGGAAAAACGTAAGATATTCTTTTATGTTAAATTCGGATTTATTAATTAACAAACGAAACTATTTAAAAGCAATAGGTGCATATCGTAAACACATTTTTTTAAACTTTTTAATCCGACTGCTTTAAATAAAATGCATTTAATTTATGATGTATCTAAATAAAAACATTAAATATTTTTTGTAGAATTACATTACTTATTTTTTCACTTTTTACATACGTAGAAGATATAACGTTTCCATTTTAGACCAAAAGCATAATCATCTAATATCCTATAAAATGTTTTCACTATTCCACCTGAGTCATCTTTATTGATAATTCATATTGATAAACTACACTTTAAAAGCTAAACTACGCTTTAAAATGTAGACCTTTTCAGATTTTTTTATTTTAATTTCTAATTGTATTTAATTTTTTGGCGTAAAATTTAGTCTGTTTTATTTTATTTTAATTTATATACTTTTATTTGTATTTTATTTATTTATTTATTTATTGTGACAAGGATGTCTGTTTATTGTGATTTACCATCAGCAATTTTTCTGGGTTAAGAAAAACAGAAAAATCTTCCGAACTATAACCAAGCTGTAACTGGATTTACCTGAGTTATTTCGTTGCATCTGAACTTCGTTTGTCTTTTCTATTGTAGACTTGGCGCTTGATTTCCCCAGTAGAAGTAATGCCTATTTATTCTTTGTAGTAACCCTGCAAGACGCGGGAAGTGCCGAGTAAAAGCCGGTGACGCAATAACGTAGCTCACAATTTCTCTTCCGGTTTTCTGTTGCGGCGTTGACGCAACAATGGGGCCGAAGCGATAACAATGAATCGCCCCCCTCCAATAAATAGGTAAATAAAAATACAACAATGCCTCACTCCCTACCATTGAAAAAAAAAATATTGCATAACGGCACCGCCATGGACGCTATTTTTAGTTTGGAAAGGGGAAGGTGATTTACTCTAGGGTCAGCTTCCCATCTTACGGCGTTATTTTTATTTTTTTTTACCTTACGGGGAGCGTTGTTGACAAGGGTGGGGAGAACTCCCCTCAACGCGGCAGATGGGGGACGTACGGACAGCTTGCTGTGCGACAGGTGCGCGACGAATGAAAGTTACACTCTGCGCAGATTTTGCGAAATAGGGAGGGGGGGCAATCGAAGTATAGCAAATGCTTTGTGATAATCCCGTTACACCAAAGAGGAAATGTTTATAGCATAAATAAAATATTTCGTCTGAATAGGTGAAGTCGCATCACAGTGAATGTCCCAAATTATTATTATTTTTTTTCCGTATGTGCCTATACACAACGAGACGCTGTGTTATCCTCCCCCTTTTTTTTAATTGGTTTTAAGTTTTTTTTTTAAATTTTGATGTAATATCTATAAGAAATTTTTAAAAAAATATTTTGTTACTGTTACTTAAATTTATAATTATTATATTTTAATTTATTTAAGTTTGATGTGAATTTTAAGAATTTAAATTTTATATATATATTTATTATTATGATTATTATTTTGTTTTCATAAGAATTTATAAACTACCATAATTATTTCAAAATTGCTGAGAATTTAATTAAAGAATGCATACTGTACCCGTGGGCCGGATGTGGCCCGGCGAATTTATATATACTTGAAACGAAGTTTTAAGTATGTATAAGTTTTTCCAAATAAAGATATAGCTCATCTATCTGTGCTGTAATAAAATTTTAAATTTCTGAAACACATATTGAAGTTCCACTTTTACGTGCATCGGAAAGCTTACGATTATGTATACACGACCCGAATTAAGATTTCTCTGTGCGTACGTGAACCATCGTACTTGTAGTTACATTGAAGCGTGTCAGCTTTGATTTTCGAGTATTTTAATTATAAACGTACATTCGTAGAGATTTACTCTTCATTACGGTAGAAAGTCTTTGAGGGAGAAAAAATCCTGCCTAAAATAAAATATTTCAAAGCGAATATTTTATGTAACATTGATCGTCATTATGTTACGAAATATAAATCACTTAGTGACAGTTTTCATCATGAGTCTTTTAATGAGACGTGAAAAATGAACTTTCTTCAGGGAATCTTTACAACAATAGAAAATGTCGGTCATAATTTCACAAGGTACAGCGGTGGCTAAGAGCATTAAATAAAATGTGTTACGAAATTGGTAAACATATGAAATCATTTACTACTACTGACGCTGAAATTTTGAAAGAATGCTTCATCAGTGCTTCCACTGTAACAGTATTTGATAAATTTGCTAATAGTGTATATGATACATAGAAAATATCTGTATGTTGCCTAAAATTAAATTTTAAAAAATCTGAAAGATTTCAGATTTTAATGGTCGCCCAAAAGGATTTCCTAAGGTTTTTTTTGACGCTCTCGCAGAGCTCTTCGCACTTACGCCATATACAATCCAACAGCAAAATCACAAAAATTTTAAAAGCATTTATACGTTTAAATGATTCCGAATGCAGCGCTAAGTGTTGGCAAACTTTTTCTCAGGTCATCGTATCAATGTTCAGTTTTCGTACTAAGATGGCTTTACAAAACATTTTTTTGTCTTTTTATTATTGTCGTTTTGTATATTTATTTATTAAATATCACATTCTTGGCACTTATGCCACATAAAATTCCATTCAACAGCAAAATCCTAAAATATTTAAAAACACTATATCTTTAGAATTTTCGATAAACAGTATCGCCGCGTTGGAGATTTTTTTTTTTGTGTGTGTGTGTGTGTGTGTGTATAGCGTTGCCACTGCTGGCGTTGAAATCGTTGAGTTTGTTCGTGAAAAATTCGTTAAAGCTTTACAAATATGAAATAGATAATAAAACAAATTTGAAATTCAAAATTCGGGCTTCCAGATGCCCGTGTTCGTGTTTGGGTGTTATTCAAAATTTGATGGCTTTAGATACGGTTGTTTTTTCACAATGCTAGAAACATGCATTCAGATTCTTCATTATTTTTTTTTAAATATAATGCAGAGTGATAATATTTGGTGGCAACAACTGAAAAGGGATACGTCGTTTATAGTGATTCAACGTAAAATGCCGTTTCGAGACTAATAGCCTGTTCGGGACTAATAAATAAATAATGTTGCGTGCGTACGTGTCGTAATAGATTGAATGCACAAGTATGATAATAGGTTAAGAAAAATTAATTTTTATCTATAGAAATATTTCAGAACTCTGTAATTTTCCACAAGAATATTTGTACAAGTGTTCACAGTATCACACCGTATAATCAGTAGTTACACTACAAACTACTTTTCTTTTCTTTTCGCCATCGACGGAACAGCTGGCCCACTGGGTTAGGTGCTTTTCAGCCTGTTGGATCCCGCCCGGGGAATTTGTTGTTGTTGTTGTTGTCGTGTAAAGAGCTTAGTAGTGTGTCATCCTGCAATTGACCACGCTAAACGAGGAGCATTGAAATAAGGACCAGAACATGGAAAAAAAGTGCATGATGGGGACTGCTGAGACTAAGGGGAACACTTATTAAGGTGCATGTTAGGCAGACATTTATACAGTTACGGTACATGTTGGGCATACACTATTATGGTACATGTTAGGCATACAGTTATATTAATGATAGCTATATAATCAGGTACAGATGCAAAGATGAACAAATACATTGTACATGTTAGGCATACACTATTATGGTACTTGGTAGGCATGCAGTTATATTAAGGAAATGCTATATAATCAGGTACAGATGTAAAGATGAACAAATACATTACAGATTGTGGGATCCGTTAAAAGAGTGCTGGATTAATCATAAAATTAAACATAATTGGGAATAAAACAAGGAAAATAATAATAACAAGTAAGACATTAAGTAAATTAATATATGTACAGAGCGGGCTGCTGACGGCACAGTGTCCAAGAAAAGAAGTCACTCCAGGCTGTCAGCAATGCTTTTAGCAACGGTAGTGCAACTACAAACTACTAAGAACGTTAATCAAAACGCAATGCAAAGCGCGTCTAAAGAGAAAGTTAATCCGATCTCACTCTAAACTCCCAACAATAACAACAGCAGCTAACTAAACTGAGAGCAGAGGCTCTCTCGCCCTTAAATAGTTTTCAACTGCCTGGGAAATATTTCAACACTTTCTGTTTCTTTCTCTAAATTACTGGAAAGCAATGCGAGGGTGGAATTACGGTTACAGCTAATATAGACGGTTACAGCTAACAATTACATTTATTTAATTTCAATACATATTACTGAGATACCCATTTCACTCAATGTTAAATGCGCGTGCCCCTGTATTCTTACTTTTCCGGCATAGCTTTCTCTTGAAAATTTGTGTGGCGCTGCATTAAACAGAAAAACACAACTATTTTAATTATAATTCTACTGAAATTACCTATCTAAATATAAAATTCATAACAATAATAAATAAGTAAATAAATAAAACAAAAGGTTGACTTTTGTAGGGATTAAACTAGTTGTAGACCTCATCTGTACCATAGCCAAAGTCAGTAATTTCATTAAAAGAAATTTGTCGTGGCAAAAGTAGCTGAACATAACGAGATCTTTTGTCCTTTTAGATTTATTATCAGTCTTTCATATTAGGACTCTGTTTCTTTCACATTTTAATACTTTCTCTGGCTGAGTTTCTTTTATTTTTAGTGGATTTAGTACATTTTAGTAGTCATTTTTATCGAGTATTTTACTTGAAAGAATTTGGTAGCACGCAAAATATCCCCGAGAAGAAATAAAAAGTTTAAGATATATGTGTTCGTTAACAGTTGGAGTATAATTCGTGACCGACCGCTTTTTTCTCCCAAAACATGTGTCTGCTGTTTTCCAATTAACGATTAAACACTTTTTAATGGAAGGACAGCAGTAAAAGAAAAACATAACAAATTAAAAAAAAATGTATTATCAGATATTAATAGTCAATACGTTAAGATTTTACAAGTTCCAACAAAAAACACAAAACTCGAAGGAGAAAATATTGAGAATTTTGAATGTTTTATAAAGTACCTCAGTAGTTCTTATAACCACCTTACATTAGAACTTCAAAAAGTTTCAGAACTGTTGTTGCTGCTGCCTAAAAAACTGTTCTTCTACTGTTCGTACATTACCTACCAGTTTTCGAAGAACTGTTCAAAACTTTTATGAAGCTCTTTATTGGCGATACTTTCCACAGCATTTGCTTTCGCAGTGCCTGTGATACATAAACATTGTTCCATTAAAAATGCCTTCATCTTTGGCTAAAGGATACTAAATGGAAAGTTTGGTGAATAGAAAATATTAGTGTGTCTTGCTTCAGCATGCAGCTGAAATCAAGACGTGAATAATATTTCAGAGCATTGAGAAAGACTTGAACTTAGACTAAGTTCTGGGTGTTGTACTCGAAACACTTCTTGCTGAGTGTAGCTTCTTATGAAGGAATTCATAGTGTATGGTACCCTATTGTGTCGAACAATAACTCTTGCCAGTTACATTAAACTTTAAGCTTTGCATTTAGAGTCTTTCCCTGTTGCCGATGATGGATTCTTTTACCATAAACGGCTGTTGTGCAATTTGACAATCGTAAAGAAGACATTGAATTTCAACTTCCATGAAAGTTTGAGCAGACGCATTTCTGTTGTTTGTTGCATTAATGAGGAAGCCACAGTACTAAATAGTCGAGGGTTTTATAGAGGGAATAATTTTTTGGAAATCCTTTTGAAAAAAACCTTCGAAAGATAGACGATCTAACAAAGGATTGCAAAAATTCGTTGAACAATTACGTTATAGCATTGGTAAAAATATATGACTTTTAAAAGGTAGCACTTTGAGGTGGTTATTAAATTAAATTTATCACCACAACACAAACTCCCGAATCTTTTGAAGCTTCTGCGTATTTTCACTGTGTGATCGAACCGAATGGAAAAAGATCATGTGAAGTCTTTTCATGTGCTAATTAGTGGTATAAACCTACATTGCAGATGGGTCATCTTCGGCGAAAAATTTCCTTTACTGACCACTAACGTAATGGCGGCGAAATGCGAATGGCAAATTTCGTTTTTGATATTTCTTTAATAAATTCAACTACTTCCAGTGTATAATAATCCGATAACAAACCACATTTAACGGTTTGCTGATTACAATAAACTATGGATTCCTTACGTCTTTGCGAACAAAATGGACAGCATTTCGTAATTATATATTACCGTTTGAAAAACTCATTCTGTGACATTGTGACAAAATTTAATGGTTTGCTGATTACAGTAAATCACGGATTCATTATGTTTTTGCGTACAAAATAGACGACATTTCGTAACTCAATATTAGTGTTTGAATGATAACCGTATAGCGTTAAGCAGTGACTTATCTACAGCGTAAGTTTTAATCAGTGCAGTCTATCAGTGAACGTAGATACTTCTCACAATTTGTATTTTTGTGTATTGTGTATTAACATTTCTTGTTTCTGTTGCAAAATACGTAGGAAGTTAATTTCAGAGAAATAAGTTGCCTTTTTTCGTTTCAATAAAACAGGACTTTGGGTTATCTGGGCATGATTTTCAAAGAATGGATATAGAGTCCATCAACGAAATAAATTTGTAAACTAATTCTAAACAAACCTGCTAAACGATAACTGGCAGCAAATAATACTATGAACATCTCAACTTGTTTTCCTTAAAATATCGTTTGCTTACAGACGATATTTTCTATATAGTTAGTCGCTTGCTTTAAGCCTTTGAATATCTTCTCTCGTGGATTCGAAAGTTGAGCTACGAATGGCGTTAAAGTTTTGCATAAAGAAAATGGCAACACAGGGCATTTGAAATGTTACTTAAAGCGTATGGGGGTTAAGCTTTCATATAATCGTATATTTTTCTGTAATATACTTTTCTATACATTTCTTTCCTAAGGCACGCAAAAATATTGTTGATAAATTCAGGAGTAATCACTCTTCGTAGGCTCGAACGGATAACCTTCGAAGAAGTTCAACTGTTGCTGCTGAAAAGCCGTCACCTATATCTATAGCTGATGAGCTTCGCATCAGTAAATTCACTGCTCACGAAACTGTTGATCGAATACCTGGTTTCTGCTAAATGATGGTGTACAGTCTCAAAATTTCATTCTTATCCGTGCCATTTAGCAAAGGAAATTTTCTACTTCTCAGCTACTCTCCTTATTGTTCAGATTTGACTCCTGCAACCTACTTTCTCTTCGCTAAAGTGAACTATCACTTCCAAGGTCATTATTTTAATTGCGATGAAGAGATTAAAGAAAAAACATAATCCGGGACTGCAACAATGTTCCAAAAGGTAATTTCTTAGATAAAATTCAAGTGTTGTATGTATTACTGGCAATGTATGAAAAACAAGTATTCTGTGGAATAAGTAGACAATACCTGGAATTTTTAGGCAAAGCGTGAAATATTCAAATTATTTGAATATTTCATATGCTTCCTTACTGAGAAAGTTGACAAATTTTCTATTTGTTGTTGAGAGGAAAAAAAAACTAGAAAAACTAGTAGAAAATTCTGCGCGTAGTGCTGCAAAATTTTATACCATCTAATATGGGAAATGAAATATATGAGAGAATTACTTAAGGATTGTAAGAACCATGATCCCCTACCTTTTTCCATTCTTATGAATTTGCAAATTTTATAATATACGTTTGGAACAGAAAAAGTAAAAAGTTGAAAATATAAAAAAAAAAAAAAATAAAGAAAACCAAAGTTAATCTT
>KK119807.1:718744-739970 GCA_000611955.2 Stegodyphus mimosarum
GCATAATGGTTATTAATTCTAAAAAAAAATTTTATATACAATACTTTTATATACAATAACTTTTATATACAATAATTTTTATATACTATTTTTATATACAAAAATCTATACAATTTTGAGGCTCTCATTGAATTGGTCTCTTTTCCCTAACAGTTTTTGTTGTCCGAACACAAATAGAAACAAACGATACAAGGAAAAACTTACATGTAATGCCGAAATAAATCATTTATAATCAAGGGAAAAGATTAGACTATTACAATCGAAAGAAATATCTATAAAATTGGTAAAATAATAAAAATAGGTGTTTAACATCCTTAGGTGTATAACTTCCTTAGACATTGTGTAAAATAACAAATGCTATTCATGCAAAGAATGCGAATTATTTTTATATTATATATATTTCCTCTAAACATTGCACATAATATCTAGAGATTTAAATAAAATTATAAATTTTAATTAGAGACAGGCATGAAAAAATCGAAAAGACATTATGTAGAACTCGAAAGCACTAACGCCTTTTTTAATAGGATAAATAAATTTATTCTACACCTCCACACTAGCATTCCATCATTTAGCGATTCAGCAGACAATAGTCTCATCGTAGTCATCTTGATCGTTTCGTCATCTTGAGTAGTTTCGGTTAATCATTGTTTAAGAAGCATGGCTCGTACATTAGACATTGATTCTTTCTCGGACATAACATCTTGCTCTCCCATTTTCGTGCAGCCCAGTATGGGTTAGAGAGAATCTTTACTGAGCAAAGTAGTGTATTTCATCCCTCTCGAACAAAGGCTGAAATGCAAATGGCAATTTCTCCGCCCGAGACGAGCGTCAAAAAATCAACGTGTGATATTTAGAACGTGATATTAGAACGTGATATTTACCACGTGATATTTAGAAATAGTATTATCAGCGGGAGTGTTTTATACTTCACCGGTTTGCCGCTTGGAGTCACATAAAGTACTAAGGAAATGTGTGAAGCGTTAATCGTTTCATGCTTTGACGTCCAGTGTTTCGACGTTTTGTATATGAAGTATACCTTCCATACAGTACATGTTTCCATACATTGCAGGTAATATATAGACTTACAAGGGTTGTGCATTAAAGGTGTACTTTGAGCCGAAAAAGCTGTCGGGAATTAGGGAGGCGCCGGTGTCCATTATGCCGTTTTATCACCTGATATCGACCGTTAAAAAAGGTGAAACATTAAATAGAATTCATGCAACAAAAAACTCAGATTACGCCTTTAAAAATCAAAAGATACACTAAAGGTAACCGAATTAAACTCATTCTCTCAGCTCTGTCATTCATAAAACTCATAATCCTTCCATATAGCTGGATAGAAGCTCCAGCTCCATGTTCCAACACTGACACAATTTTATATAATATCATATAATAATTGCACCTTTATGCAAATCGACGATTATTCCCCGGGATGAAGACTTTCACACAGGCGTTCAAGTAGTTTGATGACGGTTACTTTCTTCATTGTAAAAAAATGAATTTCATTAAGCGTGCCCGTTACCGTTGTGTCTTGGCGAACAGTGACCAACTTGCAGAATAGTGCGGGCATTTTTTTGCCGTTTAGTCCCGCCGATTAAAACAATCCTACCCGTCCTGCTAAGAAGTAAAAGTTTTCTTTTCTGCAGCGTTCAGTTTAGTGTGGACTTACTTCTTTGTAGATGCACTGTGTGCGTTTTAGACTTATGAGTGCGAAATTTTGTAAATTACTCACCTGAAAATAAAATAAATTTCTTTCTTCATTTGTACGATGGAAGTTCGTGGACTGAAGTGATATTATTTTAGAACGCCCGCCATTTCCGTTACGACTTGTGTAAATACAAACGACTCATGACTTTTCATTTTGTCTGTTTATTTTTTCTTCTACTTTTAATATCCTGTAACACACTTGTTTATTTTGCCACCTCCGGAAACACTGCGCAAACAATCGCACGATTCTAATTACAGCATGGTAATAAAATCTCCTCGCCGATAGCAACAACATGGAGCTTTTTTTTGTATTTACTTTTTAATTCTGGCACTGGGAAACTAATTGATAACTATCTCCTTTATTGAAAGCGAACTTTTCCTAATCATTCGATGACGTCACTCGGATCGGTCCGAAACTGAAAGAATGGGTGCCGGCAGGCGGGTTCTCCTCCCTACCCACCCTCTTGAAGCATTGTTTGTAAGGCGCAATCCCGAAATGGAACGTCCCGAGCTTTATGTAAACATTCGCTCTTGCGTCCCCAGATGGACATTGTTTGTTAGAAGGGGTGCGAGTTTCTTTTTTCCTACTGCGCTTCGGGAAGAGATGGAAAGATAAAAAAAACTCGCATTATAATAAAATAATAATAATAAATTTTATGCCATGTCACGGTATTACGTGGCAGCCTGGCTGTAATTGAGTAAATAAGAAATAAAAAATAACCGAATGCTAATGAGGTTTAATCCGAATAGATTGATTTTTTTTTTCCCTTCTCGTTCTTTCAATAAATTTTTTTTTTTTTTTTTTTATTTTTTTCCAACGGCGATCTGTGTTTGTTTTATGGACGGTTCTTTCTATCCGTCAGGCTTCAGTTTTTATTATGATATTTTAATTTATGTAAGGTAAATAATCACACTAATGAACGTCTTGCTTGCTGAATATATCTGGATATTTTCAGGCGGTAATTGTTGTTTATCTTTGGTTTTTAAAATTTTTGTTCATTTGTGAAACTTTTTTCTTCCGCTCTTTGCTGTGTCCTTGGTTTTTCAGCTTAACGAGGGATTCTGAGATTAATGATGCAATTTCTTTAACTATCTTATGACGTGTGTATAACTTGCGTGCCTGTGTGATTTTAAAGGCTGAAATTCATTTTCATTTTTAGTAAAAGGGCAAAGCGTCTTACTTCACCCCCGATCATATTCTTGCATTTATTTTCTTCATAATTAATAATTGATTGTAAATCTTTAAATGATTAAACTATACATTTCAGTTTTTTCCTCTTGGTAGAATACTGCCGACTGCAATTAAGAATGAATCATTGTACAGCTGTCGATCGGAATAAATACAGGCTTTCTTATTTGTGAATTTCTGTTTCAGTTTTAAATTTAATAAAAGAGCCATTTTTTTCATGAACTAATACTAAGGTTGAAAACTTATGTTGAAAACTTGATATGAACTAAGGTTGCCTTTCCTATCTCTAATTAAGACTTCACGCCAACATTTACGTTTGGTGCCAAGCAACAATCATGTTAATAGAAAAGTACTCTGTTTTTATAAGCGGTTAATTTAGCTCAGCTATGGTATTTGTCATCGAGTTTTATACTATTTCCTGATAAGCAGTAGAGCTCAATTTTTGCACACCCACTATTTGTGGATGACAATATAGTGTAATGAAGCAACCTAAAATTCGGTTTGCATTTTTATTTTTCTAAGTTATTATTAATCTTCGTTCGCATATTTTCGTTCAAGGGACAAACCAAAAATTCCCTGAATTTTGCTGTTTATCATCGGATAGAGTGGAAATAAATCTTTTAATAAAACTCATGTGAAATTTTTAACGAAATTTCAGATTTTTTTTGGGGTGGGAGCGATTTTCCGAAAAATCGCTTTTTTTCCCATCATTTCACGGAACAAAATTGTTGGAAATAAAAGAATGATTAGTCATTGTACAAAAATTATTTTGTACATGAATCATTTGATTGATAACGTGTAATTAAGACTAAAACGAAAAATAATTTATCATATTGTTTAATGCGAACAAAATATTAAAATTCTCTTTACAATTTTATATCATGATACAACAAAATCGTGTCCATCTAATAGCTCTGAAAAAATCTAATAATCGAATCATTTTGTCAAAGCCGCATTTTCTTTATAAAGTTATCAGTTGTGCTCCACACTTATGTTATTCCTGTCATAAAATTGCATAAGCATTTTGTGAAGAAGAATCATTTATTCTCATGTTCCCATTAAACCAGGGTTTCTGAACTTTCTCTTTTCTACGTAATATTTTTGCTCTGCGTGTCGTCAACCCCTCTTTCTCATCATCTTTCTCTTTTCCCTGTACATGTCCGATCATCTCGTCGTCATCTTGAGAGAGTATAACAGAATCAGAATTGTCTACATCCATCCGAACATGCCCTTCCTTTTCATTAAGTTTACTCTGAATAACTGAATAACTGACGTCGGCTGTAGGTGCCGGCTGTGTTTTGAAACTAAAAATCTTCTTCACTGAACTCGGCATCTGCGAACGTGATCATAGACATCAGTTTAAGACCAACAGCGATGTAATGTAATGTTTTGTACATCTTTACAAAAAGCAAATATTGGGGAGGGGAGGGTTTTTCAGTATGGATTGCTTCTTAAAATCATGGACACTACCTTCAAATTTCACATCTAAGCATAAAGAATGATCGGCGGTTCATCTTTAGGTTCGAGATAATTCTTTGGTCCATTGGCTGGATAGATCTTTTTCATAGTAAGAGGCGGAAACATAAGATAAATGTTCCAACGTTTAAATCTTCGGAACAGCTTGAGTATAGGACCCCATTGACGATTTTTTGGCTTGGCAACGGAAAAATGTCGCCAAGCCATGGAAAAGCAGTTAAAATTGAAAACACAAGTTAGAAAGCGCGTTTTAACCAGAAAAAATTTTAGAATGTATGTTTAAACAGCAAATTTGAAAGTACGTAAGTAAGGTGGGAGCATATTTTAAATAATAATATTGAAAATACAAGTTTAGCCTTAGAAAAGCAGTTAAAATTGAAAATAGAAGTTACAATGCACATTTCACACAAGAAAAATTTTAAATACGAATTTAGAATGTATATTTAACCAGTAAAACTGAAAATAAATAAATAAGTGGAGGCATATTTTTAGCAGTCATACTAAAAATACAAATTTTCAGCTGCAAAATTGAAAATAGAAGTTCAGAATACATGTTTAAATTAAAAACATGAGAATAGGAGTTAAGAATGCATGTTTAAATTAAAAAGAAAAAAAAAAGGATTGAAAATACACAAGTAGATAGAGGCATATTTTAAGCAGTAATGTTGAAAATGCAAATTTTAAGTTGTAAAACTGAAAACAGGAGTTC
The DNA here is from genome assembly GCA_000611955.2 of Stegodyphus mimosarum. Classification (NCBI taxonomy): domain Eukaryota; kingdom Metazoa; phylum Arthropoda; class Arachnida; order Araneae; family Eresidae; genus Stegodyphus; species Stegodyphus mimosarum. The sequence goes on from KK119807.1 coordinate 723,829, forward strand.
AGAATACATGTTTACATTAAAAATAAAGTAAAGAAATGCTGGAAATTTAGTAAAGCTTACAAAATCATGGTAAATTTACAAAGAAATCCTATACTCTGCCCAGTTTATGTCCCTTACAATTTCTAGAAATTTGTTGTATATTGTGCTACTTGCAAGATTCTGGATTACCAGAAAAATACCGTCCAAAAAGTGCGCCAAGCTGAAAATCGCCAATGGAGTCCTATACTCAAGCTGTACCAAATCTTCAGATTGTTTGCGTGTTAAGTATGTATAGTTTTTATCTCATAGGCGTAAATTTCGGATTTAAATTTAGACTTTCAAAAGTGTTGTTATTCGAAAGATTTTACTGTTTTGGCATATTTAAGTATCGTCATAGCCTAACAGTAGTTTTTTTGGCAACCAAAGGCCTCAGAAAATCAATAAAAATATCATTTCTCATGTTAATTCAAGTCGCCGAAATATGATCCTGTGTTATCTTGAGATTTAAAAAAAAAAAAGCAGAAAAGGCTCAAAAAAAGTGTTATACGATATTATTATATAATGATTAGCCGACTGAATATGCCTTTCTTAGACTAAGGAGAAATGGAAGGTCCCACTGCTAAGGATATGATCGTTCAGTTCCAAAATCGAGACAGTGGATTTGGAACAATAAGCGGAAGAAAAAAAAGAACGTATTGCAAGAAAAAAAAAGAATTTGGAACGGTAGAAAAAGCACATAAAAAAGATTAAAAATGTCTCTAAAGTATGTCATTATTTTTAATCACTTCAATGAGCAACAGCCTTTGCCCCGAGAGAAATGTGACGACCAAATGTATTTCTAAATTTCCTCACAAACATAAATTTCCTTCAATATAAACAACGTTGCCGAAGTTTTGTCTTAACAAGTCTCTTTGGGGTTCTTTTGATTCAGAATTATTGGGCCGTATGATGAGGTAAAGGTAAATAGCGCGCGTCCCTTAGTTTTCAATTATGAAAAATATAAACTTTTATCGGAGATTAAGTATGTCTTCTGCACTAGAGATATAATTAGGGGGAGAGGTCTTTTTTCCTTTATCTTGTTTTTTCAATTCATTTCCCATTCTACGCTTTGGAATGGTACATTTGTTTGTTTTAATTCTTATAAATCTTCTGTCGAATGTTATGTAAATTCTAAAGTATTATTTTCTCTTTTTAATCAGTGTTCCAGACTATTACAGTATTTTTATATGTTTCATACATTATTGCGCAGTATATCTTGCAATATTCACATTTGTTCGCTCTTAAATTAAATTAGAAGTTAGGCTATAAATTGTTAGAAATTAGAGCTATTAATCGATTGCCTACATTAAATGTAAGAAGAAGTTTATATTGTTACGAAAAATTCGGCGGTTGCGCCTGTATGTAAGCTTTCCGGCATAGCACTAGGGTTGCCATAAAATAGTGTATGGTAGGGTTGCCAGATTGGCGACTTTATCGCCCATTTGGCGACCCAAATTGGCGATATCCCATGGTCCAATCGGGAAGCTTCTAGAATAACTTCCTGTCGAGATATTTCTCGAAACGTGTCGAACTTAACCTATATAAACCCTTGCGTTCCTGAGAGTTAGTTAGTTGAGTTGCGAAGTTAGTTGCGAGTTAGTCAGTGGCGAAGAGATTGTGAAGTATTGTGAAGTACTGTGAGCGTTGTGATTATTGTGAGAATAGCTGCTAAGCTACGCGAGAGTTTTGTGAACGGAAAGCAATCGAGATAGTGCTTTGCCGTGAAGCTATCTTTACAGTATAGCTTGACAGTGTATTGGTGATTGTTCCACGGTGTTTATTATAAGTTTAGTGTTGCCGTGAAGCTACCTGTACAGTTACAGCCTGAAGCTGTGTTGCTGATTGTTTCAGCGTATTTATTGTAGATTTTCGACGATTTTAAAGGTAATTTTGGAACTGTGCTGTAAATAGTGATTCTTGTAAATAAATTGGGCTTTTTACTGTTCTGCATCGTGTTTTCATCGGATACTCTCAAATCCACGAACCCGTAACAACAATATCATTCAGCTCCAAAGTTATCTTAACAAGGAAAGGATAATGTTCGTCCGCACGAAGCGTGCATTTTTCATCACCTTCGTTCAGACTGTAGTCAAGGAAACGAATGGGCCGTCGAAATGCACACATGTAAACCCTATAGAATTGCTTGCAAACCATACTGGAGGAAACCACCACATATACCACTTTATGAGAATCCAGTAGAATGGTGTATAAAACACCAGGGTACCTGAGCCAAAGGCTCTACCCCTTGTAGATAATAACTAATAGCTTTGAAACTTCACGAACCGAGACAAGCCGAATGCTAGGCCTTTTACGTCAAACAATTAGCTGAATTTTAACGCAAAGAAAATTTAAAATGCTCTCCTAGTGACCATGTAAATCCTAAGAAAGTAGAACATTTTAACTCTTTGATTGACACTTAAAGTGGTCTAGTATCGTCTTGCCAGTCTGTTTAATGCGCATCGCATCGCATTTTATTCTTATTTTTTTTTGCCGATTCGAATTTTGGAGTGCCTACTTTCGCTGGCATACTTGAATGTATATGCAAAATGCTTATTAAGTTTGATAAGCACATCTAAGTTTCCAGCATTATAAGGAGACTACAGAAAGATCCGCAACTACTTGAGACCTAGAAAACGTATTTCAGACAGGTAACTTAAGTACTTATAATACTACAGAAAAGAAATCATTCTTATAGTCAGGCATTTTCTTGGAGCCGTTTATCCTAACATGATACCTTCTTCCAAACAAAGCATATTCAGAGAAGGATGGGCCAGCCACAGCTCCAGACGTTATACGTGGACAATGCATCGAGATCTTGCTGAATGGCAGTCACCATCTGCAACATTTTAAGAATTACAACGGGAACTTCTTGAACCACATGTAACATTTTAAGAATTACGACGGATACATCTTGAACAGCCTGCAACATTTTAAGAATTACGACGGGTACTTCTTGAACAACCTGCAACATTTTAAGAATTACGACGGGTACTTCTTGAACTACCTGCAACATTTTAAGTATTACGACGGATACTTCCTGAACAACCTGCAACATTTGAAGAATTACGACGGGTACTTCTTGAACAACCTGCAACAGTTTAAGAATTGCGACGGATACTTCTTGAACAACCTGCAACATTTTAAGAATTACGACGGGTACTTCTTGAACCACCTGCAACATTTTAAGAATTACGACGGGTACTTCGTGAACAACCTGCAACAGTTAAAAAATTGCGACGGGTACTTTTAAGAATCACGACTGGTACTTCTTGAAGAATATAATTCACCAGACTACATAATTGACCTGATTATCAGCATGTCCAGTTGCTTTTCTTCATCCCTAAACTTCATCGTACTCCATACTAAAGTGGTTTTTTTTTTTTTTGTGCGTATGTGTGTGTGTTTAAAAACTTTTCTGTTGTTCTTCATTTTCATACTTTTCCATTATATATAGTATTGTGTTTCCTGCTTTTAAAATTTTTCTTTTGATTTGTTCCATCCCTTTTCTCTCCAAGTGGGATCCAAACTAAAAGGTGGTCGGCGATAATTCTTCACCATCAAGGTTAACGATTTGGCCCCGACCTCCCCAGTTTCCCTTTAAGTGGAGAAGAATATAAGTTTCCCCCCCTCCCTTTTTATCGCGTGCCTTCGTGGTGTAATTGGAAAACACCTCCGGATATCAATCGGTAGATACAGAGTTCGAAATCCCGGCGAGGGCATTGTACGTTTTTCACGTTTCCTGCTTCGATAAACCAATGTTCTGTACAAATGGCGGTCGAATTAGAAGGTAATGGACGATAAGTCGTCACCATCAGGGTTGGGGATTTGGTCTCGGCTTCTCCATTCGTCGTTTAAATGAGGGAGAATGTAAGGTTTTTCGTTCTTCTTACAGCGTGCCTTCGTGGTGTAACTGGAAAGCACATCCGGATAGTTGCCTGTAGGTCTGAAGTTCGAATCCGTGTGAGGCCATTTACATATTTTACGTTTCCTGCTTCAATAAACTTAATGGTCTTACAAGTTATTTCTTATCTTTTGTGTACTATGCCGGGAAGAATCACGTTATGTATGTATGTATCAGAATACGAATTATGTAAATTACTGATTACGAATCACGTAAATCAGAATTGCGTTATATATGTATGTTTTAAAAAACTACTTTAAAAAAATGAAATTTTCATATGTTTGTATTTTTTCACATTTCGATTACGGATAATTGCATGATTTCAGATGAATCCACATTTTATGCTTCAACTCAATGCCTCAGTGTAATTCACAACGTTTGACATTTGGTAGTTTGAAGAAACCAGTCTTTTATCTATTATTCTTTATCCTTACTCACGATAACGTTCGATTCCAGGCAAACGGGGTTCACTGTATGGGCCTTTTTATTCTTTTTCCCGTGATTGATGTGGTATGAGCAAGTTTTCCTTAGGAACTCGTACACGCAGGCATCCCTTCCCACAGACAGATAACCCTCTTGTGCTTTGCCGTAATTAAATGGGCAAACCAAACCTTATTCTCGATTGTGATTGCCTGCAAAATTTCTTTGATGTTTGATTTATTTTCCTTCTAACACGTAATCCCTGAATCAAGCAAATCTTGCGCAGTGTCCGAAACCATGATCTATCGAACCGCGTTATATGCGGGAAATTCTCAAAGTCAGATGCATTGTAAAGTCTTTTTCTAGCCATTCTTATCAACCACTAAAATGTTTCGTGTCAGCAGTGATTTTCATGTACGAGTCTCAGGACAAGGTTACCCCAAAGATTTATATACTTTACTGTATGAATGAATAGAAGAATGGAAATTGCTATTGTTGTCTACTGACGTTAGTAATATTAGTAAAGACAAACAATGCACAACACTTGCATCGGTAAACATGTACCTTCTTGTGTGCGCGTTCGTAAATATTTCTTTTTTTTTTTCCTTTTACGTACCTCACCTTGTGCATTTTCAAAAATTGGTTCGTTCGTTATTGTTGCATTTGGCCCTCTTCTGTTCGAGTTTGAATTTATATGAAACCTTTCGAAACTTCTTTTATATCATAATTATCTGTATATGATAAAGAGAAAATTATTACAAATATATAATCATTTCACACTTTATCTCTGTTCGTTGCCTTCTCCTGTAATGCATTTTTCAGAGACCTGAATTCGAGGCAATAATTCAGTTATTTTTAATAGAGAAATTGAAAGCTTAGGTTGCTTGAAAAGTCCGTAGAAACGAGTTAACATTTTTGGTTGACCAGGTAAACAATTATTGTAACGTAGGCGAGGAAATTGTATTTTTTTAAATCTATTGAAGAAATGGAACAGTTTAAGCTCAAGAACAAAATGGCATCTCATAATCAAGAAAGCAATTAACAGGCAAGAAAATAACGCGATATATTTCAAAAGACTAATAGAAGGTGTCTGATTGCCGTCTATATAAAAATTTCATGCAAGGGCTGGGAGATAAGGCAACGTAATTCCCTTACTTAATTCTATTTTCGGAAAAGGAATATTTACGATATTTAAGGAATTAATTGGAGATTAAAAGCAAAACATCAGGCTTGAGTATACAGATGTGAATTCGCTTTTCCATAAGTTCCAGGCCAAGAAGGTTTCCAAGAATGAAATGTGGCATTTCTTTGGGAAGTATCTATTATATATGAAATAGATTCAAAATGCTTTTATTTACTTCAGTTACTCGAAACTATCACGAATAAAATGAACAAGTTTCAGGTTGTGCAACATTAACGGCACGATAGTCGTCATAGCGATATTCAGTTTTTGCCCGTTCTTTGACAAGAACGCCTGCAATCGTTTATGCGATTTCTCCTTAAGGTGGTAAATTATCAGTTTTTTTCATTGTAAACCTCAATTTTCACAAAGCTGTTGAGGAAGAAGTCTGTTATTTTTTAATAGGTATTTCAAGGTCGTAGCGATTTTCCTTTCGTTTACGATCAAAACGTGTGTCTTCATCATCATTGCGTAGAGGAAATTAGGGGATATTTGAAAATAGACAATTCGACCATTTTTTTTACGCTATTATGATTACGAAGGAATCGTTGCCATGGATCATGGTTTCGGGAAAAGAATGGTTTTGAAGTGCCAGTTCTAAGGTAACAGACTACAGTATAATTAAATCAGAACTTGCTTGCCATAAGATGAATCCATTTTGAGAAATCAGTCGTCCTGAAAATGGACAATTTAAATTGTTTCCCACGTGATTCGCAAAGTTCGGCAGTGTTTCATCTTGTTCAATGAAAATCGGCAACTCAGCATTTTATCTGCTCGAGTTTAGCTCGAGAAAAAGATTTGTAGCATATCGAAGAATGTATTAAAATTGATATTAGTTTTAACAAAGAAAGAGAGGCCGAAAATCTTGCTGTCTAAGTAACTAAGTTAAAGAAAAGGACTTTCAATCCATTTTAGATCTTATGTTACAGATATTCCTTGATATGTGGTCTTTCACTCTTAAATGTTCGGTAGCCCGGTAGTTGGAGTTCTATTGCAAAAGGAAATGGACTTATTACAGTTCGAACCATAATAATCTAAAGAATGCAAAGATCAGAAAAACGTCAAAAGTTCGTAAGTTCAGTACATCAAATTTTACTCACCATTAATTATATCTACGAATTTTTCTTCGACTGTGCGTAGCTATTATAAAACAAATTCTGCGCCACAAAATTTTATGTTTAATCTTTACAAAACTTGAATTACTTTCTCTGTATTTCTTTCTATAGCTATTCTTGCCATTTCTTTCTTGCATAAATGATTTTTATAGAAATCGAGATGATAAATATTCTAACCATGGCAATATCTAAATAATTTGCATTTTCAGTATAGTTATAAAATTTTATCATACATAGCTTTTATTCTGTGACTTTTATTATTATATTTTATGCTGAAAAAGCTTTTTCCCCCTCACATTTTAATAGAAAGAAACATTTTTTGATTGATGTGGTTGCATTATGCTTATGATGTTCTAATGACTTTTAACATGTGTTTTAGCTGATGTTGTAAAGCATTATTCTAAGTTCATTAACTTATTCTCTTATGACCTGAACCTTTACTATCACTTCTTCTTTCCGTTAATTCTTACCAAGATGTAAATGAGTTATGTGTAGTCGGAATTCTTGGGGAGAGAGCTTTTGGCAGAGACGCTTGTAGTTGGACTTTTCTTCTTGCGCAGCTGAGCGACAGTAGTAATTCGGCATTTGCTATTTTGCTAGCCGAAGTAGATCGCGCACTTCATAAATTGAACCAGTGCTTGGTAAGGCTGTTTGGATTGCAGTCTCCAGTATCGAGTTAATTTAAAGTTCTGATTACTAATAACCCGCAAGCAGCGAGGATTTAGTTTGTAGCACAAGATCCGCATTTTTTAGTATAAAGCTTTTAATAAAAAGGTTTGTTTAAACCTTTCCAGAACCCAACTGTGACTTCATAAGCGGGCGATAACTGGCTTGTCTGTCTTAGTAGGATTGAAGAACTTTAACTCTCTGACCGGCAAGGCCGTGTATATACTAGTAAGGCCTTTTTTTGGGGTGAGGGGTTGGACATAATTGCTAGAATTTGTCGACTATTTGGTGTAACAGAATTATTGGAAGTAAAAGAGGGATCTTTCTTTAATGTATAGAGTCATTAGGTTATTTTGAAGCAGGAGACGTGAAAAACGTAGAGTGCCCTTGGCGGGACTCAAACCTGGATCTCTCGAATACGCGTCGAGTGGGCTACTATTACACCACGAAGGCATGCTGTATGGAAGGAAAATACCTTATATACTCCCCCTTTTAAAGGACGACTGGGATTAGGGATCTCAATTGCCAAATCCTCGTGGGGAAGAATTATTGTCCTCCACCTTTTAGTTCGGGCACCACTGCGGAGTCATTAGGTTATTTTGAAGCAGTAGACGTGAAAAATATGCAATGCCTTTGCCGTGACTGGAACCTGGACTACTCGATGTACGCGCCGAGTGTGCTACCATTACACCACGAAGGCATGCTGGAAGGAGGGAGAAAATACCTTATAAATAAAAAAGAATTTTCAATTAAATGATAATAAAACAATATTTAATTGAATTGTTAAAAAAAACTAATTTATCATGTACTCTAATGAGAACCGGATATAAAATAATTAATTCTCTTTACAAAATTCATCTACAACTTTATATCGCGAATAATAAAAACGTAGCATCGAAATAGCGAAATTTAGTAATGGAATTGCATTGCTAAATGTATAAGACATTTTCATTGTATATTTATCAAGCGCGCTGATCGCATTTATTTTTTGTTATATAAAATTGTAGAGGAATTTTATAATGATAAGTTCTTTTCTTCCCATAAAACTGTATGATAAATTATTTTTCTTCTAGTTCTGTCTAAGACGTTTTATTAGGAAAAAAAGTACCTAAGAGGTTTCAGCTCTGGCAATGTTTGCATTTCTTATTGTACCGTGAGCTAATTTAATTTCCTGTGCCATTAGGACAAGTTGGATAATTGGCTCCATATATACTTATGTAACCAGAATCCCGACTACAACTGTTAACACATACCTGCACGCTTAAACTAACAAATACGAATTAATCTCGACATTCAAGCATTTACTGTTAAAAAGAAATATTTGTATAGTGTAGTTTTTAGTCAGCTTTAAGAAGAGATAAAGTAAGTATTATCACAATGTTAAACATTTTTTTCAATGAATAAAATTTTACTTGTAATCTTAAAGGGCAAATTCGAAAATATATGTGTTTGAAGTTTATTATAGTATATAATAAATTCAAAATTAAGTATCAGAATTAGGTACGGGAAAATTTAAAGGTTGTTTGAAAAATTCATTGAATGTTCAATGGAATGCACGTATGCTTCTTTTTAAAAATGAGTAGTTTAATAGAATATGAAAGGAAGACTGAAGAATTGTAAACCGAGATCTAATAATTCGATTAGCAACTAACTAACAATAGAAGTAACATTAGTACAACAAGGAGACAAAAGGCACTAATAAACGCAAAAACAAATTAAATTGGAAGCATTAAATGTTTTATTTTATTATGAAGAATAGAATTTATCTGTGTAACGACCTGAAAATAACATCACTGTATTGTAAAAATATTCGTGTAGAAGAAAATGAAATAATAATTTTAATATAAATAGTATATACATCACTAGTAGCTGTCATTATTAAAATACTGGTGACCATGTTTATAAAAATAATTAGTAAGGTGTATTGTAAATTATATGAGCTATTTATGTTATAAATCACATGAATAAGAAATATTAATAATACAGTTAGTCCAAAGGGGCAATTTGCCCAGAAGGATTATTAATTTCGTTTTGGCATTTTGCGTCGATTCACTAAAAGCATAATATTGCACGCCTGTATTATATTTAAAGAAATTAAATAATGAAGAATCTGCATAAATGTATATATGAAAACGGCGGTACCTAGAGCCAAACCTTGAATGACGTTATCCTGCTGCGAATATGGGCATATGGAAGCCCAAATTTTAAATTTGGAATTTGTTTTATTATCGATTTCATATTTTGTAAAACTTTAATGAATTTTTGATTAACAAAGATCAAGGATTTCAACGCGAACAATAGCAACGTTGTACAGAAAAAAAACATTTTTATATCCAGCGCGTGAGGCTATGTATCGGAAATTGTAAAGATATGCTCATTTTAAAATTATTTTGCTCTTGAACTGAATTTTATGGTTTAAGTACAAAGAACATAATATTTAAGAAATAAAGGTAACACTCAAGATGTTAAAAAAACGCCCCTTTGGATGTGATTTAAAATCTGAAACCTTTCAGATTTTTTTCTTTTTAGCAGTCATTTCTTTGCAAATAATTTTATTGAAGCAATAAAAAACCATTAATTGTGACCAATAATGTTATTCTTCTAAGACGACCATCTGAAAATCATTTGGAAAAGAAAGTACTATTTTACCTTTGAAACTATAGTACTGCGTGTTTTATTTGTATATTTACAATTCTTGCTGCTAATCTTTGTACTAATCAGATTAAAAGCCACTGTAGCATTTGTTATAACAGACGTTACTTAGGGATTATGCTATTAGCATTGCATTTGTTTAACATGTGCGTAGTATCCGAAGCCGCGGTGTATTGAACTAGGTATTATACATTAAATAATTACTCCCCCCAAAAAAAGGGGGGAAAGAAAAAAGGAAAATCTGAAAGGATTCACATTTTAACATCTCACCAAAGGATAAGTTTTTTTTAGGCTTTTGTGTAGCGTGCAGGTTATTAATCTGCTCTTGGACTCACTCTCGCTAACAATTTTTTTTAGCTTTTCTATTAAGCATTGTTTTCTTCGCACTTACGACACTAAAATTCGAGAGAAAAATCACAAAATACTTAGAAACAGCTATCTTTACCGATAGAGTGATAGTTGTTGCTATATGTCTTTATATATTTTAAATTTGAAATTAGCCGCTCGATCGGCCAGCCATTTAAAAGAGTTATCTGTATAATGATTTCAATGAGTTCAGCTAGAATCAGTTCAGAAAATATTTAATATTTTTAATTGGACATCTCATGATTTAAATGCATTTTTATTTAAATCAATCAAATTAAGAAGTAGGAAAAATATTTTTAAGAACTGCGTTTATTGCATTTCAATCACTTGGATGAACAGAAGGAATAAATTAGAAAGTTCAGTATATCTTACGCTTTACTGAATGGTAACAAGCTGGTGAGTGGCGATATACTATTCGAGGCATTAGCAATACATTGCTTTCAAATAGCCGAAATGTGGATTAGAATTGAAAGATAAATATCTTATATTTTGCCGTAAAGTTATTGTCTGGTGCGTTGGTGATGAAAATGTTTTATTTAGAATAGTGTTGCTGCTTACTGCTTTCAAATCGCTGAGTTTGTCAAATAAAAAGTCGTTAAATTTGTACAAAATATGAAATGAACTTTGAAATTCAAAATTTGGGCTTCGAGATTCACATGTTTGAATGGAAGGCAACGTGTATTAAAATTTCGATGGGTCTAGGTGCCGTTGTTTTTGCATAATGCGAGGAACATACCTACATGTATACAGATTCTGTAAGAAAAATACATCGCGATAACATTTGGTGGCAACAATCCGAAGCGTGATTCGGACACAAAATTGAAACAGATAAAAAGTGAGTCTCGAGAGTAATAGGTAATAGTAATCTGGTGCTAATAAAAAATAAAAAAGAAGTAAAATAAAAATGTAAAATAAGTAAAATAAAAAAGATAATTTTTTTTAACATTCTTCTTATGTGCTTCAATTATTAATTCTTTAAGGTGGACTATTACTCTCGGTCCTTACTTTTGCCTTGAATTAGTTTTCAAATCAAAAGTCGGTCGTAATGAAAGTCGGTAATTAATGTAATATAGTCATTGCCATCCCTGTATTATACAATCGAAATTGTTCTAAATTTCGATAATTATTTGAGTTCTATCAGTGATGTTTATAATCTATATATACTTATAATTTAGTTTTTATAGCATTTCATAACTTATTTTTATAACGCTTAAAACGTTACTCTCAAAAATATCATGTTGTCGAATGTTTGCTTTTCGAGTGATAACATTATGTCTCTTATAACGCTTATATGTAATATATGATGCATAATACATATGACAGAATCGCACCAGAAGGACTGAAACTCTGTGGTGCAACTTTCTAATCTAAACCATTTCAGATTTTCTCTTTTTTATTGTTATTTCTTTTAATTTTTAATTTTTTTAAAGAAAAGTACAGGTATTCCCTTGCTTTGTCAAAAGGATGACGTATGAGCATGAAAAATATGCCAGCATTTCTCTTCGTCTGGCTTTAAAAAGTGTTTATATTTTCTTTTAGCGTACCCGCCCCCAAATCCTCACCTAACAGGAGGCTGTGCATCTCCTCTTCCATAAACCATGCCTCCTCTCGGCCACTAAGTCGGGACATGATCCGCACGACACCCCTCTTCCAATGCGTCATCCAGGATTGCAGGAGGAAGGACATCCAACTTTGATCCCCAACGCAGGTGGGCTAAAAGGAGCAGCGTCCGCCCATGTGTTTTCCCGAGGTAAACAAAGCCATCTGCCGACGAGGGAAGATGGAGAGCTGAGGAACACCGGGGTGGAAGGGTGGGGGAAGAGAGCTTTCTCGCTCTGTCTCTCCTCTTACTCCTTCACTCTCGTCTGCCACTTCCCACCAGACCCCATCGTTCTCGTCTGTGGGTGAAGAAAGAGAGGGAGAAAATTAGAGTTGGGTGGATGGAGAGATCTTTAGTGGCCTGGGTGAGCTTGAATGTCTTTGGGTCGAGGTGTGCTTGGGGAGAAGTGAAGAATCCCGCGAGAGGGCGCTGCGGGAGAGAGCTCTTTTCTTTTGATGACAGCCGGGAGAATTCGGAGTGCCAAGTCCGAATGCACCTTGCGGAAGCGGTTTTAAAGTATTTTGAGATGTAAAGGATAGATTTCATGGTCTTCGTCGCCTTTTCTATTTAAGGAAAAATTCATAATTTAAGGAGGATAAAAATTTTTGGTTTTAGTTTATTTAAAAATATAATGTTTTATAGATAAAGTTTTTCTCTACTTACGTTTGGCTTATTATGATCGTCTGAATAATTAAGCTACATCATTCATTCTTTCCTTTCCCCCCTCCAGCTGCAAATGAATTACGTTCATCAATATATTCATTGGCGATCAGGGATTAACCTTGTAGTGTTCTGTAGATATTTTCTTAAAATGAATCTTTCACTGAATTTAAATTCTTATCTTATGTTGTGCAAACTAGTGTCTTAAACACGAGACACACCCACATGTGAAAATTCTGCGTTGCTAGACTTAATTATATTTTGTAAAAATGCATTCGTAAGTTTTTTTTTTGTCAGTAAATTTCTAGAGCATTTGAAAAATTCACATTCGTAGCACCGCACGATTTTAAGTAGGCTACTCAAGGCGTCTATAAAGTTTCAGAGCTAAGTTTGTACAAAAGGCGGAAGCTGCATGAGAAAGATTCCTTTTTTTTAGCTTCGTACAATATTTGTAAATTTGTACGACGCTTGGTAGTTTGGATTATTGTTGTTTGTTGTTGGATTATTTCTCAGATCTCATCATTTAGAATACTGTTCAAGGCTCTTGTTAAAGCTTTCTGAGTCACTAAACTCTGAGGTTCTGTTGAGACGAGTAAGTCGTCTGTAGATACCAAATCTGTCGAGAAATGGGGAAGAGGGTGAAAATTGTGACACATTTCTCTGATAGAAATTGCTTGACTAGAACGAAATTTTGTGATAGCACATTTGTTGCGCAACAGAATTCGACTGAGTTTATCAGGTCTTAACGCGTTGAATTCTCTTCAAAAGTGTATTCGTTACTTGTTCATAAAATACGGATTTCTCCCAGTATCCATCCGGGAGAAATTCTTTACGAAATATATCTTTTCAAACAAAAAGTCATGGTCTTTATTAAAGTTTAATAAAATTGAAGTTTCGGCGGCCATTGGAATGTTCTCTGACCCAGTAGGTAATCATAGTTTTGTCTCAAGATAAGCGAAGCATCAGTTTTAATCTCCAGTCGCAATTTATTTAGGGCAAAAGAAAAAAAAATGAGTATTAATTATCCCTTTATGGCAAAACCTTATTTGTGTTCTTAGATCAGCTTTCGAATTCGTGATAGAAGATATTCACTAGATCTAAGCAAATGATTAACTAAACAGAAAATTCTATTCGTAAGCAGACGATATTGTAGCAAAAACTAGTTGAGATTTCATAATAAAAAATGCTGTCAATTCTCTTTTGACAGATTTGCTGGAATTTTTGCAAAAGGAAATTAATCATGAAACTGTAACTAGGCGCTCTGTGTAAATATATTTGCGACCATTTCCTAAAAGTGTTTCGAAAACTAAAATGAATTCATGTATGTGGCTTGGTTTCGAGATTAGTAAACAGGCAAATCAAAGTTACTTAAGTATTTAATTAAATCCGATTAAATATGTGAATACACTGATGACTGCGGTTATTTACAGATGAAATATTAACAGATAAAAAGTGACAATGGAGGTAGTACGTCTTTGTGTCGTCGTCATTCTTTTACGACATGTTTCTTTTTATGGCGGCGCACGTTCACATTCTGTCCCACCATCCTCTTACCTTGCTGTCTGTCCAGTCATGCTCGTGCTGTGCTGTCTTACTTCTGATACGTAGGTTTATGTTATTTTTATTTCGAGTTAAAAATACGTTTATATGGTTATTATTTACTCGTTACTAGATCTAGATAAGCATGGGTAATTATTAACTAAAAACGCAAAAACATGTTTGGAGAATAATAAACAAGAACGCGTATGATGCGACGTTTGACTCCAAGGACGGGTACGAATTTATTGCTTAATAAGAATGCTTACGACGCATGTCACTTGTATTTCTGTTTCAAAGTTATTTTGACACTGTAAGCAGAAATACTTTCATGTATCCGAAGACATATATGTATACACCATTACGCAAAATATCAACTCGATGTATTAAGTCGCTCTAAGCATCAGGAGGACATTTTATGGAGGACAAAAATTTCCTTCTTTTTTTTTTCCTTCCGCATACCCTTTAATAAGATTTTGTTAGCTTTTATGTCTCCCCTCCTCTGCAGTGTTCTTTTCACATTTTCTGTGTTTATTAGTGGCAGTAAAAAACATTTTGATGTTTTTATGTGTTCGTGTTCTTCTTTTGTTGAAATCCAAAAAGAAGTAATATACTTTTTTTTAAAGCCTGACTTCAAGGATCAATCAATCCGAAACCATTTTGAAAATGAAAAGACAAATTATTTTTCATTTTACTCAAAAATAAATTACATTTTTCTAAATATTTTGCTTTCCTAGTAGCATTGTTGCAGCAATTGCAGTCTTCGCTGTTTTCCGCCATTGCTGATGATTTTTCGAGTACGCTGATTGAGCCATCATGTACTTCCAACAGTATGCGTAGCATATAGAGTTATTCCTGGATATCCTGAGGATGTGGGAAGAAGTAATTTAAATCCTCACAACATCACGTACACTGTCGAAGGGACTTAGCGAGAAAATCCTGGGAATTTGCTGAGATGGAAAGTTAAAGAGATATTTACGGGTTGTTCTGAGGATATGCGCTGAGTCCGTAAGCATCGTCTTCGTTAGGGAGGATTATGTGCTATGTGAGAACAGTCACCGACTTATATATGTGGTAACATATGTGAGGGTTTATGATAAAAATGTTGTAATGAATATAAAGGAAAAATTTATTTTATTTCTGTTCGGCTAAGGTATTTAGCACATCTCATATCCTCATTGGGAAACAATAACTTGCATTTATTTAATCCGATTATCTTACATCTTCAGAGAAATTTTCATTCCCAAAGTATTTAATTTTTAAAACTTTTCTGATATATATTAAATTTCCCTTCATTTGATTTTAGGAAACATTTTACAAAAAATGTAAACATGAATAGACCTCTCTGAACAAGATCTGCTTTTATGTCATTAAAAGTTTACCCTCATTTTTTTATGTACGTGTGAAATAACTATGTCATCTGCTGTAAATCCTACATTTAAATAATTGGCTTTCGTGTATCACTGTCGCGAAAGCTACGTAGCTAAGTGAAGCAAAAAAGGTATAATTATTTTTATGTGTGCTTTCTTTCAAAGCGAATTAAAACAATTTCCATAATCCGCATACATTTCTTTTTTAGAATTAAAAAATACGTAAGAAAGTCAAATTTTCATCCCTTTAACGTCTATCGTCTGAAAGGAATAATGTTGCCAATTTCTGATCAATAATGTTGTTTCCCATCTTTTCCTTAATGGCCCCTAAATTGCACCTGATACTAATTTTAACCATCCCTTCTTCTTCCTCCGCTTCTTCACTCCCATCATCGCCGGTATCGTTTTCTCCTTCCCTACTTTCGAACAAAATATTTCGCTAATACACCTTTCCCTTATCCGACACCGCCGCGCATTTTATTTTTATTTTTATTTTTTCCCAAACTGTTTTGAAGCGAGAAAAAATAGTATGAAAAAAACAATAAGAAAATGGAAGCGAAAGAATTTCTTTTTTCGATAGATTAAGGATTTATAAGAATAAAACAATTGAAAAAAGAAAGGCTAGAAAATAATGAAAGCTCTCTCTCTCTCTTTCCCT
>KK119807.1:751481-821690 GCA_000611955.2 Stegodyphus mimosarum
AAATGACGAGCAGGAATTTTAATGTCGTAGCAGTGTGGATCCGTAACAAATAGGAAATTGGAGGCGAAGGCAGATTAAATTTTCATTTTTTATTTCATCTTGTCGTGGCCACAATCAAGTTGCCATTTCCAAAAAGCTTACATTTTAGATTAATTTTCAGTAAGATAAGAAGGGGCAGACAGAGAGCAGTCCAGCTGGGCTAAAGTGTTGAAAGCAAATGCGTTATGTCCAGGGTGAAATCTTAATTCAGACTGTTTTAGTTTCGCTTCTCAATGCATTTAAATTGGATAGTTAATACTTCTGTAAAGTTACTATTGGCTGCTTCAGTTTGAGTTCCATTTACATCACCAGAATTATGTAAGAACCATATGACATGGATTAATCTAGAAATGACGTAGAGTAGAGAGAGGTTACTATTTTTAGAATTGAGAAGGGAAATTTATGTTGCTAATTTAATCTTTTACATATTCTTTATTTTTCTTACACACACACACACACACACATATATATATATAATAAATTAATGAGAAAACTTTCCATGTATCATCTCCAAGGAACAGAAATTCAATTTAAAATCATCATCGAAAAAGGTATTTGTTGGAATTTTAAAAAGAATTTAAAAATAGAAATGTCTAGTCCTCCTTTGCTTTAAAAACAGTTAAGGAAAAACTTGAATCGCAAAAATGCCAAAATCAAAAGTGAAACTTACTATATATATATATATATATATATATATATCGATGGAATTTTTAACACCGTCTGTCTTCCGGCTCCTGTACTTATATTAGAGAAAATTTTATGTTCGTTAGGGAAAAAAAGTAAAGATGCAAGAAGTTTGACTCCTCAAACGATGGAAATTGACCGTGATATTTATTTTCAAAATTTTCAATTTTTGATGTCATTTTCAACTTGTTTAGAGGGATCGGTTAATTAAGTGGAAATAATTCGGAGAAATGCGTTTAATTGAAGTGCATCAAAAATGGGAATAATTTGGTAATGTGGAAATCTGGTAACAGCAAATTATAATAAAACAGTTCGCAAAGTTCTGCAGTGTAATCTCACTTTTTGTCAAGTAACTCGAGGGGCCTATCAGGGGCCGAGCGGTTAAAATCGCTGATAGTTCTGACTTATGTTCGATTCCAGGCGAACGGGCTGGCTGCATGGGCGTTTTCGTGGTTTTCCCCTGGTATGCTTTGCCATAATCAACTAAACCAGAGCAAACCAAAGCAAGGAACATGGGGGCATGAAGAGAACTCACTGCTGTACTTTTACCATGCTTGTAATTTTTTTTCTTCAGTGGTCGGTCATTAATTTTTCGCACTGGTGAGAACTTCGTGCGGATATCAGAAAGGGTCATTGAGGTCTTTCCTTCGCCTCTGCCGGATGGGGCAGACTCTCGCCTTCATGGGTGTTGGGTCCTTCATCGTACGCGGGGACGTCTGGTCTCGTCATAGAAATCCAGGTCTTGATTATTAGCTATGTTATATCAGTTTAAAATACAGGAAATGCCCTATTGGAAAAAACAATTTTGGGAAAACTTTTCACTTCAAAAGAAGCGTGTACTTTTTTTTATCTTCTAAGTTTAACAGGGAACGCGCAATTTTTGCTTTAAATACTTTCCCCCCTCCGTGTTTTGCTGTTGATTACCTAAGAAGTACTTTAAAAGTAATAGATGAATACATATTTGTTATAAACTAACAATAATATAATGGTATTAATAAAAACGAAACGAAGAAAATCTGATTTTATATTATTTTTCGGATTTTGTATTACTCAAAAAGGGGCCTTTTTTAACGTTTTATGTGTTACCTTTATTTATTATAGTATATCATGTTCTTTGCACTTTAACCATAAAATTCATGTTAATTCAACAGCAGTATCGCACAATAATTTTAAAATAAGCATATCTATAGAATTTCCAATACACAGTCTTGCGCGCTGGAGATATTTTTTTTTTCTTTTTTTCCCCCTCCGTTCAGTGTTGCCATTGCTCGCTTTGAAATCGTTGTGTTTGTTAATCAGAAATTCGTTAAAGCGTTACAAAATAGGAAATCGATAATAAAACAAATTCCAAGTTCCAAATTAGGACTTCCAGAGGCCCATACTCGGTGGAGGATTACGTTATTCAAAATTAGAAGGCTCTAGCTACCGTTGTTTTATGACAATGCGAGAAACATATATACATTTATGCAGGTTCTTCATTACGTAATTTCTTTAAATATAACACAGGGTGATAAAATTTGGTGGCAACAATTTGAAAAGTGAAACGGGCAGCAGTTTTCAACGCAAAATTCCAAAGCGAAATTAATAACCCTTTTGGGCTAACGCCCTTTGGGTCAATAAAAAAGTAATAAATTGTAATTACAAATATTGCCAAATTTTTATATTTTTAGCTACAGTTTTCTTTCTACGCTGTGTGAATAATCTGTAGTATAGGGATTTAATAGCTGTATGCGGTCAGAATCATTACGTACTAGTTTCTAAACATGAAACATTTGCTGTGTGTGCTTTTCGCGCGTTAAAGTGACATTTTCTCCCTTAATAATTATCAGTCAAAGAAGAATTTCTCTCTTTTTACGCGAAATTTAGTAATGTTTGTACATATAAATGATTTTAATCCCTTTCAGATTCACGCATGTCACGGCTTCTTTGGCGTTTGAATTTTTTTTTAAGAAGAAAATTAGGTATATTTAAATTGAGGTAAGTTTTTGTGTGTTTTACGCATCTGGGAATTATCTGTAAAATTACTTGAATAATTTATCTTAAAAATCGGAGGGGGTGTCATAATACATTATAGCATTTAGCATTATTGTACCGCGAAATACTCGAACAAGAAATTGTAAAATTGTACACCAGTTTCTTGTTTCAAATCATCTTGTAAAACTGCTGAAAAATAAAACTGGTGGTTAGGTTACGTAGGAAATGAATTAAAAATATATCCTTTAGGTTTTTAAAATGCAGTTTTTTTAATTTATTTATTTTTATATGTCAGCAATGAAATTGTTCAAATTTCTTCAATAGCTTTTATTTTTATATTTATTTTCGAAATTTTTATTATGTTTTTTTTATTTCCTTTGAATGGCAATGCTAAATCTCGCCTTCCTTTTAATTTTTTTTCATTCTTTTAACGCCATCTATTGTTAGAAACCCGAAGTAATTAGAAAGCATTAGCAGTTGCCGGGTAGAGTAGTGTCTTTAACGCATTATACGGCAGGCCATGGGACGTACCGAAGCTTCCTTGATTGGTTGGCAATTGCTGAGCCAAGCGGTTTTAACGGGCAAGGGGAAACGAGGGAAAAAAATCGTAAATGAATGTGGAGGGGGGTGGAAGGAGAAAGAGAAAAAAAGTAAATGAAAAAATAGGGGAGATGTTTAATTCTTTTTTCTTCTTCTTTTTTTGCTTTTTAGAAATCGATATTTTGGAGTAGTTTGGTAGACAGAAGCTTTGTTTTTTTCACACGTCGTCTGTGTTTTAGTATTTTTTTCATATTTTTTCGTTTTCTTTTTGAAACGAGCAGAGCTGTGTTTACATTGCTGTCAACAGCGTATTAAGCAAATAGATTTCATAAAAAAAAGGGCTGCTTTAGGCTTATTTGCTAGCATGCACATTTTGATGCGTTGAGGTGTATTTCTTTATGAATTAAAAAATGCTATGAACTGTTTACTTACAATACTTGTATTTATGAGATGAATATAAAAATTTCAAGTGTCGATCCACTCCCCCATTTGACAGGCTAGGAACTTTACTTGCGCTGTCCAAAACCAGAAATCAACAAAATACGAATCCAATTTTTCCTTTGCCTGTAATTTTTAATGCTCAGACAACAGAAATAATGATGCTTCCAGAATTTTAATTTCAACCGCAGACGGTAGAATATTCGATAGCCAATATATTCCTACATCCGTATGGAATCTTGTGCTACTCACCTCAAAATTTCCGAATTCATAGTTCTTTTGGATTTCGAAGTTTTTTGGAAGAACGTCGAAGTTATACAGGTGAATTTTTTTACTCTAATTTTCTTATATATGTATTTTTATGCATACATATGCATTTGCGTTCTGTAAATTTAATTAGTTTACGTTAAAGCGCTGGTAATGTTCTGCCAATAAGTTGCTGTCGAAAGTACGGTTAAAGATTAAATACATGCAAAACAATCTTAAGTGAGAATTGTTGTTTTATGTTGAGAACAAATTAATTTTGAATATAAATAATATTTGATGATGCGGTTGCGTGTAATAAAATTACAGTTAAATGACATTTTAGAAAGGAAAGGAGTTTTTTTATTTTATGATGGTGATCCGTGATTGATTTTAAATCATTATATTTTTTAAATTTTGTTAAGAATTCATAATTAATTATGAATCCATTTTGAATTTTTGAATTCATCATTCAAAATATTAATTTGTAATCTATATTTTGAAATTATTCGAGCATTAAAGACTGATTTTAAGGAACCATTTTTAAATAGAGCAAGCATTAAAAATTGACTTCAAGCGTTATTTTTTATTGTATGGCTAGGAATGCATGATTGATTTCAAAGAGATTCATTTTTTAATTTGGAATAAATAAGATTTAATCAACTGAAAAATAAAACACTTCGCCGTAAAACTTAAAATTAGAAAAAAAAAAAAGGGAACCTTAACTTTGGTTTTGAATAAAACTGTATTGATTTAGGGGACGGTCAGACACAGGTCCCTCAGTTTCTGAAACATTTTTTGCAAAAATAGGTTTTGCTTCTAAAGAAGAGGTATGTGTAACTGATAGCCTTTAAAATCGATAAAAGTCTCACGGGTCACATTATATCTGCATCGTGATTATTTCTGGGCTTTATTCAAAACCTACTTCAAAAAATAAGGTTTTTTTTTTTTTTTTTTCTAATTGAAATAAGATTTGCTTTAATTCTCTAGCTGTTTTGAATTTCCTAATATTTTAATGATGGAATTTTCTAGTGTCATCTGACTGAATAATTGGAATTGTATTGTAATTTATCCCGAAGGCGTTCTTTTGTTCCCTCAAAACTTGTATAACAAATTAGTCCTAAATTCATCTGCTGATCAATTTAAATTTTAATGATAAATTTATTCAAATAATATTTCTTTAAATATTTCTGATAACTGTAGCCTATACGTTAAAATATGTTAGCGGAAAATATTTCTTGGCCGACCATCTATAACCTTTTTGCGTCTGTATTTAATCTATTGTGTAAAATTTATCTACCAGATTGACACCAGCAAAATATTTGATTATTTTAATCGTAGAAGAGTATGAACTGTTGAAATAAATCATCGAAAATATAACGATTAGGAAAAAAAAAAAGCTTTAACCAGTGTAATGGTCGTAGTATGTCTGTTATTATTATTATTATTGTCCATTTGAATTAGTATAAATTCAAAAGGAGAAGTTGCTTTCATTAAACAACTTTTGCATTTTTGCCAAGTAGAAATTCTTTCCACCTCACCTGCGGGAAATATTTGTTGCAAGCCTCGTGCGCTCGGCAGGGTAGGAGAGAGGAACTGTAAGATTTCGGATTTTAACGGTCGCCCAAAAGGATACGTGGTTTTTTTTTAAATTAAATTAAATTAATTAATTAATTTTTTAAATTCCTGATATAGAAATTCATGATCCAGCGTTAAGTGTTGGCATACGTTTTTATGTTTGATTCTGGGTTTATTGATATCAATGTTTAGTTTTTTTACTAAGATGGCTTTGCAAAACTTTTTTTTTTGTCTTTTTATTATTAACGTTTTGTATATTTACTTTATCTATTAAATATCACGTTCTTGGCACTTACGCCACATAAAATTAGATTCAGCAAATTCACAAAATATTTAAAAACGACATATTGGTTAGAATTTCCAATAGACAGTCCCGCGCGCTGAAGATAAGAAATTTTTATGCAGTGTTGCCACTATTCGCTTTGAAATCCTTGAATTTGTTAATCAAAAATTCGCTAAAGGTTTACAAAATATGCAACAGATAATAAAAGACATTTGAAATTCAAAATTCAGGCTTCTAGGTTCCCATCCTCGGCTGGAGGACTACGTTATTCAAAATTTGATGGCTCTAGGTACTGTTTTTTTTTCACAGTGCGAGAAACATGCATACACTCATGCAGATTCTTCAAAATTTAATTTCTTTTAATATAATACGGAGTGATAATATATGGTGGCAACAGTTCGAAAAGTGATAAAACGCATTTAAGTGTTTCGGCGCAAAATGGCCTTTCGAGACTAATTCCCTTTTAGGCTGAAGAAAAAAATACAGGTGCGTCCTTTGTTAAAGAGGAAACACTTAATTGCTTATTAAAAGGGAAAGTCTTCATTAAAAAAGAAAGGATTAAATGTTTCCATATATGATTAAAGATTTTGCGCCATATTGGACGTCAACGTTTTGAAAGTAGGATATTTGCGTCTTCACATGAAAGGTGAATTCAAGATATGATATTTAAATGCAATCGCAAGCTGCCAAATTACGTTGTATATGTAAATGCATGGTAGTGTAATGGTGCGTTTCGACCAAACATAAGAATTTGGAGATTCCGTTAAAGATGTTTCAGATTTTTTTTAAAAAATTTCCTTTCAAATAAAGATAAGTATATTTTGTGAAAACTACCTTCTAAATAAGGTGATTAATTGCAACCACAGTTTTTCATTGTAAGATGGAAAACTATTCATGACACAAATGAGCATTTGAAATAATACCAAATTATCTGTATATTTACCTCATTTTTTACGATTCCCAAAACGACTGCAATACATTCTTTTTTTTAAATTATTATTTTATTGATCCTTGTGATATATTTTACAGTTGCAAGAATGGTATGAACCAATGAAAATCAACACCTTTGCTTATTGACTTGGCAACTGCTATAAACGCTTACAATTGCCGTCTGTAAAACGCTAATTTAAAACTTTTTTTTTACTTTGTAAAAATAAACGAGTTCGGTTAAGTTATCTTGTTGCAATTAAGATAATAACGAAAATAAACAGGAAATTACCATTTACTTTAGAAAAATTACAGCAAGTGAGAATCTCAGTGATAAAATATTTATAATGTTTTTTTAATCCAAAAAAATAGAAGATAAAAACTTACCGCCTTCGTATATTGTCCATAACCGCGGCTGTCAAAAGCCTTAAACCCACTTACAAAACGACGTAGTATAAATAAATAGAGTTAAGAAGGGGGAGGGGAAAGGAGGCGAAAAATCACCTTTATGAGCTAAAAAACTCGTTGAAGGACACTTTTTTAATACATCTATTTTTTTTTTTTTTCGTTTATGTATTTTTTTCTCTCTCTCTGTCTCGATCAGAAATACCTTGTCCTGAGTCAGCGGGAAAAATCCCGGTGTAAACAGGCCAGTATCGATCCCACCAGAAAATGGAGGAGAAAAAAAAAAATAAAAGCGTAGAGAGCGAAAGAGGGGTTTAGAAGCATTTTCCAAGCCACTGCTACCACGACAGTTGCGTAACCCTCTATAAAGGGGTTGGGGCAGGCGGGTTCGCATTTCGATCTTTTTACCGTTTTACGAGGCTTGGCTGGAGTGTCGGTAATAGGCAATAAATGATTTTTTCTCTGCCGTCATTGTTACGTTGCTTAGACCCAACCAGAAAAAGTTTATGAAGGTAATAATAAAAAAAAGGTGCGCGATCCTAGTGCTGCCATCTATTGACCACACTAAGAACTATTCCAGAGAAGAGTCTCCGAGGAGGAGTGGCTGGCGGTTTTTATTTTTACAACGGTGGTTGTTCGGAACCGCGTTTACAGGGGTGGGGTCAGCGGAGGCTGCGCGCGCGGGGCCGGTCGAAAACAACGATAGATCGTGGTTTGTTTACGCGCAGCTCAGCGCGTCGTTCGACTGACTGTCAAGCCGCCGTGTCCATATTTTGAGCTTCCCATGTGCTCTGATTGCAGTGGGTGAAAAGTTCTGCGGGTATCGATATACATTCCGACATCGATGACAGCGACGCTGTCCGGCCGTGATCGATTTGTTTTTTGCAATATTACTTCCGGTAAGTAGAGAAATTTTCACCTTTTCTTTAAAATAATGGCGAACCTTTAATGTTTTGTTACAGTAGTATCATTAAAAACTTAATAATCAGTTGCCTAAAAAGTAAAGGAAAAAATTGCGTGTTAACTAAAAAACTGCATTCATTTTAGTGAAGGCATTCATTTAGGTAGTATTATGCAAAGAGAATTAGTTAAATAGACCTAGCTGCTTATGTGTTTTACTTCATATTTGAATATTTGAAATAAAACGCGCTGTTTATTATGTCGCTGCATTTAGAGTGAAAAAATTATTTTTTAGTAATAAACTTCTAGGGGGTTAAATAGAATCGTTTGAGGATTGTAGAGCTTCCCCTTCTGTACATAAATGTATAAAGGCGATGTAAGCTTTCATATGCTTATTAATTTTAATAATGAAGCTTACAATGTGCAAGGAAAAAAATTATCGCTTTTTCCAAGACATACGCGACGCTTTCTCTTCTTCATCGATTCAATTTTGAAATTTTCTTTGCAGACACATAAAGATTTTTCCGAGTTTTTTAATTATCAGGTAATAAAGAAGATGTACTACCAGAAACTTGTTATGTTCGAGAACAAGAACTGAATAAAAAACTAAAATTTTGATTCCGGTAACTTGTAAAATGAGTTTAAATATGTGTAGAGCGTTATATAAATTAACAAAATAAGATTGTACCTGTCGGATTTTTGTGAGCGTCATAAAATTGTTGTAGTATTACGAAAACTGGAAATATTGCGAAAATATTACTAAAACTAAAACAGTTTTATTTCAATAAACCTGTTTCGTAACATAAAATTTGAGAATTCTCTATATCGCTCAAAAAGAAAAATATTATAATCATTTTGATCGTCATTTTTATTGTGAAGATTATATTTGTATTTTCTTATTTACGTCATATATGCTTCTGTTTAGTATTCATCATTTACATTTTTTTAATATTAAATCTAAGTGAATCTTTAAACTTTCTGTTTGCAATATAATTTGGTGCGGAATTTTAAGTGTCGTTTATTTCAAAATCTATTTTTAGAACAGCCAAATATTATATTAGAAATGATAGTCGTTTATAAATTTTAAAACTTTGATACGGAAGGCAATGATCCGCAAGTACTATTGTTTACAGTGTAGCAGGAGTTGTAGATTGCAAAATATGTGAACATTTAATTTTGGGAATATAAAATTGTAGCATACCTAATTAAAAGGGAAAGAAGAAAAATTTCTTAAAATTCGTTTTTTTTTAAGAATTTAAAACTTGTAGTTTTAAACAATTATATATTTTTTTATTTGATGTGATGATATAGCTGTAAGTAAAGTTCAGCGCAAAAGAGAGATATATTAATTCTAAGAAATTACTAAATCTCACTTAGCGTAGTGTGTATTAAGTATTATTGTCAAGTAAAACATTCACATATTTTTCGTAGATATAACATAGTGTATATTTTCTGGAATATTATATTTTTTACTATATGGAGAAATTGTTGAACGTTGAATTTTGTTGAAGCAGTCTATTTTAATTATAAGTTAATATTGACTTCTGAGCAGTAAGTTGCAAAACTGTTTGCTACATTAAAACATGCAAATTAAGTACAGAAAATATAAACTTAAAGTTTCAAATTAAATGCAAAATAATATTTATTAAACATGACATTTAAGTGTATCAAAAGACTTTGTAGCAATGCTTTAATGCAAATTGTTTGTAAGCATTTCTTCCATAATATCATATAAACCTTCACATTACTTTGTACTGCAATCTAATTTAAAATCTGAATATAAACTTAAAATTGGAACATAGATAAGATCAAAATTTATTAGATATTAACAGCGCTTTTATATGAAAAAAAGAGCTTTTATTTGTATAAATTTTTCTTTTTAAATCTTGGTGAATCAGCTTTCGTTTTAGCGATAACAACGCTAGGTGATAATGAAGTTAATTCAAATCGTAGGAAATCAAAAACTTTACTCGTAGAATTTATGCTATAAGTTTTAATTTTATATGGCAAATTTTTTTTCCGTCATACTGTTCACGTTTTTCTGACCGTATGATATTTATAAATAACTTCTGTTGCTAAGAAATTTTATTTCATATCAATGCTTTTTTTAATTTATGGTATGTAAAGTTTGGTGGATTTGTTTCTTTCATGTGTGAGTTTCACTATCTAAAACCTTCTTGTGGGTGTAATAGGTTTTGTTGCAAAATTCTATCATTTGGAGATGTTAGCGAATCAAATCGCTGAAGCGATCTTATAATTATGCAGAAAAGTAAAGATTTGTGCATTAGTTTCAAAAGCCAACATAACCAAACTCAATAATTCCAGAGAACTTCAGACTTTTATTTATTTTTTCGAAATACATATATTAATGAATTTCCCGAGACTAGTTATCAGGATGATTTTTCTAAATAGACAAACTGAAACGCATTTTAGCGCTAGCTAATTTTTTATCCTTATGTATGCGTATTCTTTACATAGCAGCTTAATGATTTTTATAATAATTTAATAAATAATAGTCAAATTGAATAGACTGCTAGTTAATATAAAATTAACTTTAAAGTGATTAAATGCGTATTATGAATATAATATCCCGTTGTATTAAATATTTTTATTGTAATAATTTGATTACTTACACGTATATATATATCTGTATGAAGCGTTAAGTAGAGGAGATTAATTTTGGGCAATTTTTTACAGTCTCATATTCTATTTTTAAGATTTTCTTTAAACACTTGTTTTTAATTTGTAACCTTCATTCGTGTTTTCTTGGTTGTTGTAACCATATCCTGGTGATAGAAATCGGTAACCCTTTATAATTTTAGGAACTAAATATATATTTAATTTACGTTTCGACCTTTAACTTCATTATCAATTAATTTATATAAAAATATAATTAAACAAAAATGCTTAAAAATTAGAAGATTACAGTTTCCGGGAAACTTTTTTTAAAAAGAATTTAAAAAAATTTATAAGGATTTAATTTGAAAAACATGAAATACTATTCAATTTTAGAACGAAGCAAGATAAAAAACCAAAAGTTAACAAAATCTGTATAAACATTTTGAGACAAATTAAAATTTAAACTAAAAAAACAACCTAAACTAGATGTAGTTTAATTATCCAAATCTCAATGCTTCAAATCGACGAATCAAGATGTAATAAATAATTTAAAACATCGAAACCCGAACGGTTTGTTTTATATATATAAGAATGTAAATTACTTAAATATACTTTAAACATCATTTTAAAAACATACAATTTTTCCTCTGATTAATTTTTGTTTAAATAATACAAATTCGTCATTTTTAAGTTCGCTTGCTAGAGAAATTGTCTAAATAAAATTATGATTATTTCGAGATTGCAATACTAATATATACTTCTGTGATTTAAATCAAAAATAATTCTTAGGTATTTATTCCAGTTGCTGCTTAAATATTTCGTATTTTGCTTATTTTACGAAAGCATAAACTTGTAAATAAAGCATTCGAAAGGTAAATCATTTGTTGTCGCAAGTAAATTGAACTTGAGGCAGTGCAATCAAAATCCATAACTAATTAATTACATTATTTTAATTGTAATCTTTCATTATAATTTATCATCATAATAAAATTTCTGGTAAATTATTCAGAGGGATTATATTTTAAAACTTCGTATCGTAAAGTGTGTTAGGATTCAGATTTCAAAACAATTTAATCCAAACTTTTATAAAATTAACTGACTAAAAGCAAGGTACAAGTGCATGACACAGAAAACTAATTTTCAAATGATTATAGAAACGCTGCTAGATATTATTTTAGAAGTCGGTATTCTTTTATAAGTTAAAAATTATGTTAGTTGACGTATATTTTACTTATTGTAAGAAACACATTAAAAATAATAAATCGTATCCTAATGAAGTAGTTGCAAGTTTAAAAGCAACATATGATGCAGATAACATGACATAAATGTCAAACTGTTAAGTGATTAATTATTATAGCTAAGTAGAAATTATAGAATAGCGCTGATAAGAGTATTATAATCATTATAACATTTTTTGTTAATTCAATTATCCATTTATCGTATGTATGAAAACGCGGTTGTGGAGACCGATGAATGTATTTTAATCAAAATTTAGAATCTGTACATGATGAATGTATTTTAATCAAAATTTAGAATCTGTGCATGATGATTGTATTTTAATCAAAATTTAGAATCTGTACAGAAAAGGTTTCTGTTTTAATGCACCTCACTACCATCCGAAAAACGTAAAAATAATTAAAACTATCTTAAGAAATCAAAATGAATAAAAAGTCTAATATTTTCCCCTTAATTTTTAAATCTAAATTGCTTAATTTTTATCTCATATGAATTTTGCTGGAATACGATACATTATTTAAAAACGGTAGTAGTTTTTTTATTAATGTAAATTTAACGTAAATTAATGAAAGGATACTTTTTAGATTCGCAATAGGAAATGTAATGTGCGTGCGTTTGAAGAGGTATATCGTTTAACTTGATGATTAATTTTGCACTGCTTTAATTTCGCAATTAAAAGTATACCTTGACTGAATGGTATGAATATAGCCTTACCTCCGGAGTATTAAATGCTGTATTAAATGGGCGGGAAAAACGGCAGCTTTGCATAATTCTTGCCTTAAAACAGACTCCGAAATTCACTGTAAATTTGAAAACATCATCTCTGCTTCCATTTGTGATGCAGTAAGGGATGCAATTATGTGTCTTACACAGTCCATCAACATAGTTTAGTACCAAGTATCCTGATCAGAAAATGGTTGAAAAATCATAGTATTTTTCTTTGCTTGAAACTTCTGGATGAGAATGGGTGCGTGGCAGAGCAATTGTTTTGCGTTGCTCAGTACAGTTCTGTCCAGAAATAAGTGCTTTAGGTCTTTATTAAATATGGAGTTCATCCTCTGTTCCTCAAGAAATCCTTTTTCAGTCAGTTCACCATATGTTCTTTGCTCATGATTTCTGAAACCGAAGTTTCTGTGTTCGTGGGAAGTTTTCCAATCCAAGCGGAGTGCTCAAGAACACATTCGTTCTGAATTATCTTTTTTAATAAAAAAAATTCACCAATGTGGTCTTAACTCGAGATTTTTCATACAGAACTTTCTATTGCCGTGATAAACTTTTTCCTGTCCCTCTACGTAATTTTGCCTCATTCAGAAACAAGGAGTTATCTCTAGTTCAATGTGTGTTTGAAAAAGTCAGCCGTTTTTCCCGCCTTACAGTAAAAATGGAAATCTATTCTTTGCTCAGCCTTGAAATCAGCTATAGCGGATGTTCACTAGATTAAAGAGAACGATTAACTGCACAGAAAATTCTGACGATATATTGGGATATATATTGAGATGTCGTAGTAATAAATGCTTTCAATTATCAATTGGCAGATCCGCTGGAATTTGTTTAAAAAGGGAATTCTAAACCATTTCAGACGCATTTTGTATGCTTATTGGCAATGCAGAATGAAGTAAGACTAAAACACATAGAGACTTGAGTTTATGTAGAAAAATTATAGTTAGAAAACATTTATATCATTTGTGTGAAGTTTTTAACAATAACTGAAGAAACTGAAACACCCGGCTAATCTGAAGTCTTGAATTGATAGTAGTGTCCTGCTTATGTTAATGTTCAGGCTTTGTTGTATGTTATCAATATTAAAATATCATTTAGTGGGCTAGCGCAGTGGAATTCGACATCCGGGTTAGAGAGACCTATTTATTACAGCTTTCAGGCTTCAGTGATTGTCATCATTGAAGAAGGACTAGAGAAATAAATTTTTTATTTAATTGTTGTATATTATGAAACAGGGTATATCCTGCATATGAATGAGACATATCCTACATATAGAGATTTAGAGAGAGTGTTTAGCTTTATATAATTATAATTAAAAGGGAATACTCCTATTAAAATTTTTATATTTCAAATTAAATTAAGAAAGCTAATTATTACATATATATGTATGTATCTTTTATGTTTTCTTTATCAAAAAGTATCTTTAATGTCTGTTGAAAAACAAATTATGTTTATTTTCATTGATAGCATCACTCTGTGCTTTATTTCTTATATGCAGCGCAATAGCTATGTCAGAGAAATTTTTAGTGAGTTTTTAGTGAGGAAAAAATTTTCTGTTTCTGTAAAAAAAGTTGTGTAAAAACTAAGGTAAAACGAATTATTATTTGAAAACTCCAGATTACAGTTTTACATCTCGAAGGCTTTATTATTAAAATTTCAAAAATTAAAAAAAGTGTTTTAAAATTAAAAAAAAATTAAATATATTCTTTGCTCATGATTTCCGAAACCGAAGTTTCCGTGTTCGTGAGAAGATTCCGTGTTCAAGCAGAGTGTTCGAAAACACATTCGTTCTGAATTATCTTTTTAAGTAAACAAAATTCAGCAATGTGGTCTTTACTGGAGATTTTTCAATTAGATTTCAAATAAGTCGTAATATTAAAAAGAAATTTCAATCTTAGTATGTACATTTTAGTGTAACACCTGCAATAATTTTGAGCTAAGCTGTTAAGATGGCCTAATGGATTAAGGAGTTTTTTCATAGAAATGAAGGTAATAGAATATTCCAACCGCCGGAGGATTTCGCTAAGAAACCCCAGATTTCCCAAAACTCTTTTGAAAAAGAACTATGTTCTTGATTTTAATACCCAAATGCATCTGATGGCTTTATGTAATTTTTATATATTGCCTTAATTTCTTGGACATATTTCAAAACGCATATATATATACTTTCTTAAAGATGTTACAAAAATAAAATTCTAGTAGCCAGTCAGAGAGTTAAAACGAGCTATTCAAAATGGCGTAGCCAAATGTTAGGAATAATGTTTGATTATGTATCATGTCATTGTAAATTAATACTCCATGGAGACTTATGCACTTATTTTATAACGAAAACTATAGATATTTCAAGTTATTTATTTATTTATTCATTATCATTTTTATTTAATTAAAAATTAACGTACCCTTATATGCTTGGATTTAAAATCATACTAACGGATTTTTTTTTATGTCATTGATAGCGATGATTGTTTGCCTTTAAGCGCTACAAAGTTAGATTATTTCAAAGTTGTCGAATAAATTTACGGCTTTATTTAATCAGATTTTGATTGATTATATCTTGTTCAAGAAAACAAAAAAAGATTTAGCTGCTATTTCACTTTGAGGTGACGAATTTCTTATTATCATAAAAATACTTTTCTTAGGGAAGCGTATTTTAACATGTTTTTATAACGAATTCTGTAAAAGAATCGTGGTTAAAATCAACTATTACGTTAGATGTCAAATAGGACAGTGAATTAAAATTTAGCCATATTTTAACTTTAACAAACACATTAGAGAGCTCTCCAGTATTGAACTATTACTTAGCGAGATGTAATACCTTGTAAAACTTGCAAGAAGTTTGAGCTTCTGTTGAATTCTATGCTTGAAATGAGGTTAACCTGATTTCCATTTTTTCAAGAGCAGAAATGAATTAGCGAATTTCCTTTAGTTTCTTCTATATCTATCGAAATTATCACTGCATTCAATCCATTGGATAGAAATACCTTCATAGCAGCCAAAAACAGTTTGGTGACAAGTTGGTCATGAGAGAAATAAGAGCAGCTTTTGTAGAAGGAACATACAAAAACTGCAACGCAGCACTTGAAGGGTTTGAAAATTCCTCCGCTTTTGATATTTACACGGGAAAGGATCTGCATAATGAACCCCCAAGTTTTGAAAGTGGCAGGGTGTATAACACCCTTTTAATGAAGCTAAGATAAGCCCCCTTTGGTTGTCAATTAAAGGTGAACGACAAAAACGTACAATAATAGCTTTTGACAAATCTGCTCACCATATCTCGCCCATACAGTATCCAAAATTTGTCTGACGGATGCTGTAATAGCTTCGAACCTTTGCTTGTAGTACTAGTTTAGGACAAGGTTATGCTCATGAAAATCATATAAGCCTTTGAATCAGAATGCTGATAAGCCAACCTATCTTCAAATAGCTTTCTCAGCTGTTGGAAACCACGCAGCCATAAATCACGTTTTGTAAACCCCAGATATTAAGGTTCTTTGAGAGCATTGCGGTGCATCTGCATCACTGTTTATTTTTATTGCTATTTATACACATAGGTTTAAAAACTTCTGTTAATTCCTATGAATGAAGTATTCTAGTACATCAGTAAGAAGTTTGAAAGACGACTTAATAAACGAAAAATCTATTTTTTTTCATCGCGAGTTTAAATAAATTCTCTAATTTGCAAACACTTCTCTGTTTTGCTTCATTAAATAAATGTTCGCGTACTTGGAAGAGTGTCAGTGTAGATCTATATTTAGGGGTGGTAATTAGTTCATAAATTGTTTGAAAGTATTTATACCAAGAATGAAGTAAAAAAGCCCATACAGACTGAATTCTGTCTTCTTCTAGACAGTTAAGAGACTTATCGCTCCATCCTAGACTTTCAGCCTAAGTAAATACGAAACGTTTTAGCCGCACAACCGGGATAGTGATTAGTGTCTCTGACTGCCGTACCAAAGGTCCCGGGTTCGAATCTCGGAAAAGGCATGGATGTTTCTAAATGTATAGTGTCTATGTAGCAAGGAGAGCAGTGTAAATATGCGGCGAGCCGAAAGTCCCCTCGAAAGGTTAGGGGAAGAAGGGTGGAAGACCCTCGGACCCATCCCCCTCCGGCGTGCTTTCCTTCAAAATTTGGGGTCGGAATTGATCAAAATCGTACTGTAACCTATATGGTGCACTAGGCTCTTGTCAACAACAGGCGCAGTCTTGCCTGCTTGCCACGATGAATTTCGTGGGCTTGCTTTGATATCAGATAAGCAAGATTGGTTACAACAACAGAAACAACGAAAAGTTTTAAAATAATTTTTTTTACTAGAACTTCAACTAAACAAACTACACACCTCGTATAATACAAAATAAGTTACCACTTTTTGCGGGATTTAACAAAATATAGTAATGAATCAAAGTAAAGCTTTAGCAGTTAAAGGTATGCAATTTACACGGCAAAAAACTTTGGCTCAGGCCCTTTTTTCACGCTAGCAAATGCGACTAGCAAAAGGCTAAGCCTATTAAGGTAAATAAGTCTAACAGCTAGGCGTAATAAGTACGCAGGAGGTCAGCGGTCGCTGCCAAAAGCTCTTTCTTTACTTTAAGAACTCTGTTCTTATATACGTTAACTAAATTTGCCTCCTGGTGGGATCCGACGAAAGTAAAAGTGCCACTAAATATAAAAGTAACAGGATAATATGTTAATTAACATAAAACCGTACGATTCTTGAAAGTTACCATTCTGAATCTAAATTCGTTTATTGTATCATCAGAATTTTCTTGGCTTTCTTTATCTTCAGAATTTGCTTGTACGTGGCTAAACATTTGATGTCTTCAGAATAGAAAAAGTTATAAATACTAAGAATGTGCGTTATACTTACTGCATATTAGGTCTTAGCCTATTCATATTATGTAAACATACACAGATGGATGACAACTCATGTAATTGTCAAAAAATGTTGATTACGGGAAATCAATCATAATTTAGTAAGCATTATGAAGGAAAATCATTATTAAATAGTTTCCTTCACAGTTTTTACTAAATTACGATTACTAATTGGCTTCTGGATTGTGTAATTAGTAACAATTATTTCATTAGTGACAAGTGTTAGATATTAATTATGCAATGCATAATCGCAATTACTAATTACTGATTTATTACTAATAGCTGATTGACTTTTGCATTATGAAGTAAGGAAAAAATGAACATAAAATTTATAAGGAATTCCTTATAGTTTCCTGTTATTCCTTATAATATCCTGTTATTCCTCCTTCCTTATTACATATTATTCACATTCCTTTCAAATAGCTTTTGGTAAGCCTAATATTTTTTCACTGCTTTAATTATTTAAATTAGTTATACTGTGTTTGTCACGCATCATTTTATAACACACATTGATAAATAAGGTCAAAAATATATACTTCAGTATCTTATTGCTGTTTATATTTTTGTGCAGGAAAAGACTTGAAAAGCTAAGTGTTATTTAGTTCAACTATTGTATATTTTTTATAGGGACATCATTACAGAATAAGATATAAAGGAAGCTGAGTATTATATTCTTCAGGGGTTACACGTTTTGAGAGATGAGTTTGATGAGATTTTGGTAACACATTAAAATAATTAAACGGTTGAGGGTAAATCAAGCATCAAATCAAGTTTCCATTTGTGAGTATATTGTTAGATAGGAGTTTAAAAGGTCATATAAATACCAGGAAGTGTTAAAACCATAATAGAAGCAAAACGTAAAAGCTATTATATGGATAACTGTTGAGGAAAATTTGAAATTGCTGTTATTTTTTATTCAGTGACATGTGTTTCTTAATGCGTAAATAACTGAAATTAGATTTTTTTTATTTTTGTGAGAAACGAATTTTGATGTGAATATTTACGTTCCCATTTTTTTGTGGGATTTTGATGGATATTTCTTTTTTGAAATAGTATGTAATGATAACTTGTATTTAAATACTAAGAACTAGGTAACACCAATATTTTAAAACTATCAATTGTTTAAATGGATTATAGTTTCCATGAAATGAGATTTTTTTGTGGGATTTTGATGGATATTTCTTTTTTGAAATAGTATGTAATGATAACTTGTATTTAAATACTAAGAACTAGGTAACACCAATATTTTAAAACTATGAATTGTTTAAATGGATTATAGTTTCCATGAAATGAGATTTTTTTGTGGGATTTTGATGGATATTTCTTTTTTGAAATAGTATGTAATGATAACTTGTATTTAAATACTAAGAACTAGGTAACACCAATATTTTAAAACTATGAATTGTTTAAATGGATTATAGTTTCCATGAAATGAGATTTTTTTGTGGGATTTTGATGGATATTTCTTTTTTGAAATAGTATGTAATGATAACTTGTATTTAAATACTAAGAACTAGGTAACACCAATATTTTAAAACTATGAATTGTTTAAATGGATTATAGTTTCCATGAAATGAGATTTTTTTGTGGGATTTTGATGGATATTTCTTTTTTGAAATAGTATGTAATGATAACTTGTATTTAAATACTAAGAACTAGGTAACACCAATATTTTAAAACTATGAATTGTTTAAATGGATTATAGTTTCCATGAAATGAGATTTTTTTGTGGGATTTTGATGGATATTTCTTTTTTGAAATAGTATGTAATGATAACTTGTATTTAAATACTAAGAACTAGGTAACACCAATATTTTAAAACTATGAATTGTTTAAATGGATTATAGTTTCCATGAAATGAGATTTTTTTGTGGGATTTTGATGGATATTTCTTTTTTGAAATAGTATGTAATGATAACTTGTATTTAAATACTAAGAACTAGGTAACACCAATATTTTAAAACTATGAATTGTTTAAATGGATTATAGTTTCCATGAAATGAGATTTTTTTGTGGGATTTTGATGGATATTTCTTTTTTGAAATAGTATGTAATGATAACTTGTATTTAAATACTAAGAACTAGGTAACACCAATATTTTAAAACTATGAATTGTTTAAATGGATTATAGTTTCCATGAAATGAGATTTTTTTGTGGGATTTTGATGGATATTTCTTTTTTGAAATAGTATGTAATGATAACTTGTATTTAAATACTAAGAACTAGGTAACACCAATATTTTAAAACTATGAATTGTTTAAATGGATTATAGTTTCCATGAAATGAGATTTTTTTGTGGGATTTTGATGGATATTTCTTTTTTGAAATAGTATGTAATGATAACTTGTATTTAAATACTAAGAACTAGGTAACACCAATATTTTAAAACTATGAATTGTTTAAATGGATTATAGTTTCCATGAAATGAGATTTTTTTGTGGGATTTTGATGGATATTTCTTTTTTGAAATAGTATGTAATGATAACTTGTATTTAAATACTAAGAACTAGGTAACACCAATATTTTAAAACTATGAATTGTTTAAATGGATTATAGTTTCCATGAAATGAGATTTTTTTGTGGGATTTTGATGGATATTTCTTTTTTGAAATAGTATGTAATGATAACTTGTATTTAAATACTAAGAACTAGGTAACACCAATATTTTAAAACTATGAATTGTTTAAATGGATTATAGTTTCCATGAAATGAGATTTTTTTGTGGGATTTTGATGGATATTTCTTTTTTGAAATAGTATGTAATGATAACTTGTATTTAAATACTAAGAACTAGGTAACACCAATATTTTAAAACTATGAATTGTTTAAATGGATTATAGTTTCCATGAAATGAGATTTTTTTGTGGGATTTTGATGGATATTTCTTTTTTGAAATAGTATGTAATGATAACTTGTATTTAAATACTAAGAACTAGGTAACACCAATATTTTAAAACTATGAATTGTTTAAATGGATTATAGTTTCCATGAAATGAGATTTTTTTGTGGGATTTTGATGGATATTTCTTTTTTGAAATAGTATGTAATGATAACTTGTATTTAAATACTAAGAACTAGGTAACACCAATATTTTAAAACTATGAATTGTTTAAATGGATTATAGTTTCCATGAAATGAGATTTTTTTGTGGGATTTTGATGGATATTTCTTTTTTGAAATAGTATGTAATGATAACTTGTATTTAAATACTAAGAACTAGGTAACACCAATATTTTAAAACTATGAATTGTTTAAATGGATTATAGTTTCCATGAAATGAGATTTTTTTGTGGGATTTTGATGGATATTTCTTTTTTGAAATAGTATGTAATGATAACTTGTATTTAAATACTAAGAACTAGGTAACACCAATATTTTAAAACTATGAATTGTTTAAATGGATTATAGTTTCCATGAAATGAGATTTTTTTGTGGGATTTTGATGGATATTTCTTTTTTGAAATAGTATGTAATGATAACTTGTATTTAAATACTAAGAACTAGGTAACACCAATATTTTAAAACTATGAATTGTTTAAATGGATTATAGTTTCCATGAAATGAGATTTTTTTGTGGGATTTTGATGGATATTTCTTTTTTGAAATAGTATGTAATGATAACTTGTATTTAAATACTAAGAACTAGGTAACACCAATATTTTAAAACTATGAATTGTTTAAATGGATTATAGTTTCCATGAAATGAGATTTTTTTGTGGGATTTTGATGGATATTTCTTTTTTGAAATAGTATGTAATGATAACTTGTATTTAAATACTAAGAACTAGGTAACACCAATATTTTAAAACTATGAATTGTTTAAATGGATTATAGTTTCCATGAAATGAGATTTTTTTGTGGGATTTTGATGGATATTTCTTTTTTGAAATAGTATGTAATGATAACTTGTATTTAAATACTAAGAACTAGGTAACACCAATATTTTAAAACTATGAATTGTTTAAATGGATTATAGTTTCCATGAAATGAGATTTTTTTGTGGGATTTTGATGGATATTTCTTTTTTGAAATAGTATGTAATGATAACTTGTATTTAAATACTAAGAACTAGGTAACACCAATATTTTAAAACTATGAATTGTTTAAATGGATTATAGTTTCCATGAAATGAGATTTTTTTGTGGGATTTTGATGGATATTTCTTTTTTGAAATAGTATGTAATGATAACTTGTATTTAAATACTAAGAACTAGGTAACACCAATATTTTAAAACTATGAATTGTTTAAATGGATTATAGTTTCCATGAAATGAGATTTTTTTGTGGGATTTTGATGGATATTTCTTTTTTGAAATAGTATGTAATGATAACTTGTATTTAAATACTAAGAACTAGGTAACACCAATATTTTAAAACTATGAATTGTTTAAATGGATTATAGTTTCCATGAAATGAGATTTTTTTGTGGGATTTTGATGGATATTTCTTTTTTGAAATAGTATGTAATGATAACTTGTATTTAAA
Organism: Stegodyphus mimosarum; assembly: GCA_000611955.2. NCBI lineage: Eukaryota > Metazoa > Arthropoda > Arachnida > Araneae > Eresidae > Stegodyphus > Stegodyphus mimosarum. The sequence goes on from KK119807.1 coordinate 773,424, forward strand.
TACTAAGAACTAGGTAACACCAATATTTTAAAACTATGAATTGTTTAAATGGATTATAGTTTCCATGAAATGAGATTTTTTTGTGGGATTTTGATGGATATTTCTTTTTTGAAATAGTATGTAATGATAACTTGTATTTAAATACTAAGAACTAGGTAACACCAATATTTTAAAACTATGAATTGTTTAAATGGATTATAGTTTCCATGAAATGAGATTTTTTTGTGGGATTTTGATGGATATTTCTTTTTTGAAATAGTATGTAATGATAACTTGTATTTAAATACTAAGAACTAGGTAACACCAATATTTTAAAACTATGAATTGTTTAAATGGATTATAGTTTCCATGAAATGAGATTTTTTTGTGGGATTTTGATGGATATTTCTTTTTTGAAATAGTATGTAATGATAACTTGTATTTAAATACTAAGAACTAGGTAACACCAATATTTTAAAACTATGAATTGTTTAAATGGATTATAGTTTCCATGAAATGAGATTTTTTTGTGGGATTTTGATGGATATTTCTTTTTTGAAATAGTATGTAATGATAACTTGTATTTAAATACTAAGAACTAGGTAACACCAATATTTTAAAACTATGAATTGTTTAAATGGATTATAGTTTCCATGAAATGAGATTTTTTTGTGGGATTTTGATGGATATTTCTTTTTTGAAATAGTATGTAATGATAACTTGTATTTAAATACTAAGAACTAGGTAACACCAATATTTTAAAACTATGAATTGTTTAAATGGATTATAGTTTCCATGAAATGAGATTTTTTTGTGGGATTTTGATGGATATTTCTTTTTTGAAATAGTATGTAATGATAACTTGTATTTAAATACTAAGAACTAGGTAACACCAATATTTTAAAACTATGAATTGTTTAAATGGATTATAGTTTCCATGAAATGAGATTTTTTTGTGGGATTTTGATGGATATTTCTTTTTTGAAATAGTATGTAATGATAACTTGTATTTAAATACTAAGAACTAGGTAACACCAATATTTTAAAACTATGAATTGTTTAAATGGATTATAGTTTCCATGAAATGAGATTTTTTTGTGGGATTTTGATGGATATTTCTTTTTTGAAATAGTATGTAATGATAACTTGTATTTAAATACTAAGAACTAGGTAACACCAATATTTTAAAACTATGAATTGTTTAAATGGATTATAGTTTCCATGAAATGAGATTTTTTTGTGGGATTTTGATGGATATTTCTTTTTTGAAATAGTATGTAATGATAACTTGTATTTAAATACTAAGAACTAGGTAACACCAATATTTTAAAACTATGAATTGTTTAAATGGATTATAGTTTCCATGAAATGAGATTTTTTTGTGGGATTTTGATGGATATTTCTTTTTTGAAATAGTATGTAATGATAACTTGTATTTAAATACTAAGAACTAGGTAACACCAATATTTTAAAACTATGAATTGTTTAAATGGATTATAGTTTCCATGAAATGAGATTTTTTTGTGGGATTTTGATGGATATTTCTTTTTTGAAATAGTATGTAATGATAACTTGTATTTAAATACTAAGAACTAGGTAACACCAATATTTTAAAACTATGAATTGTTTAAATGGATTATAGTTTCCATGAAATGAGATTTTTTTGTGGGATTTTGATGGATATTTCTTTTTTGAAATAGTATGTAATGATAACTTGTATTTAAATACTAAGAACTAGGTAACACCAATATTTTAAAACTATGAATTGTTTAAATGGATTATAGTTTCCATGAAATGAGATTTTTTTGTGGGATTTTGATGGATATTTCTTTTTTGAAATAGTATGTAATGATAACTTGTATTTAAATACTAAGAACTAGGTAACACCAATATTTTAAAACTATGAATTGTTTAAATGGATTATAGTTTCCATGAAATGAGATTTTTTTGTGGGATTTTGATGGATATTTCTTTTTTGAAATAGTATGTAATGATAACTTGTATTTAAATACTAAGAACTAGGTAACACCAATATTTTAAAACTATGAATTGTTTAAATGGATTATAGTTTCCATGAAATGAGATTTTTTTGTGGGATTTTGATGGATATTTCTTTTTTGAAATAGTATGTAATGATAACTTGTATTTAAATACTAAGAACTAGGTAACACCAATATTTTAAAACTATGAATTGTTTAAATGGATTATAGTTTCCATGAAATGAGATTTTTTTGTGGGATTTTGATGGATATTTCTTTTTTGAAATAGTATGTAATGATAACTTGTATTTAAATACTAAGAACTAGGTAACACCAATATTTTAAAACTATGAATTGTTTAAATGGATTATAGTTTCCATGAAATGAGATTTTTTTGTGGGATTTTGATGGATATTTCTTTTTTGAAATAGTATGTAATGATAACTTGTATTTAAATACTAAGAACTAGGTAACACCAATATTTTAAAACTATGAATTGTTTAAATGGATTATAGTTTCCATGAAATGAGATTTTTTTGTGGGATTTTGATGGATATTTCTTTTTTGAAATAGTATGTAATGATAACTTGTATTTAAATACTAAGAACTAGGTAACACCAATATTTTAAAACTATGAATTGTTTAAATGGATTATAGTTTCCATGAAATGAGATTTTTTTGTGGGATTTTGATGGATATTTCTTTTTTGAAATAGTATGTAATGATAACTTGTATTTAAATACTAAGAACTAGGTAACACCAATATTTTAAAACTATGAATTGTTTAAATGGATTATAGTTTCCATGAAATGAGATTTTTTTGTGGGATTTTGATGGATATTTCTTTTTTGAAATAGTATGTAATGATAACTTGTATTTAAATACTAAGAACTAGGTAACACCAATATTTTAAAACTATGAATTGTTTAAATGGATTATAGTTTCCATGAAATGAGATTTTTTTGTGGGATTTTGATGGATATTTCTTTTTTGAAATAGTATGTAATGATAACTTGTATTTAAATACTAAGAACTAGGTAACACCAATATTTTAAAACTATGAATTGTTTAAATGGATTATAGTTTCCATGAAATGAGATTTTTTTGTGGGATTTTGATGGATATTTCTTTTTTGAAATAGTATGTAATGATAACTTGTATTTAAATACTAAGAACTAGGTAACACCAATATTTTAAAACTATGAATTGTTTAAATGGATTATAGTTTCCATGAAATGAGATTTTTTTGTGGGATTTTGATGGATATTTCTTTTTTGAAATAGTATGTAATGATAACTTGTATTTAAATACTAAGAACTAGGTAACACCAATATTTTAAAACTATGAATTGTTTAAATGGATTATAGTTTCCATGAAATGAGATTTTTTTGTGGGATTTTGATGGATATTTCTTTTTTGAAATAGTATGTAATGATAACTTGTATTTAAATACTAAGAACTAGGTAACACCAATATTTTAAAACTATGAATTGTTTAAATGGATTATAGTTTCCATGAAATGAGATTTTTTTGTGGGATTTTGATGGATATTTCTTTTTTGAAATAGTATGTAATGATAACTTGTATTTAAATACTAAGAACTAGGTAACACCAATATTTTAAAACTATGAATTGTTTAAATGGATTATAGTTTCCATGAAATGAGATTTTTTTGTGGGATTTTGATGGATATTTCTTTTTTGAAATAGTATGTAATGATAACTTGTATTTAAATACTAAGAACTAGGTAACACCAATATTTTAAAACTATGAATTGTTTAAATGGATTATAGTTTCCATGAAATGAGATTTTTTTGTGGGATTTTGATGGATATTTCTTTTTTGAAATAGTATGTAATGATAACTTGTATTTAAATACTAAGAACTAGGTAACACCAATATTTTAAAACTATGAATTGTTTAAATGGATTATAGTTTCCATGAAATGAGATTTTTTTGTGGGATTTTGATGGATATTTCTTTTTTGAAATAGTATGTAATGATAACTTGTATTTAAATACTAAGAACTAGGTAACACCAATATTTTAAAACTATGAATTGTTTAAATGGATTATAGTTTCCATGAAATGAGATTTTTTTGTGGGATTTTGATGGATATTTCTTTTTTGAAATAGTATGTAATGATAACTTGTATTTAAATACTAAGAACTAGGTAACACCAATATTTTAAAACTATGAATTGTTTAAATGGATTATAGTTTCCATGAAATGAGATTTTTTTGTGGGATTTTGATGGATATTAGATTTTGATGATATTTCTTTTTTGAAATAGTATGTAATGATAACTTGTATTTAAATACTAAGAACTAGGTAACACCAATATTTTAAAACTATGAATTGTTTAAATGGATTATAGTTTAGACTGGTGATATGTGATAACTGTGATATAAAATATAAAAGTAGTAAATATCCAATAGTTCTCGAAATTATAGTTTATGAAGTGTATTTCGTTTTCCTTAAATACTAGATAATGATAATTTGTATAAGTATCATCAAACATATCAAAGCCTGGAGGGGGGTTGATTTTATGTTTTTTTTTCCGTTTCTGCAGCAGTATGGAGTTCGGATTTCGAGAAGGGAATGGACTGAAAAGAACTGAACAAATTCATTTGTCAGCAAGTCCTAGAAGGGGAAGGAGGAGAGGGGTGATGGGGATCGAGGGATCGGTAGGGAGGCGGAAGAAGAACACACCCTCTTCCGTGAATCAGAAAACGTGTTCTTTAAAAAAGAGCAAAAAAGGTTAATGCCTACTACTTTTGCTTTGTTCCTTTTTTAGAGATATAGTGGACCCTTAAGTTAGAGAAAGTTCTTGACCAAAGATCCTCGACGAAATTTTGATAGGGGGATCGTATACATATTTCCATAATTCTGCTTTGAGGTGCTGAAGAAATTGTTGAAATTATTAAATTTATGATCATTTGGCAAGAATTATTCTTATTATAACTTTTATTTAATTTTTCCAATGATAATATTAGAATCGTTTAAGAAGACACTAAAGTGAATTTAAATAAAACGAATTTTGGGACCTTTAGACTTCTTGCCTTCCAGTACGTCTGAGTTATAGAATAAAATGATTAACTGCAGATATTTTTTGTCCATGGGTTGCCCAGAATCAGAAGGTAAACACATTGGAGAATTTCTGAGTAAAATGTAAAACAGACGAGTTTTAAGACCATCATGTCCAACTGAAAAACGGAATGACCTGTGGACTGAGAAGAATATGAGACAATATAACCCTTATCCATAAACCATTGCCAAGTCCTTGCTGTTATGCACAATGTTGAGTTATGAATGAAACTTCGTGCTTTTAGCAAAATGAAAAGTTTTTGGGCTTTTGGAAAACGGCCATTATTTTCCTTTTCAAGGAATTTGCTTTCTCATCTGTCTGTACTTCAGAATGAGCCAGCATCCACTATAATGTTCTAAAGTCGGCAGCTGAATTCAGAAACTGTCGATGTTCAAAAATACGTTTCTCTGTCTAGGAAGAACCTGAAGTGTAGATCTGGTGTCGGAAAGGATAATGAACTTGGAGAAAGTGATATCGTGACAGTAAGACTGAATAAGACCACATGAATTGCTTCTAAGATTACTAGTACTGTTAACACCAATTGTTATGTAAAAAAAAAACTTCTGTGTTAACCAATTTCAGCACCAAACGTTTCTCGCCTTTAACTATCAAAATAAATGTGAATCCTCTAATCTGCGGGAAAAGTTAGTGGTTTCTATTCAGGGCACAAAGCTCTTGTTTACCACAAAGGCCTAGTTGAATCTTATCTAAGTTTCTGGGATGTTTGAAGTTACGGTTTTACAGTAGTCCAGAATGAAGCTCATCTGTAAAATATATTTTAATTAAAATATTATTTTTGTGTTTTATTAATTCTGTGACGTTACTTCTGTATCTTACACCTGACTCATCAGACTGTAAATTAGATTGAATGTAATTAGTTAAAAAAGGTAGAAATTGAGAAAGAAAGTATGGCAACCCACAAGCAACTTATAAAATCCTGGTTCGCTTCTGTGAGTTATTTCGGGCTTCTGGAAATGTTTATGCTTAAAAATTACTAGTTGATTGATTAAACATACTTATTAGACTGTCCATGTTTAAGTTTACTGTATTCCTGTAAGGAAATGAGAATAAATTATTGCATTTTGATTGTATCTGCAAATCATAGTAGAAATAAACCCATAGTTTAGCTTTTAACTCTGATCTGCGTTCATTATGTTTAACCTTACACACCGGCGATAAGAAAACACTGCTTAAAATTTTTGTGTAATGTTACAAGTTCATAAATGTGTTTGCATAACGTGTGCGGAAAATAACGTGAAGGGAAATCTTTTGTCTGTTGTCATGGATACATTAGATTCTCATATAAAGCATTCTTGATTTGAATTTTGTCAAAACCTTTTATATGTGTTAATAAAGACTGGTGGCATCATTAAAAATAAAATGACCCTAAAAAGCAAATAGATGTACATTTATTTCTATTAAATTGCCAAAATATTCATTTTCATGGAACTGGCGATTGCCAACGAGTGTTTTAATTTTGGAAAAATATTAGTCGAAAGGTAGGAAATTAAATGAAATCTTGCGATTTCAGTTTAATATAATAAGGATTGTACTGATTGTATTGCTGTATGATTAGATAAATTACTGCATATAAAAAGGTGCATTTGTTTGAATATGCTCCGTTCAATAATTTTCTAGAATTAGAATTAAATTCATACCGTTAAGTAAAACGTAAATTTCTTTTGCGTGAATATAAACGACAATTCCTTTTAGGTTTGCTGACCTATTTCTAAAATGTGTAAGTGAAGATAACACAAGGGCCGAGTGTGTAGATAACGTAAGCATTTTATTCATATTTTAGTGAAATTCTCGCTAAACTGAACTTCGCTTAACTGAAACCGTGGAGAAAAATAACATAATAGTCAGTGGATTCGCCGTTCAGTTCCTTTTTTAAACCATTGTATAACTTTTTGCAGGTAAATACATATTTTTTAAAGAAGTCACAGTCAAAGTTTTTAGTGATCGGAACGGTATTGTATGCCAAATAGTGAATGATTCGCGAAATCTCTCTTTAAGAGATAAATTTTAAATAGTTTTATTACATCTATTATATTTTCAATGGTTCTTAAATATTTCATTAGAAGGGAAGTTAGCATAGATTGAAATAAATTAAAGGGGAGAAAAAGGCTTACCAGTGCATTCCAAGTGAAATTTTGTTTTTATAAGGAATTTATCAGACGACCATCAGTGAGGATTCACAAAAAAGGGGTTTGATTTTTGAAAATGAATATTACGTTTATTTACGCATACTTCCTTTAAATGACTTTAAAGATGTTGAAAATTTTCAAAGGTGAATTTTAAAGTTATCAAAAATATTTTACCGCAGTATTAGCTCTGAAAGTGATATTTTTAAAAAATGTGAAATTTACAATTTTCAGGAAAAATGTCGACCATGTGGTGCCGGAATAAATTTAGAATAACAGGACTTTGCAGTATTGAACACTACTATACGAAAATTTGAATTGTGTTTAGAAAATCAAATCGTAAGGACCCTATCTATCATCTCGTATCACGAAAAACCAGTCATAATTTTTCAAAAATAAAACAATTCATTGTGTTTGACACTATTTATAAGTCACATAATGTTAAGAAAGTTATTATAATTTTTTTTTTAAAATCAGAAAAGCAAAGGTTAAAGAAAGCAGAAAAATCAACGATTACGTGTATTAGTCGAAGTGCGTTAAACTTCATTGCTTATCAAATGGAAGAATTTTAAATTATGTAGCATTAATCATGATAAAATGTGGTATCATATGCGCTATCTCATGTATATTTTAATAATGTGTGAATGATATAAAACTGCATAGTATATCTTACATTAATGTGTAAAAGATATCATAATGAGTCTTTCATAAGCAACCATGATAAAGTGTGAATGCCAGCGGTTTCTTCCAAAACGTTGGCAAGACTTAGAACTGGCCATTTCAGTGAGATGAAAATCCTACCAGACAAAACAAGAACCTACACTGTCTGCAGAAACTGCTCTGGAATCGAACGTGGACCAGATCACGTCTTCTCCTGCCCTGCTGTCTTGGCTGCAATGCAGCAAACTAGCGATTGCATCCAGGAAGACCTCTATGAAGAAAATTGCCTCGAGATAGATAGGGCGGTCTCCATCGCCCAGGTTACCATCTAACTTACTTAACGGACACGACAACAAACAAACAAACAAGTGTATACATAAATTAGCCATCATAAATATCCCATGTTTATTGTCATTTTCTACGGATGATATCAAAGAAACTACTAACCGCATGCATATATCATGATAATACGTAAAACGATATGAGAGGAATTATATCATATACATCAGGCTTTTCGAAGTAATTGTTTCTAGTCTCAATGTGTATACTATATAAAAACCACGGCATGAACTGATAGGTGGACAGCTTTTTTGAGGTAGCAAAATGTCTGTACAAATTAAGGTATGCAAATTAGTTTGTAGCTTTTCAGTCAATATAGTTTAACAAGTGTCTTCTTTAAAATATCTTGGACGTTTTCTGTCGTCTTATACATTGAATTCTAAATTCTAAATAATTTTTAGTCTATTTAACTTACAAATTTAATTTTGTTTTAAGAATTTCTAATGAATAAATAATTTTTTAATAAAAATACTTTCTTTTTTTGCATTATCGCGTAAAATAAAAAATACGGAATTTTATCTGAAAAAAGGCGTTGTAATTGAGATTCCGATAGAACGAATCCTAAGTGCTACAGCGTAATGTAATCGACAGAAGTTGATAGTTTCTACAAACCCACTTGCTATCATCTCGAATGCATATGCATCACAGCATGTATTTGAAACGTCTTAGGCACATTGTGATGCAGCAGTGCGTGTTTCTAGTGAGTTCGCAAAGCGCCGCAAATTCAGTGTTAAGTTATTATTTTAAATTCAGAATCTCTAGGACTTGTTATGAAGAACTCTTTCCAGCCTTTTAAAAACTCGACTTATCAAGTGGAACAACCATGGTAGCCAGAGGTTCTAGAAAATGATATAGGCACTAAGAATTCCTCTGCGCTGGACATCGGCTTCCGAGCTGTAGGACATGTTTACGTATCTTGCTAGATATATCCCTATTCCAGTTATGTAATTTCTATAAAAATCACTACGACGACTTACCAAAATTAAACAAGTCCTCCTCACCTTGCAGAATGACTGTTTTTCCTATGGCATGTATTGATGGGACGCACTTCTGAATCATGGAAAGCTTTTAGCATGTAATTAACACACGCCTATTTCATACGAGACAAGGTAATTTTACAAAAACTTTAGAAAATTTCTATCCATGCATTCCTTAAATGTATCCAAAACTTTGGATTTGATTGTGTAGGAATCGTCGCATATTCTATAGACGTATGTGTAAGTAACAAAAGTAATCAAAGAAAACCGAAAATTTGATGCTTAAAGAATTACTTTGATTAATTTTTAACTTCTGCAATGTTTATGCATAGTATTTACCAAACAGTTATTTTATTTCAAAATCTTCCAAATACTGCAGTTGTTTAACTACGCAAAGGTAAAATAAATGCGATTGTTTCTGCAAACATATGTTTCTGAAGTTTTCCAACCGTGTGTTGATATCGAAGTAAGAAAACTTCATATTTACTTACATTATTTTGCTTGCGGAATTGTGTAAAATTGTGCTCTTGTATTTGATATACAAAAGCATGCTTAATATATAAGGCCATTTAATATACATACAGTTTAATATACAAGAGATTTTTATCAGTCTGGTTTTCCTGAGTTTCCAACTATTTTGTTTCAAAGCGTAATTCAAATACTCGTACCTGATTCGCTCTCTCGATCTGTTTGCATACTTGTGTAGATTTTTAATGTATGCGTTTGTTCTTTTTATAATAATTTTTAAACGGTTAAATTTATTAGCTTTTCATAGGCGTTTAAAAGTTCTATATAATGCGTTATTTACAAATTTTGACTGCTTAAGTGTATTTGTATGTGTATGTACGTTGGGGAAGGAGACTGGTTTCACGTTCTTGTAGTTTTCAGCAATGTTCTTGTTCGCACCCTACAGAATAAATGGCAGGCATCTATATTAAAAATTAAGACAGACCAAGAATTCAAAGTTCCATTGTTTGAAAATGATCAAATTAGACTCAAGGACTTAAATCAGATTAACAAAATTCAAAAATTTCTTCATCACTGAAATTGTTCCCTGAAGAATTTCCTAAAGATGGTGAAGCAAATAGCACAGAAATCGTAATGATAATTCTTAGATCATCCCTTCCCCTAAAAAACTGTTTATATCATTCTAAGTTGATTGAAAGAATAATATTCTAAATGGACAGGTTTTGTACTCAGTTGGCTGAAGATCGAAGAAAACACTGTAACTCGGTGTTTCTAAAATGCTAGGTTCAGAACAAATGGTAGAGGAAGTTATTTCACTTAAACTTTTGCTCCGTCCCTGCATGGGGGTAATTACAAATCAAATACTCCATCCCATATTTTTTCCCTACGAATGGACGCCCCCCGCCATTCCGTTTTAACGGTCATTCCCGTGTACATCATGTACACCCTGAAAACTTCAAAAATGATTCTCCGGATTTCGTAATAGGAATTGTTCCTTACTTATTGGTTTTTCCTTGCTCAATTATTCTCAGCGTTTGTGTTGAGTTTTTGCTTTAGTTCCTCGTTTGACCGTGTTTCTGACCCTGCAGTAAAGAAACTTTTAAGTGGACTTTGGGAGGCGTGTTTGGGCTGACTATTTTTTCCCCGTACTTTTTCTATATAAATCACATCTTATGAAAGCTACTCGGGGCATGTGAGTTTTTCTGAGTCCGAGCTTAATTTACTTTCTTCTAAGTCTTCGCTGTTAAACGATCGTGGGGTACATATAGGTTTTCAATGAACTGGATATTAAGAGACATTTTAAAATTCAAGAACATATTTGAAAGACCATTAACTTTGTTATTGATGCAAGAAAAAGAACGCGAGTACAAAGCTATTGTGAAAGACACAATCCAATTTGTAACGATTAAGAAATAAATGTAAATAGGCACTTGAAAAAGAATGTAATTGTGTTGTATTTTAATATACGATAGAATCGTAAGTTTTCTGAAATACGAACATTTCGGATAACAGGTCGGAGCTAAAGCGAACTTCCAGTTAACCACATTAATACCGGAGACAATGTCCTTAATATTCGGCTAATTCGAGAGAATTAAAATTTTAAAGTTTGAAATTTTTTTAGCTCTGTTGCAGAGCTTATTTAAAGCTACTTGCGAGTTCTAAATGTAAGTTTTGATTATTTTAAAATAATTTCTCTAGTGTGCCTGTCTTGGTATTTCGAGTTTATTCGTGCACAAACACATTTTTCAAATACATACCTCCTGCGAATGAAAAGAAATTAAGAATTTTTTAAAGAAGCAAGATGAGGTGATGATAATATATGTTTTCCGTAAGGAGATCAACAAAATTAAAATTAAAAAGCATGAACTTTTATTCCTCTGCTATTTTATAATAAATTTAAGGAAATATTTCATAATGCTAGTTTAACATTTGTGTGTTTTATACTGCGTATTGTTATATTAAAGTTGATTTTATAATTATATGCTTCGCAAACTCGACGCTGGCAGTGATTGTGAGGAATATTATCGTAAGGAATTGTTTTTAAAGTTGATGAAAAATCCGTTATTATTGCTCTCTATTGTTTATCTATCTGAACGTACGCTATTTGCTTAAGTTAATGAAAATACCTTTTATTGTTATTACTTTTTATTGAGGGTGACTTTTTATGAAGAAGCTTCTAGTATTCGACGCGCGGCATTAAAAAAATAAAAATAATAAAAGAAAAAATTCAATTCGACCTCTCGTGAAATATATAACCGGCGCTAAGTAAACACATTTTGCGAGAAGTTTCCAAATAAATTTTTATAAATATATTTTCCGTTAATTTTATTTTTATTGTTCAATTATTTGGCCGCCTATGGAAAAACAAAAATTGCATGGGAATGGAAAAGGGGGGAAAATAAGCAGTGAAAAATAAACTAAGAGAAGAACTTCCTGGTTTTAATCTACCAAACCCGGAGACAAGCACATAAACTCAAGTCTCTTTTTTTATTGTTGTGTTTTGTTTTCGTAATTTTTTTTAAAGACTGTCTTTTCAAAAGGCAAGGGGAATTGCAAATACGTTTTTTCCTCTATACCTTCGTTCCCCCACCCCACACAACAACAACAAGACGATGAAAAAAAAAGAAGAATAGAACGAATTAAAACGCTTAAAGAAAAGAGTGGCAGTTAAATATGGGGGGAGGGGTATCGGAGGTAAGCGGCGAGGGGGGAGGGATGATTTCGAATTTTCTATCGAAGTACAAATAAGTGCTAAACCGTCTAAATGAGAAACTGGCTGAAATGTCTCAATCCAGATATATGTATATATGGAGAAAAGAGTAAAAATAACAGTTCTTGGAGAAAAAGGTAAAAAAATTAAAGAAATCTTTCAGCAAAAACTGACGCAATCAATTTTTACTCTTTTGTATTTCAGGTTGTGCGGATGATGCTGATGATTTAAGGATTTTTCCCTTCGTCTGTTTTTATTATTTGTTCTTTTTCTTTTTCTTTTTTTCCTTCAAGTTATTTCAGCCTGTGTGTCGCAGTCGCCCAAATTAAAACCTGGGTTTCATTTCCTCTTCATTTCCCCCCTGCCCCCTTCCCTTGAATCCCATACTCTTTCCAGTCTGCCTGTTCCCCTCTTTCCCCAAACTACGCGACTGTCCCCACGAACTCAAATATATCCCCGCCCCAAAAGAAGATTGTGTTTATTAAAATCGCCTCTTAGAAAAATCTCCTAAAAAAAACTAAGAGTTAAAAAAAAGTAGCTATTCCTCGTTTCTGCTCTTAAAAGGTAAAGGGGGGATATACGGGGTCGAGATGGAGAAATAATGGATGGACGGACGGACGAATGAGGAGAAAAGATACGAGTTTTAAAATAAAATGAACGTACGAATGAAATGCATACACAAAACAAACCTCGAAATAAAAAAATAATAAAAAGTAAAAAAGTTCGTAATTGAAACTTGCGCATACTTGCACAAATGTATTAGGCAAAAGGGGGGAAGGTTACAGAAATTAAGCTGGACATATTGTCTCTGACAGATTAAAATCATCTTTTTTGGGGTGCAGGGAGTTGAGAGGAGAGGGCTTGTTCTGCTGGGGGGAGGTGAGGGCACGGAGAATAGTTGGCTGTTTACTTCATCCTATCAAGTTGTCCTTTTCATTACGATGGTATGCATCTAATCTATACGGAAATGTGATTCGGGATCACAAGCATGTAAACACATAAACAATATATAAGGATGTAGCATAATAGAGAACGTGATGTCGTAACGGAGCTCATCAATGTGAAATTTCACCACAGAATTTATAAACATTGTAATGTTTAATCTAAAATTTCATAATGGCTCAAGATTCAGGATAGTAGCCAAAAAATCCTATTCGATTGCTTTAAAAATACACGTCAGTTCCCATTTTAAAAAGAAAAATGTATTTAGCAGCGTTGTGAGAAGGCTATGAAGTTCAGCACTTTTGATGGATCAATTTTACTGTTATAATACCTTTTGCATTTACAATGTTTTAAGATTATATTTTAAATAAATTCTAGAAAATTTTTCGAATGCTATTTCACCATAATTACTATAATGCTATCTCAATTCGGTTTTCATAAATTCTCGTCTGCTTACGGACAGAATTTTCCGTGATGTCCAATTTCGAGCTTTCTCAGTTGAGGTTTTCTGAAGGGGCAATAAATGTCGTGTTTCAACTTCTGCTTGTCCAGCGGCCTTGCGGTAAAATCGCTGTACACTGGTAGGTTTGTCTGAGGTTTGAATTCCGGCGATCGGTCTGACTGCATGGGCGTTTTCATAGTTTTTCTCGTGTTTAACGTGCATAGTAGCCTACTGCATTTTAATTAAAGAAGTTAAATGAAAGCTTTTTTAAACACATAACGTATTTTTTTCAAACTTTAACGAAAACTTTTAATAAATTTGATAAGTTTCCATATAAATTTCAAAGAAAATTTAAACGTTATTGATTAGGCGCAAGACACGCTGTGCACAAAGTAGAAATTCAAATTTTTTGTTTATGTTATTTGAGATTACTGGGCAGATTAAATTTCTCATATATACCGATCACGAAAGACATGCTGAGCGTATAACATATGAGATAAGTATTTCTTTTGCAAAAATCATACATGATATGTATTTTAATATTTTTCATTCATTTCATGTGCAGAATCGAGTTATTTCACGAGTTGTTTGGTTTAAGAAAGTCTAAAAACATTACCATGATGTTTCCAAGTATGTATATAGCTTCCTAGTATTTTGCTTATAATTCGTTTGGCTTTGATATTTTATCATTCGGTTTTCAGATGATTAGTTAAATAGTAATATATGGAACATTTGTTTACATTAAAAATGAAAAATAGAACGTCTATAGTCATCCATCAAACTGTCATAACAATATGCCATTTCGGTTTTGTGATGTAGAAGCTTGACAAGATGAAATTTGATATATGCCATGCAATTTAGGTTTTCTTGTTTGGAAAAAGGCATTCGTCTGTAGTAGAAGTGTAGCGAAAAGCAGCAACAAATGGCATCGGCTGTGAACAAATACCACCACAGTATTCTCATGCTTTTTAAGACAGTAAATCTGAAAAATTTGTTCTTTACTGAACTTAAGACTGAGAGAACTATCAATCATCAGTAGTTTTAAATTAGGAAGTTAGGACGTAGAAATGAACCTTAAAAAATCTTAAGTGTGTTGTTAAATTTTACTGTATAAAATATTTATGTCTGTACGAAATACACTTTGCACCGTCTCATAAAATGTTTTACATTTTACCAGAATTTAAAATAGGAAATGTTTAAGGAAGGAATTCAGTAACTATTGTTTCTGTGATGTTCAGTTTTTCCGAAAAACTCGGAATTTCCACATTTTCTGTTTAGTTTAAATGTCATAGGTAAGTTAAATATTTTTTGCTATAAAAATGTTCAAGTTTAGATTATATTTTAGTTTATGTATCACTATGGCGGATGATAATTTTGATGATTTAATAGTTTTTGCATGTTTTTTTGTGATTATTTTCTAAGTAATTTTCTGAAAAATGAATCTTTCGGAAAGAGAATGCATTTGATTATACTATCAGTATTTGCAAAACGTCGTGTAAAACATTCTTTTTCAAGGGGGATTGGAGAAGTCAAACGCAACATCTTTTTTATGGAACGATGGTATGAACTGTGCTACTGGGAGCCGGTAACTTAGTAACAGATCTCGCATTATTTGACTTTGATGTGACCTAAAGCAACCATGTGTAGTTTATTTTTAAGGTTATGTTTTCAGACTTTGCCAGATCAAATATTTTTAAAAATCATCCCATTTCATTCCCTCAGTATGAAAACGCCTTAGGAGATAACTGAGAAATTTGTATAAAATAATGCAGGTGCGTAGCAAGAGCTTTGCTGCCCTTCTTAATATATGTACAAACAAACAACCACAAAAATACCAAAATGAATGAATTAAAACTCCCTATACATCAATTTGATGTGTAGGTTTATTTCTGAAGAAGAGCTTTAACTTCTGTATTTTAAAATTATATTATTATTTTGCTAGCGAAACCATCGACAGCATAATAGAGGCTTGCTTGATTGTTCCCGTTGGCGTAATGGCAAACCGCACATTAAATTGATCAATGTTATCAAATTTCGCTTACTGCGCATGCTCAATAATGTACCGTTGGCGTGGGAGAAAATACTGGCGAATAAAAATAAACAACCCTACACAAGCGGTTCGTCATCTAGGCCTTAGCGACTCTTTACGATTGCAATACTATGGACACTTTTTTGTGCTTATTGCATTGTTTCTGTTTCATTTCATTTTGGTTTATTTTGTTCATAAACATTACATTAAGTATCAGTTACTTGTAATAATTTCTTTGGCTTTAATTCAGTAATTTAAACTAGATATATTCCTTAAGTTGTTAAAGTATTTATGAATGGAACGCATGGTCAATAATCCATTGCTTTTATTCCCCGGAAGTACAATCAATAAACATTCAGCTCAAGAACAATCAATAAACAACATCATGTAATGTTTCCTGTTTTGTAATCCTTCTTAAACGAAAATTTGGGGTGTATACAATCGATATTTACACTCTAAATGAAGTTAAATGAAGCAACGTACAACCTAACAAGTTTTAAAACTCCGAACTGTTTTACGTCCAGATAACAGAGTATCAAACATATACCATATTTATCTTCTTTTAAAATTACGCCAAAGTGGTAATTGCGCCAATTTCTCTTCTGGGCATGCGCAGTGTGCGTAATTCGTTTAACATTGTTTAACTGAATGTGCGATCTGCCATAACGCCTCCATAACGCTGTAACGCCATAACGCTGTTATACAGACAGTATAGAAAGGTTTCTTAAGGACTTCTTTAATGATTTTTATTTAGAAAACGCTTCTCACAGCTGATAACAATTACATTAGTTGTGAGGAAAGTTCGCTGTAGTATTACAATATTTGAAATTTTGTTCTGGAGATTGTATTTAGAATAAACTGCAAAAACTCAGAACTTTCCACGGTCCTGTTTTGTTTTATTTAGCACAATAACAGAAATAAAATTCTGAAATACCTCTCTCTTAAATGGGAATTCTTCCGTATGAATGTCTCCGTGATCATAATTGAAATGATATTCATAATTTTCATTCTAAAGTTTCGACGGGATAAAATTGGTATAACAAGAGGATGTGCAGCGTTATAAATCTGGCGGGGATTTCGTTAGACATTTTATCTGAAAGTTTTTTTTCTTCTCAGTTTAATTCCATATGGCAAATCAAAATCTCATTATTTTTCGCCTTCATCATTCTATTAATATTCGACGATTCACGTGAGCAACTACTTCCCATCTTATTTCCTGTCATTTATCTTAGAACTCACCCATTTCCAGTTTAAAACCCAAGGTGGTCGTTACGCCTGTAGCATATTTAAGACCCACGGACCATGGCTACTCAGAACTGCTTAATTCAGTGATGATAGTAGTAAAATTGTGCGTAGTGTTTTAAACATTTAGACATTTTAAGTATTTAAACATTTATGTATTTTTAAATGAGTACCTTTTCACAATTAGTACAAATTTTATATTGTACTTTATTGTTTAAAATATTTATATTTGTATATATGTTTGAGTTTTACGTATACGTAATGAATTACAATGACTTGAAAAGAGCATGAAAAATCGGCTGGTAATACTTCGGCTTGGTATTACTAATTTATACGATAAAACAAATATGTTGGTAAGATGCAAAACATGTTTAAGGATACTTAACGTTTTTGGAGGAAGTACCGGCGGACTACATACACATTTAAAAACACATCAGGACATTAAATTTATTGGAAAGAAAAGAGTTCGGGATAAATTCTAATTGACATAAAAATGATATTACTAAACCAAAGACATCACAAATTACGAATTTTTTTTAAATAGATAAGTGACTGTTTCGATGAAGAAGTTATAATGACAGAATTCAACTATAATGATAGAGTTCAGCTGAGAATAATCCAGGTGTATAATCAACAAAATCAAAATCAGAAGAAACAAAAAATACTGTGGATTAAGAAAATTCGAAGAGAGTGACAATGAAGAAAATAATGAAGCATCTGTTGAAAGCATCCTATTTGGATATGAAGAAAATATTAGCTTACTAAAGATTCCTTCTATAATTTAAAAAAAAATTTAATTTGTTAGGATATTTAAGCATTAACGTATTAAAAATGGCATTTTATAAAAATATATACTTACTGATGTGAAAAAGGAATTTGTGCTAATGTTAGAACGCAGAAAAAATTTGCTTTTATTGATTTTTAAGATTAAAAAATACAGTTTAAAACGCATTGATTGACTTAAATTTGCAAGTGAAATTTTCCGATATTAATGAATTCGATTTAATATCTAAAAGTGTATCAGCTGTATCAGCCGTAAATCAGTTTTATCAACTATACCAGCTGTATCAGCCATAAGCATTTTCTTGGGCAACATATTTAAGGAAAAAATCTTTCTCAGCGTATATGGCAACAAAAACAGAGTATAGAAACAAATTAAATGCACAAAAGGAAATGCGACCGCATCATTAGAACTGCAGAATTCGATAGTTTTCGGAGGGAATAAAAACACGTCCCAGTCACTAAATATAGGTAGGTGTCACCTGGAGCACGAGTTAATGCTATTAAGAGTAGATTACATTAATTTTGTAGAGCCATTTGGTTATTTTGAAGCAGGAGACATGAAAAATGATCAAGGCTCTCTCCGGGTCTCGAACCTGGACCTCTCGAATACGCGTGGAGTATGCTTCCAGTTACACCACGAAGGCATGGCGACCCAATCGCCAAAATCCTGCTGGTGACCAATTATTGCCCACCACCGTTTAGTTCGGGCGCTACTTGTAAAATAAATAGTTTTAAAGCAGGAGACGTGAAAAATGTGCAATTCCCTCTCCGGGGCTCGAACCCTTGACCTCTGGAATATGCGCTGAGTATGCTTCCAACTACACCACGAAGACATGCGGAAAGCAGAGAGAAAATACTTTATAACTTTACGTTAAATTTTTAATAAAAAATACAGTAATTGTCTTTACGTAAAATATCTATAACATACCGGTATACTTTTAATATTATTTTAAGATATACCTTTTTAAGGGTGAATTGGGGTTCCTTGAAAAAACCTTATAGTTCTAAGGGTTTTGTGAGCATGATATTTTAGTCTTCTAATAATAAAACTATGTTTTTTCTCTTACCTTATTGTAATATTTGATTATAACATTTGTTCCTGCATTTTATATATTTGTGCATAATAAAATTGTTTATGTTTTTATAGTCTATGCATTTTCTGTATAAAATTAATAAACATGGCAAAGAAACAACCGTGTTTTTGTACTTTTTTGACCTTATTAATACCAGTATTCCGGTACAGCGTTTTAAAAATACCGAATATTGTTAATGGTAATGTATTTTTGGTCCGGTATTTGCAGTCATTACTAGTGTATCGAGTACTAATGTAGTAAACAATTTTTGGGGCTTATATACGTGGTGAAGCACGTGTTATCATTTTTTCGAGGCTTCTCTTTCTTCTTTTCCTGCCCTTCCCTCCTAACGTCCCCTCGCCAGCTGTAACGAAAAGAGAAAGTAGAAAAAAAGAACTTGAAACGGAATGATTCTTGATTTTTTTTCACTCCGTAGAAGGAAACAAAAGTCTGACTGGCTCTTTCGAGAAAGTCTGAAGGGAAAAGTTTAAAGCAGAACATTGCGATTTACAAAATTCTTTTCAATGTTATTATGATCTGCTTGTGGTTAGTTAGGTTCAATTCGGTTAGTGCGAACTAACCGAATTGTTTATAGTTATAAATAAGACAATTTGAATGGTTTTTCTAAATCACTTTTTGTTAATTAGCTATTGAGGTAAAAATGACCAATTTAGTTGGAGACAGAGAAAACCTCTTTGTTAAATTTTATAATAATGAAATAATAAAAACACATTTTACTTTACTTTTATTATGATTCAAAGTTGAAAAAGCTAAATGGATTGTGTTGTGCATCCATACCAAATAAAAAGAAATAATAAATAGACTTATAGACACTTTTTCTTCCCCTTTTTTCTAACACTTCTGCGTTAGAACAATGCATCTAACTGCATTTAGTTCGAAAAGAGTTTTTGAAATGCTTACTAAATATCTGCATGTTTTAAAAATAAGAAAGTTAAAAAAAAACTTTGCATTACCGATAAAGTTTAAAAAATAAATAAATGGACCTTTGAAAACAGTGTGAATTCATTTTAATTGCAGTGACGAAAAATAAAAACATTGGAGCACTGAGAGGAAAAAAAAAGTATGTTGTTGGGAGATTGGGGGAGAGGGGTTATGGGCAATCACTAAGGGAAAAAATGATGGTTGGGAGGGAGAAATCCTGGCTGGGACGAACAAATAGGAAGAGAAAGAGTACCAAAAAAAGTTTCTAAACAATAAAAAATGCCGTTTGAAATAAAAAATAATACAACAATTTCGGCGCTTGATATACCGAGAGTTTAAATATGTTTTGGGACCGTGAAAAACCGTTGCCATAGTGATAGTTTCCAAACAACCGTAATATCTATTAAATCTATTAGTTTTTAGTTGCTGCAATGTTTGTATTTCCTTCACTTCATCCGAAAAGAAGTTTTTTTTTATCTCTGTATTTATTATTATTTCTTTGTTATAGTTATTTTCCGTCTCCTTTAGCGGGGAAATGACGGAAAACTTGTTTACAGAGGACAATCAAGGTGATCATAGGATGGTCACTATGGAAACCGCGTTAAGTGAGAAGGAGGGGAGGGAAAAAGGGTGCCGTAAGTCTAGCCGATCCTGAGAGAATGTTTCTGTATTTATTACGCTTTCGCATTGTACCCGTTTTTTTAATGTTTAGTTTTTCGCGTTACTTTTAGATATTTTCAGATTTTCCACTGGATTCCACTGAGTTTTATTTTGTAAAGGCTTTTGAAGTTATTAAGCTGTTTGCTAGCAATTCATTTTATATAGGTTTTTTGTTTTTTTATTTTTTTGTCTGAAGCATTTTTTTTCCTTCATAATTTTTTTTAAACTGTGTAATAGTTTGTTGATAATATTAATAATAAATAAGGTACGAATAAAAAAGCGCTTTGTATTTAATAAGAAATACTCTTTTGCTAAAAGTTTCATTTTCACCCCTTCATTGCTTTGGATATTTGAAATAATCATCTTCTGAACTATAAGAATAATACAGAGAAACAGTTCGTGATTATTTATTGGATTCTGATGTAAAGAGACAAAAAAATGCAACAAAAATATTTTTTAAATGGTGTTTGAACTTTTTTTTTGTATTAAAGACTAAAAATAATTATTTTCTGCATAATATTATTTGACCAGTTACTTTATGTAATTTCATCATATACTTATTGCATGCAACCGGCTGATTCAAAAATCACGCACATTAAACTTTCAAAAATTGTGGAAATTCCAAAGTGGACACTAATGGCAAATTGTTTGAAGTTATGTCACCTCTATACTATTGAAAGAAATATATCACTTGAAATTTTATTTTTTTTAACTTTAAAAGCTATTTGTTTGGTGCAGCATAAAGAGGAGGTTTTTTCTAAGAGAAATGAATTTTTATTTATTGTATTTCACTTCGTGAAGAACGCACAAAAAATGGCTGATTTTCACTCCACTTTCAAATAAGGTGAAGAAAATAAGGGCTGTCGGTGATGGTGACACCCATTACGATTATAAATATGGCAGGGTTGTAAAAATTTTGAAGTATCTATTTTAAATTAACAGCTCTTCCTACCAGTGAGCGAGTGCTGAAAACCGCTCGTGCTGGAAGTCGCCCTCATCCGAGGCAAAAGAGCTGGGTACAAGACTGGTTTTTGCGGTTTTCCCCGTGAAAACGGTGACGCAAATACGAGCTAGTTTCTCTTAGAATAGCCTCCCGAAAGGCATCTCTCTCCTTAGGCTAAAATCGCCCTCGTGTGCTTTGCCGTGTTCAAATATCCTAACCTAAGCTTTAAATCAACAGACTGATTGAATCCTACGCCTCAAAATCTGGTGGATTTGCATAGCATGACTCCCTTCTTATTTAGTTCCCCCAAAATCGAAAATATGGAATTATTTGTAAATTTGCTATAGAGCATATGAATTTGCAAGTGAAAATTTGCAAGTGATGTGTTTTGATACCTTATGTTGTTTGTAAATTGTTTAATGATTGTCATGTTTCTTTTGATATGCTTTCCATCCTAGTAAATCTTCTCTATTAGGATGTTCACAATTTTCTGGTCCTTGGAAAATCAACAGAGATCACTTTCTTATCAACAGAGAGCCTGTGCATTAAAAATATAAAAACGTGAGAATGAGTTGTTTAAAAAAATGGCAAGGGAGCAAATGCTTCATATAATTGAAATGGGAAACATTACCAAATTTGGTATAAATGCAATCTATATATACATGATTGAAAATAAAAATAATAATAATGTAGAAATTTTTATTATTATACACAATAATCAAAATATAGAAATTGCAAATATTAGGAATATAATGTAAATATGTTGTAGTTACCAATCTCACTTCTCTGACAGAGGTCAGCACAAGTCCGCGACATTCGTTGTGGCAAGGACTCAAATGCGTCTGTCGTTGGCAAGAGCTCTGAGCTCCATATAGGTAACAGCCCGACTTTAGCTCAGTTTCGCCCTCAATTTTGAGAGAGAGACCCCAGGGAAATGGGCCCGAGGGCCTCCCATTCTTGTTCCTGTCACCAACCTCTCGAGAGTACTTCCAGTTTGCCGCATATTTAGATTACGCCCCCATGCTGCACAGACACTATACATTTACAAAAATCCATGCCTTCACGGGGATTCGAGCTCTGGCTTTTCAGTACGGCAATCAGCGTCACTAACCACTGTCCCGGTTGGGCTGTAGAGATATTAGGTTTTATTTGGAAGTAGGAGAGATGAAAAATGAGCAATGCCCTCGCCGGGACTCGAACCACGAATCTCTCGAAAACGCGCCGAGCGTGCTGACCGCTACACCACGAAGGCATGCGAAGAAGGCGGGGGAAATACCTTATAGGCCGGCTAGTGTAACTATTAAAGAAAGTAACGTAAGCTATTAAATCAGTAATAAAATTTATCATTGGAAATGAAAATTAATTAGTAAGTTTTATCATTCAATTCTGACAACGACTGACACAGTCAGACATACTGACATGTTCTGTGGCATTCAGGCAGACAAGCGGCTTTCTTAGTAACGAAGTGGACGGATTGATTATGTAATTTAATTATTTATTTTGTGAGTTTTGAATTTTGTCGCTGTTAAAACTAGTACAACTGTATTAATTAATGTTTTTACTCCCTTATAAGACTTAACAGTGGTTGCATGTGGATCAAAAATTATTTTTTAATCTGAACTAATTTGCATATTAAATTTTGTCTTTGTGTTTATAATTTGTCTCAGTAGATTTTGTTTCCTCTTCGTTTGATGCGAGACCTTCCGAATGTATTTCTAGTTTTAATTTTACGCAGATGGATCAGAATGCTTCGTATAAATCTTAGAACTTTAACCAACCAGTTAAACATAAAGTTAGTAAAAAAAGTTAAACATCTGAAACATTAAAAGGAAATACAGATCTCTGAGTGTGTTTCGCAAATGGCCAAAAAGGATTTGTAATTAAGATAACCTGACTGACGTGCTTGTTTGAGGTGGTAAAATCATTCTACAGGGTAGATAGTTACTTAATAAGGCGGGGGCAAACGAAGTAAACATGATTTCCTTTATCGTAAAATTAAGAGTTAACTGATAAATTATATTATTATATATTTCAAATGTCTGACTGCACATTAAGGCAGGTATAGTTCAGTAAGAACGTTTTAAGGGGGAAAAATATTCTGACATTCGGGTTAATTTCTTACTCAGTAAAAAAGATGAAAGTGAATTATTCATTTGCTCTGTCATACGCACATTAATGGAAAACGTATTTACGATTAGTAAATATTAATGAATGATTATAGAAAATGATTAATTAGTAAATATTGATTAGTATCCTTATTAATTGCTATTTCAGCCGCTGAATGTTAAGAAATTTTGGGGAATGAAAATTAAAATCAATAATTAAGTGGAGAAGTGGAAGTGATTAGGGCTCGTTGATACATATTTCTGATTATAGAATTTATTTATTTATGATCATTTTCTGATGATTTTATTTATTATTTATTTCTGATCATAAAAATATTTTCTCAACAATTCAAGACATAAAACATAAAATCATGTATTTAAAATAAAATGTTAAAATGTGCAATGCCATTTGGCGAAGGGGGGGGGCGATCTGGATCTTTTCCGTTACAGAACAACATGCACCTGACAAATTTCTTTACAAAAATTTATGCGCCAACGTAATACAAGTACTTCCACTGGGAAAACATGCTTTCGTCTTCAAATTATTTCAAATGTATTAAGTATTTTTAAATGTAAAAAATGTATTTCTAGGCTAGTTATTTCAGAAAACGAAGAATGAAACAGAACACACATCTAAATTTTTTCCATTTCTGTGCTTGCTATGAAAGCAAGAGCACTGTTTTATGAGATGAAAGCTGCATATGTAATTTAACGCTGACCAATAGACAATGTTGGTTTACATATATTTATGTAGAAAACTGTATGACACGTGTTTGTTATAGCACAAAAGAAATCCCCATTAATTTTCTATCATATTATTTTTACATACGTAGATTTCCATACCTTTAAAGAAAAAGCTTATTTAGGGTGAAGTGATGCATTTATTTCCAAGAATCGCTTGCGCACGAGGATTGTAATAAATAATTTCTTAAGTTGCAGTATTTTTAATTTGCTGGAACGTCATATCCAGTTACTGAATACAAACACTACGCCAAAGGTTTCCTCCGAAGTGTTTAAAAAAATGAAAACTAATTAGAGTAACCTTCGCAATACACATTGTTAGAACGTTATTGAAAACGAAAGTAAAGAGACAGATTTGTGTGAAGAAGTTAAGATAATGTTCATCGGATAATATAGGAATTCTAACAATGTAGAAATGGTTTATCCATTTAAAAACATAAATCATTTCTATTTGTTTTTATGTATTAATATTTTATTCATTTACATGATCCACTAAATCCAGGCTTTCCTGAAATCGTCGGGAAAAACATTCCATAGCTTCAGCTGTGTTTAGGATAACGATTAATTTCGCCTTCGATCCTGCTCTTTGAAGAAACTCCCGCGAAATCCGCGTCACTCTTCCGCGAAGCCCTAACGATAATAGGACGGATGAAGGGGGTGGTCCAAGCCACGCCATTAAGCAGCTTCGAACTTCGACAAACCTCGGAACTTCTCTCGGATCCTTCAGATAATCAATTTTTAACGTACGCTTTCAGCCGAAATGAAATTTCACTTATATCCTTTTCCGAAACAAACTTCTCTCCCCCCTTCATCCACACACTACATCTTTCGGGCTAAGGATAAAAAATAAAATAAGTAAAAATCTTTTAAAGTACCGCTCGTTATTTATTTACAGGATTTTTCTCTCTTCCCGGGTTTTAAATCCGCGTCGAACCGATAACAGAAATCGCCACAAAAATGTTATTATATCGAAGAGAAAGAGAGAGTCGTACTTGGGATGAAAAAAAATTGGAAAGCCAGGGGGAAAAAATAATAATAATATAAAAATAAATAAAACAACGATGTTCGGGCAAAGTCGAAATGGATTGGGCTATAAATTTATCCTTTACTCGTTCTCATCGTGCGACCTCCTTAAAAATCGGAGATGAGTAGGTTGAGGATTGTTGGTGGAATTTATGTCTGGAATTCTTTTTAAGTGGAGTGCTGCAGGTGAGAACGGTGGATTGAAAACCCGGGGGGATCGTCTAATATATGCGTCGCGCAAAGCTTGCTCGGATACACACAAGCTTTCCTTTTATATTACTTCTTTAAATCTCGATGATGTGAATATAATCGCTGATTTTGTTTTTCCACTCAGAAGAGGAGAATAAGCGACTTGAATTGTTTATGTATGCTTGTATGTCTTGAATATTATAAAGCAATTTTAACGAATTTCAAATTCAAATTTATTTACAATGTAGGGTTCTGTACGTAGTAGCTTTTGTCAAAGTCCTGCAGACCCTACTGGACTGATAGAGACTTATTGCTTAGTCTGAAACAAGTCGCAAAGTCTTAAAAAGGAAGTTAGTCATAATTGGACAGAAAGACACAGCTTGTGCAACAGAAGAACTTCGGTTGTGGGATTTACGTTAACGTGAAATAACGTTAAGTTTCATTTTTAGATAACGTAGTCTGAGACTGCCCATAAATTAGACCCCTAAAGCTGGCGTAGATATTTAACGGCGCGTATTTTAAAACGTCGGCTAGCAAGACATTAAACGAAACGTAGGCACAGCTGGCGATAGTAACAGTAAAACTGGGCTGCCAGAAGCTCTAATCTTAACATTCAAACTCTCAGCTTAAATACACAAAACAACTAATTTGCATTCTGATGAGAACTACAGAAAGAGGAAGTTAAAATAAAGGCTTAAATCAAAATAACTGGTTAATTAATATAAAAACCTTACCCCGTGTTTCATTCTAAATAACCTGATGATAGGAAATAGGCTTAGTAATAGTATTATGGAATATAACAGTTGAAACGCAGTTGTAATAGGTAATGCGTTTGCAAAGGTTTTGGACTAAATATTTTAACCAAATTCCAGCATTTATTATACGGCATCTCAACTTGATTTTCCTAAAATATCGTCTGCTTATGGAGAGAATTTTCTAAGAAATTAGTCAACTACTTTCATCCAATGAACATCTGCTCTCATTTGTTCGAAAGATGAGGGAAGAATGACTATACACTTTTGCTGCAAAGCCAGAAAAATAGTAATAGAGACATTTGAAATGTTGTATAAGATGTAGGAGGGGATTAAGCATTAAAACGATCCAATTTCGTTTCGTTGGTAAGGACAGTTTCATGATATTCCTGATTCTGATGATAAATCTAGAAGAGGTCGCGAAGATTCTGATGAAGAACTTAGAAGAGGTCTCTGCGCGTTCTAGAATGTATACGAACATCGAAATATTTCCGTGTTTGTTGGCGAAAAATCGCCATCTGTCTGGTAAAAGATTTATGCCAAGTAACTGGATAACTGCTTTCTGGAGCACGACACTATGTCGTTGCACAATTCTGTTTTTCTCAAGCAGTTTCTAGGAAAGCAAAGTATCGCGATTTTGAGTCACCTCCTTTATCGCTAGATGTAGCACCTGAAGACTATTTCATTTGCCTAATGTGAAGTGTGAGCTCAAAGGTCATTAAGATGATCGAAATGATTCAGAGAACAGTCACTAGGGACTTAAACGATGTGAATTCTGAAAGGAATCAAGCCAGCTGTATGAACGAGCGAAGCATTGTATAGCCTTATAAGGATTTGACTTTGAAGCCTAAAGAGTAAGAAGGCTGTTTACTGCAACCTTCGATTTTATGCAAACTTAGTTCTTATAATATAGTGCTTATTGAAGACAGCACTTACGCTGATGGATTAAAGTTTTAATCTCATATAAGGAACAGTAACAGCAATTGCGCAGGATTTTACCCTTTGGTCTTTCTGAATAAATTTTGAAATTCACTATTTTAAAGTTTTCTTTTGGCTTTACAGCATTTTATTATTTTTATTATTGTCTTGTTATTTTACCAATTTTATAGATATTTCTTTAGTTTGTAATTCGTCCAATCTTTTCCCTTGATTACAAATGTTTTATTTCGGCATTACATGTAAAATTGTTTCCTTGTAACGTTTGTTTCTGTTTGTGTTCGGACAACAAAAACGGGTAGGGAAAAGAGACCAATTCAATGAGAGCCTCTAAATTGTATAGATTTTTTTAAGTATTGTATATAAAAGTTTTTTTAGAATTAGTAACCATTATGCTAATTGGCGATAGAGGTCTCAGTGAGTTGATCGGAATGAAACCCGGCTCTTGTTGTTCAGTTAATTGACTTTGAAGCTTTAAACAAAGCTTCAAAACACTTTTCCCTTGACAAATTCTGTTTGGAGCTTTAAATAAAAAAAGATTAACTTTGGTTTTCACTGTTTTTGTATTTTGAACTTTTTTACTTTTTCTGTTCCAAATGTATATTATAAAATTTGCAAAATGGTTCTTACAAATGGTTCTTAAGTAATTCTCTCATATATTTCATTTCCCATATTAGATGGTATAAAATTTTGCAGCACTACGCGCAGATTTTTCTAGTTTTTTTCTCTCAACAACTAATAGAAAATTTGTCAACTTTCTCAGTATATATATATATATATATATACACGAGAAATAGCGAATACATTATTTAGCCTAAAAACTTCGATACTGTTATACTATTCATTTAGAAGCTTTGATATTGTGAAGCATTGAAACTAATTTACTATTTTTTGTAGAAAAACTGTAATATTTATTAGAAAGCCATTTGTGCCTGATTTTCGGCATCCCAATTTGAGGGGAAATGTAAATTTATCTAGAAAACTTAAAACAAAACATCTCAATATTTCGATGCATGTCACGGTGGGGGAAAAGAAATATAAAGCTAACTTTAAAAACTTAAACATAAAATTTCTAATTTTTTTTACCTTCGTTATTTGACTATTTATTAAACGCTTGGTATTTTAAATCTTAATTAAGCGAAATATTTTCCTTTCACAAAATGGCAACTGTCTTTTATCATTTCTGACAAAGCTGTGAAAGGAAAATTAAACAAAACAAATCTATAACAGGAATTAATCATATACATTATTTAAAGATTTACTTTTTACTAGGGAGTTAATAGTTGCATTTTCGGATAATATTTTAAATGAAACTTTTATAAGCGACAAATTGTTCTTAATTATTTATTTTCATGTGGTGTAAAGATAACGGCAATGATCTAAGTCTTAATTCTTTTCTAAGATTTTTTTTCCTTTTAAAGAACTGGATGTTGAATGCTATTCAGAGATTTTGTTTTTTAAGTAATTTAGTAGAATAAGCAAGTTAATTTGATGCAAACTGTAGCATGTTTACTGTTTCTTACGAATATGTCTCCGAATTTGTTACATTGTATCTAGTAAAAAAGTGTCACCTCAGGTTTTGTCCGAAAATCTGAAAGGAGTTTTAATCCTGCTTTGATACAGCATACCGGTATCGTGGCCGAAAAAAATAAAAGTGTCAAATCTCCCCAAAATATAACTGGAGCAGGCTGCAAATGTCGGAGTTCAATGTGCAATAAATCACAAACACATACGCCACGTACTTGTTTCAAACAAATTGTGGGTTCCAAAATGTATAACACAAATTGCAAAAAATAAAAGAAAAAAATGTAGGAGAAATAATGTAATATACATTCCTTTTTTATTTTTATTTTTATTTTATTTTTTATTTTTACTCCCTCGTCTTTCTGGAGAGGCGTGTAACGTTATATGTTGTTTGTTAGTTAGGGACGCCATGGAAACTGGACGAACGTCAATATGAAACAAGAGCACTGAAAAATAGCCGGTCACAGTGCTGCTCATTTGGTACGTGATCCGGTTACGGTTAAGAAGGCGGGTTTTATTTATTTACTCATTTGTTTTTAATAGTGAGCAAGCTCGTTTTCTTTGACATTTCGCACCGGCTTGAGTGCAGTGTATCCCTGATATTTCGTTTGATGTCGTTTTGTAACTGTTATTTCAAGAGAGGAGATAGGTCTCATAGTTTACACGAGGTTTTTAAATAAAAAGAACTTAAGCTTTAATTTCTTAAATATTGATTGTAATTTTTCTTCCGATTATAAAATTACTTCCAGTTATAAATTACAATTACAATTGCAAAATATGCTAGATTTAGATTTAAGCTTGATTTTTTTAATATGCCAAACCCCAAAAGGGCTATCTCCCTTAGAGGAGGGATGCCTTTGTGGAGGACATTTTAGGAAACACTGGATCCTATTCATGTTGCACACAGGAGAAACCAGAAAAATCGCCGATACAGCCAGTCCATTCCTTTGGGTTTGAACCCCGGTTGAACTACCAGTATTCAGCTGTTTTAATCACTCAGTTAGTTACTGGTGAGGCCTTCCTTAGATTCAATTAAAGAATTTTTTACAGACAGTCTTTAAGCTGTGATTTTATAAATCCACTAAAATTTCTTAACTTTTTATTTCCAGTTCAGCGTTAATTTTAATTAACAAAATATAACTTATGTTTTAATAAATTAAATACGAAACATTTTATGCCTTTACTTGAAAAACTCTCTAATGTATAAGTTATTAATATTTCATGGAGCCAGTTACACATTTAAAGCTGATGCTTTTTTAGCCGTTACAGTCTCAACGCAAGCAACTTTCCTTTGCAGTTGATTAAGTCAAAACCTTAATTTTGTGAATTTGCTTCGTTAATATGCACTGAAAAGGGAGTGAAGTCTGTAAATTCGTAATCTATTATCTCTACAGATTTTGTGTACACGGAAATCTTTTTTAACTTATTAAAAAATAGTGAATATTTTACTGTTTGGAATTTTTCTTTTACTGGAAAAATTGTTACAAATATGTTAAGAGTTCATTGTCACAGAAATAATATTTAATATTAGTATAATGCAATGTTATTGTAATTAAGTCTTACACAATATTGAAATATTTTTGTAAAACTTTGTACATTAATGTGAGAATTGGATGTACGTTTTCAGGATCAATATATATATATAAATAGAGCCTACATATATTTTTCTTCGAGCACCTTATGTATGATGACGCAATGAATCTGTCTTTTATAAAATCACCGTTCAGCATTTAAAAACGAATAGTGATATTAAATATATATAAAATTGAGCGGCACTAGGCGCTGAATTTCTACTTATTTATCTTTCATCTTCATGCAGGAGTTTCGAAAACTTTCTGAATATATAATAAAAAATATGTAAATCAAAATTTTAATTTAAACTAGCAATAGCCCCTTGCTTCCTCATTTTAAATTTGGGTATTCACTCTGTCCATGCGTCATTTCATTTCTAGATCAGTCCTTATCGTATGGCTTGCGTAACGGTGATGACATTGCTAATTTGGAACTTGACCTCAAAATTTCGAGAACTGAATTCTTTGTATTAGTGAGCTTCCATGTTGGATAACTGTGCACTTTTGCTTCTACATCTGTTCTCGCTAGTAAGCTGCTTCCTTGCTCTCTTCCTATTGTAACTCTGTCAAAAATGTAAATGTTCTTGAACAGGCATGATTAGAGTGCCAAGTGAACTGTGGTCGCAAATGGTAGTTGAAATAAGGATGACCATTTAGTCAGCCTCAGCTGCCAAGTTTGTTTTTAAATATGGATCATTCTACACATATACGTTCATTCAAACAAAAACTAACTGAATGATTATTTACGAAATATAAAGTCTTCATTTCCTTCTTTAGGTACACTGAAGAATAAATGCGGAAACACTGTTAAGCATTTCAGAACATACGAGTATATTCATAAAATGGGGCAGCTACTCAAATGAGTTAAAAAGAAAGATTATATGGAATCGTCCCTTTGAGCAGCTTCTTTCTGTCAGCATTCCGTAGATAAAATGCGCATCGGCGAGATCCGCATTCGTGTAGATATACATACCGCTCGAAACCTGCTCGGGGAATGACGATTTACGCCAGCGAACTTCTTTTAACTGCCACTTATAGCATGTTGTACCGTCTCAGTGGGCCATTTGGAAATACCTTTTTTTTAAAAAAATCTGCTTTTTTTGGTCTCCTCTACCTGCCTTTACACTTTTCACAAGTATTTTTGAATCATCCTGTATATAGAATCCAAAGATTAAACTATTATCTTTAGCTCGTTTTGTAAAGATTTTGTATTCAGCGACTGAAATTGTAAAAAAATCATTTTAAGTATAGACCGTTCACGCAGCTCAGTTTAGTTACTATTTTCCTGTCAGTAGATTCAATTATATACGCCTAACTGTGTTTAGTGAGGGATAGTTTTCGTAATTCATTAATGCAATAATGTCATCGACATAGTGAGCTCAGTATTTTTATAAGTAATATGTAAAGCAGTTTTTGCACATTTGGTAATTATGTGGTAAATCATTTAACGGCTGTGACAAATCAGCTTAAATCTCCGGCTTTGTTCTTCGGTGACTTTGCAGAAGTCTTTATAATGGTGTATAGATTCTTTGAGTGCTATTTTTATGATAATAGATACGATTGCAAATTACTGTTTGCTTTCGTTTAGTTTCTGATATCTTTCGTGGATGTTAGTGTAAAACTAAGTATCCACATTGGAGAAGAATAGTCTTTGTGTTAGTACCCACAATATTCTCTGGTAATTTCTATGTAATTAAATTCTAATTATTGTTGTAATTTTCGCATTTATAGTTCTCTGAATGTCTGCTTACTGTTAACTAAGTAAACTGATCGCTTTATATTGTGCCCCCTCCGCTCTTTACTTGCTGCCCGTTAACGATACATAGGTGTAAAAGGAAATTAATGGAATGTTTTCTAAGAAGAAAACTTCATTAAATTTTGCATAGATTTTCAACATTTTACTAATTTTTATGTATTATAGGGAGAGTAAGATAAAAAATATAGGTACTTCTTTGTTATAGCAGCCTCCAACGTACTTGGCAATTTTAGATTTCGCTCGTGAAGCACGAATTGTAAAAATAAACAACACAATATATAATAATAACAAAGCTAGTCACATGTCATTTACTAAGAGTATTTTTAAGAATTTTTATCCTTATCTTTATTATTATTATTTTATCGCATGTAATTGTTCCAGTCAATAGCAGAGCATTTTCACACATATTGAGCTGTTTGTTGCATAATTTCACGGACTAACGTCACATTCACACACACACCCACAAAAAAAGTATATATTTTTAAATAAACAAATTCGAAAATCTCATCAAAAATGAATAGTATAAGAATAACGCGACGAGACCAAAACTGCAACACGGTGCTGATATACGATCACGTGGGGAATTATAAAAACACGACACTTATACTAATATACGAAACTTACGAAGAGTTTTGGATGATTAGGGGGCTTATTTAAACTTGGAGCACATGGACTCGACCTTGTTCTTGGGACGTGACTGAACAGAATTTTTAAGGGAAAAACATCATTTTGTGTTCTCATAAGTGAACGAAAAATTGAGATTAAAGAATGTTGCATAATTTTTGAAGATACGTTTTGATGTGAAAAGGAAAGTTGGCTAAATATTTCGATGTAACGAATTAAAAATAAGTACATTTTACTAACATATTATGTAAATTTTGTGCTAATTATTAATTTTTTACTTCTACAGGTCTCTTCTGCCTGGCATGGCTCAGGACATAAGGCTACAGCTTCGGTGACTGCGGTTCCTTTTCTTTCGTCACCGATCTCCATCCTTTTCCTAAAATCATTTTCTTCTGCACGGGGTCACACTTCCTCTACTTTCACCCTGTAAACAAACCAAGCACTTTTTTCCTGCTGCAAGGTCCACCCTTTCCCCTTCTTGTAAGGTAAGTGATGATGTTTAGAGGTGACACTAAATTTTTATGGATGGGGAAGTAT
Organism: Stegodyphus mimosarum; assembly: GCA_000611955.2. Taxonomy (NCBI): domain Eukaryota; kingdom Metazoa; phylum Arthropoda; class Arachnida; order Araneae; family Eresidae; genus Stegodyphus; species Stegodyphus mimosarum. The sequence continues at coordinate 806,582 of KK119807.1, forward strand.
TTTTTAAGTTTTAAACCATTGTTTTCATTCACTGGGTTTCAGCTTTTATATGATTTTCGATCACGGATCGCCCTTCAAAAGAGGGAGTATATAAAGTATTTTCTCTCTCTTCCAGCATGCCTTCGTGGTGTAACGGTAGCACACTCGGCGCGTATTTCGAGAGGTCCAGGTTCGAGTCCTGGCGATGGCACTGTTCATTTTTCATGTCTCTTGCTTCAAACAAACTTAATGACTTGACAATGGAATATATATATGTGAACTGTCCGTGAGAAATTATAATTCAGTTTGCTGTGTCAGAAAGGATTTTCATCATTAACTCAAACAAAAACATTTCAGTGATTTAAATAAATGCTGAAACCAACATAATGTATGTACCGATCTCAGACTTAAGCGTAGTAGCATACATACAAACATAGAACATCTGTCCCAGGAATCGACAGGCTCATCCACCTCATAAATGTGAGTGCCAACTTTTATTTAATTTTTATATAATACGTAAGGATTATTCAATCTCTTATAGCCCTGAATTATTAAAACAAATATAAATTGTTTTATATTAATTTAATTACTTAATATAGATATAAAATTAGAGGAATTTTAATTAATTTTATTTTTAAAATATTAGTGTATTGGTAGTACAAAAGTGACAAGAAGGCCCACCAGCGCCGGAGCGGTAAAAAGCCACTGAACACTGGTAGTTCGGGTTTCAGGCAGGCTGCACGGGCGTTTTCGTGGTTTTTCCCATGTGTAACGTGGATGCGAGCCTGTTTCTCTTAGAAAGTCCTCCACGGGAAATCCCTTCCTTTCCGTGTAGGGCCAGATGGCGAAGTACGTAATAATAATAATAAAAGGCGACAAGAATAAGGTGATCAACAAAATATTGTAATTTATAAAAGTGGTCTCCTTTAATAAAGTTCGTGAAACGCTGATTTAATCAATAAATTATAAGAGTAAAATCCCCATTCACTATATTGGGAAATTCTGTAATATCCATTCAGGAATTTCATGTGTTGAATTAGATATTTTGATTTTATATGTGATTTAGGATTATAGATTGCGGCAAAACAATCCAGAGGTATCTGTTAAAGAGGAAGGATGCCTTAAAAGGAAAGTTGTCTGTATTCACGATACACATCGGGAAACCACTAAAATTACCATGCAACCAACCTTTTTGTCGAGTGTTCAACTCGAATCTAATTACCAGCATTCAGCGGTTTCACCGCTCGGGCGCTGGTGGATCTTCCTAGTAGTTAGTTCAGTATAGGCTCACAAGGGGGCATTTCCTACTCGTCATCACTGATTTCGATCATGGAAAAGGTAAAAATTTCGGACTTTTCAACAAGGGATTGTAATTAAAGAGCATACGAAAAGATTTTGTACATGAAAATTCAAAACTTTATTTGCCGACATTCGATGATTATATGTGTCGGGATTATATTTGTTCTCTTGTACGTATGTTAAGGGACTTAACTTGTCTTAACTTGTACAAGAGAACAAATTTCTTCTGCTGGTTGACTCGTGGGGAAGACAGACAAATCCGCAATTATACGGCGAACATGTCCACGATGAGAAGGATTGCCAACATGCAGCATCAAGATAATTCCCCCCCCAAAATGTACCCCACTGGTACAACCCTGCGATGTATATTTTTGTCGTCAGGGGAAAAACTTCATTAAAAAAGTAGAAAATTGTTCTTATCTCATCGAGCAAGAAAAAGAAATAACTTCCCGACAAGACTGCATAAAAATACATTCGATTGTTCATCATCAATTATCCGCCCCAATTTTCGGTAACATGTTACGTTACGCGTGGTTCGCTTCTAAACTTTCCGATGAGAGAGAATGCTTTATGAATGTCAATCAAGTATGTTTTTCTAGGAAGACGTTGAAACAACGATGTTATTGTAAAAATGCGGCTTGGTAACGTGTGCTAGATGCAGAAATAATTATTGATTCAACTGTTTCTACGATAAATATCATCCCGACTCATGTAATCATCGAATGTCGACAAATAAAGTTTTGAATTTTCATGTACAAAGTCTTTTCGTATGCTCTTTAATTACAATCCCTTGTTGAAAAGTCCGAAATTTTTGCCTTTTCCATGCCTTTTGAGTATAAATAAATAAATAAAATAAAATATTAACCTCTTTGCTTAATTGGAAAAGAATAATATAAAAATCAGGAAAAAGAAAAAAAAAGTCACCACACGGGGAGTCGAACCCACGACCATCGCATTACTACTCCAAGCTCTTACCGTAGCGCCACCCGCTGCTTGGCAAGCGTCCTAACGTAAATGGCTTATACGGTGCGAGAGCAGCGTCAGGTATTTTCTAAACACTTGGCCAGTTCCCACTTCGGGTACTTTCATTTCTAGTCAAGCCCTGCATGCCCTATAAATGTGAGCGAAATCGGTGATGACGAGTAGACAAGCCCTGCCTTGTCAAATCTCAACGAACGGGATGGCTGAGTGGAAGGGTTCATCGTGTGTTTCCGTATGTAAGTTGAACACGAACTAAAATTCATTAAAACGTCCTCCACGAAGTTGTTCTCTGCTTAGGCAGAAAGTCTTACAAGCTTTGCGGCAATCTAGAATAATAATAATAATAATAATGAACTATCGGTGTTTAGTTATTTTACCGCACTGCCAGGCATTATCTGTGCTGCTAATCATGGTTTTATATCCATGCTACCTAAGATATCTGTACAGATCAGAAGCTGTCAAACTTTTAAAATTTTTTATCACATTGTAGAGTTATTAAATTATTTTTGAAGCAGGAGATGTGAAAAATGTGCAGTATCCTCACCAGGACTCGAACCCTGGACCTCTCGAATACGCGTCGAGCGTGCTTCCAATTACACCACAATGGCATGCGGAAAGAAGGGAGAAAATACTTTATAAAATAAATAAGAATAAAAAATATATGTACCATGATGCACCAATGTGTGTACCAAAAAAGCGTCATTTTATATTCATTTTGAACATTCATTTAAATACTTTGTGTAGAATTTCTACCACCTAAAATAATATAATGTAACCATTAGTGGTACATACCGGAAACTGAGAAATTTTGTCATAGATTATAGCATCACATGTTGATGATATGCATGTGTAAACGTCGTTGTCAGTGTAATCCGCAAAACAACGTATATATATTTTTTACAATGTTCTGGCGGTTCTTATTTTCGTGAATTTAAATATAAGTTTATTTAGGAAAAGAGAATTCAAAGACATGTTTAAAATGTATCGTGTGCTGTTTGGTTTGTATTTGATTTTGCGTGTTCTTTCTGTAGTGAGATGAAAAGATGAATCAAAATTAAGCATTTACACATGGAATTCAAATACAGTTAGAATATATCAAATTTCTTTTCATTTTCTCTCAGATTATCATTTAATTCGACGGAAAATGTAAGTTATACGAAGAGAAAAAATTGTGTATAATCGTTTTGGCACATTGCCATATAGGAATAATTGTCGCATGTATTCGTTTAGTATTAAATTCGTAAATTGACGATTTAATTAAATAACTAAGTAAGTAGTTATTTTCTATTTCGAATTAATTTTTTTGCAGAAGTAGGATGAATCGGAATTTTTCTTGTTACCGAATTCGAATGTTAAAATCAAATCTTTCATCTAATAATTTTAGTAGAACTTTAGCTAATATTCAAAGTTCTGAATAAGATAAAATTTCAAATCATTGTTTAATGAGAAACAAATTTAAGAGCGCAGTTCTAATTAAATTTAAGAGCGCAGTTTTTAAAATAATTAACAAATTTAAGAGCGCAGTTTTTAAAATAAATGTATATTTTTAAAATATATAAGTACATGAAAAGACACTTAAATCTTGGTGTTTTCAGGCAAAAGTTAGATCCTAAGTGAGGGCTACCAGCTGATGATACTGGTGTTCAGAAAAAAGTACATTTGATTTTTTTGGGGGGGGGAGAGGGGGAGTGCCATATCAATAAACTTATTCTTCCAGTTTTTTTTTAAGATTTAAGAATTTCAAATGACAAGATGCGAAGATTTCAGCTTTCGAATCTTTTGCGAGATTCCTAGGATTCAATGCTTCGAATGTTCCATTCGTAATTTTTTATTTACTTCCTTTTCCACAACAAGATAAGGAAAAAGAATCAGAACTATAACAAATTTATTTACGGTGGTAATAGTTAGCATTAAATTACTCTTCTCTTTACATTTAAAAAGATATTCGTACACACATAAATAAAGTAAAAAAGTTGCTACGAAACAAATAATTAATTTAAATAGATTGCTTAGATAATTTTAGTTGGAAACATCAGAAAGAAGGGTAATTGAAGCAATGTAACGTAATTTATACGATTTTGCCGAAGCGTAAGAATAAAACTCGACTTTCTAAATTCTTTTTACTGTATCTAGACGTCTTTTCATAATCTATGAACCCACCGACCAGTAAAGTCGCTGATCACCTTTAGTTTGGCCTGTGTTCGATTCCAGGCAAACGGGCTGGCTGTATGGTCGTTTTCGTAATTTTTCCAATGTGTGTACTTTATTTTCGTGTGGATCAACGTGGATACGACCCAGTTTCCGTGAGAAAGTCCTCTATGAAGACATTCCTAGGAACCCGAGGGCAGAAAGCCCTCGTGTGTTTTCCCGTAATCACATAAACCAAACCAATTCTTAATCCATTAGTTGTGAATTAAGCGATTTTCAGAACAATTCTCTGATATGTTTTTCACTGTTAAAACGTTTGTTTTGAAATCATCTTTAAAATTATTAATGGTTTACACTGAACATAATAACATAGAGCCAGCGAAAATTAACGGTATATATCTTTAAAGAAGTCATTTGTTTAGATTAATGCGATGCTGCAATTTTTACTTCCTTGTACGAAGTGAGAAGGAAGTGTTGTACTAACGAAAAATTTCGGGTATTACATTCCAACGAAAATATCCATTTTGGCCGCTATCGAATGAAATTTAACAGTATTTTTGCATGACATCTGTACGCAAGTATAGAATAAAGGACTCTTGTTTTCCCCCAAAAAATTATTAAAATGATTTTAAATGGATTCTGAAGAGATTTTTTCATAGCGTCTGAGCGTATGTATATCGCTCAGACGCTGGATGAGTTAATGCCACCAATAACTCAAAAACGAGTAGCCTCAGAACGTTGAAATTTTGTATATAGGACTGTTATAACATGTAGATGTGCACCTCCCATTTTGTTGCAATCGGCCGCATCAAAAGTGTATAAATATATGTATACTGTATCAAATATATACTTTTAAGCAATAGCTGTTTAAAACTTCCTCTTCTTTACAAATATATATATGCCCACTCTGTTACTCGTATCAGTGAGCTCAGTTTCTTTATTCTTATATGTTTGCAAATTGTGCATTTTTTGCTTTAAAAATGCTTGAATTATGTTGCTCTTATCTTTCGGTTACAATTTTATGCCTTTAGTTAACCTGTATGCAATAATTGTGGAATTATGAACAATTTAAAAGTTTTTTAAGTGCGCCTAAGCGTAATTTTTTTTGTCATAGCAGTCATTTTTTTTACATTTGAAACTTAGCACACTAGTGAATTTGTTGCTAATCTAGAGGAACTAAGCTTCGCAACAAGAAAGTAACGTCTTCTTTTATTACTGCGAATTAAATTATGCTTAATCCATTCTGGAATTTTCATTTAAGTTATTTAATTATCTTATATAGTGACTCAGCATGGCGTCCACAACAAATTAAATCAGTTTCTACACCTTCATTGTCTTTTTGTCGTGTGAGACCAAACGTAAACTTTCAGTTTTGTGCACCGAAAAACCTGCCGAATTGCTTGTTTTTGCGTAGGAACAGTAATTTTAATTGTAAAACATTTTAAAAAATTGTTTTAACTGTATTTGGTGTTTTATGCTTTTCTATATCTTTCAGTTTTTGATATAGATATTTTGAGTTTTTACGTATTTTTGCCTTGTCGCGAAGTGAGAACTGAATTAATTGAGTGAGAAATATATCTCTAATGAAATTCGAGGAAATAAGTTTAAATGAAAGGCAGGAAAAAATGTGTATAATATTCCGGTACAAAAAGGAACAAAATCTTGCAATTAATAATGGAGAAAAGCGTTTAAACTGGCCATTCTAAAAGACGTTTACTATATAAAACTGTAAAATTTCAGGGTAATTTAAAATCTATGATTAAAATTCCCAATTTTCTATCACAAAACATACTCAGACAGCTCTAGCCTTTTATCTGAAATAGAACGGCAGTTACAAACTGCATTTCAAAACCAAATGGCAAGGAAGTCATCTGATGTATACATCAGATATTTAATTTTATATTCAGATTTTTTATGGAAGGAGTGCAAGCATTGTGAATTCTGTTTGAAGAAATGCTTAAGCAGATTACGATAAAGTAAACTCGAAAAATAAGAAATGTTGGCTTAAAAAATACTGAAAATGTCCGTAGTGCATTTTAAACATTATTATTCATTTTGTGTATATCTGTGTTAAAATTGGTTTTGAAATGCAGTTTATAACTACCGTTCTATTTCAGATAAAATGCTAGAGCTGTCTGAGTATGTTTTGTGATATAAAATTGGGAATTTTAATCATAGATTTGAAATTACCCTGAAATTTTACAATTTCATGTAGTAAACGTCTTTTAGAATGGCCAGTTTAACCCCTTTTCTCCATTATTAATTGCAAGATTTTGTTCCTTTTTTTACCTGCCCCGTATTTCCCCCCTCCGCCGAAAGGAAAAGAAGAGTGCATTAAGTATTATAGCTACTAAGCTCGCTCGATGGTTATTATGAATAAAAAATTTCTCTAAAATTGCCGCATTAGAGCAAATCTAAGCAACTTTAACTTCGTTAGGGAACGGAATAATTTGTCCATTTTCCTTTTGCCTTTTATTTTTTAATCATTTATGGCGGATGGAATTCCACTTCCGTTCGGGTATAGATTCTTTCGATTTATTTTGAGTGATGACGCTCCACAATCACATATTATATAAGGGATCGCATATTGATGCTTTTATTCTTTTTTTTTATTTTATTCTCGACAGTTCTATTATGGAACTTAGCAGTGTGAGGGCCTTTATTTTAAAACTAAATGGCAAAAAGTGAATGTGAGTAATTTAAAAAAAAATGTAAAAAATTCTCTCCCCTTCACGGAAGGGAAGGGAAGAGAAGAAAAAAAAAGCGCCTTTTATTTTTCATATCTCATTCCCACCACCCCTGATGAGGCCGTAAATTGTTCTCTGTGCTCAGCAATAAAAAGAAACCGTTAATGTCCTATAGACACATCTTTTTTTTCCAACTATCCACCGCTTTACTCATCCCTAGCTGTGTTTAAGAGAAGTAAGTAAGTGCTATGAAAGAGATAAACACAGTCTTGGATGAGTTAATGCCACCAATATACGGATTTATCTGCTCTTTCCTCATCACCAATGTCTTCCCACAATCATTCAATGCTACGTGCTGGTGGGAAGATATGCCACTAATATCTTATTCTTCTTAAATTTTTTTTTGTCATTTTAAAAGGCCTGATGATGTACGCAGAAATGATAATTGCTGAAATACTTGGATACCGCATACGCGGGTTTTTGGTTTTGTGTGGAGCCGTGGTACACGTCGAGGGTGCAGTTTATATCAGCGGAGAATTACTAAAGAGTATTATCAGTCCCTTCACAGAAAACTAATGGGAGCCCAGATTAAACTGCAAGAAGTTGTTATCGAACTTTTTGAGTTGCAATTAGAGCCACGCTTCTGGGAGTTGTTTCTTAATTAGCTCCTGCTCTGGTCATTTCACTTCTGAAGGTGTGACTTGGGCAGAAAAGATTGCCTTTTGCGCAGTTAATTCGGAGCCATACGTGAGGGCGATAATTGAAGCGTATGAATTTATGTCATGGTTTTCATCGGAGCCATGCGTTGTGTTATTTATCTTTCTTTAATGTCCTGTAAGTTTTAATTCAGTAATATTTGTTAGAATCGGTGACTTATGAACTTCTTGAAGTTTTGGTTTCACGTAATGCTTCTGTGCGATTTTTCAAACTCAATTCATATTTTTAAATAATCTTTCAAGACTAGGTATGAAATCTGGATACGCTGACAATTGGATCATAGTTTCCAAACGTTTTTCCTCCTTTTGGTAATCCTGGAAAACGGGACAATAATTTTTCATGATTTTTTTGCTCAACAGTTCGTTTCAGTTTGTTTAGTGTTCCCCTATTCTTGCAGCAATGGTATATTAGAAGCCCTTTGAATATAAACTATTGGAACTAACTGAGAGCGATTATACGTTTTTAGGCTATTATTGCATATTTATGTCGCATTAATATCAATTAAAATTCATCAAATAATTCAGAAGCAAAAGGTTAACTATTAAAAACTCTTCACAAACGCTTATAATAAAGAACCTCATAAAACATGCCGAATTTCCTCCCTCCCAGTATACTCACTTGTGTATATGGAAGAACTTGCTACTTGAGGGTACTGCATACTGTTGAGAATATGGATTTATGTTTGTGTTCTAGAATATTAGATTGATAGTTTGTAACTAACCTTCTATTTGAGTAACAAAATGAAACTACATATAACTTGGCCAATATATGTGAAAGGTTGACTGTCATAATTTGTTAGGTATTTACGTAGTATCGCAAAGAGCTTCGTGGATGTCGCCAAATTTTCAGAATTTACCAAACTCTAGCTAGCATGAGCATAACATTTCTTTAGGTAACCATATTCATTGTAAGCTGCAATCCGAAAATCCACCAAATCACCTTTTCTTCTATAAAAATCGCCGAAAAGCGCCAAGATGGTTGGGATAATACGTAAGTACCATTTGCTATGATTCTTGTGAAGGTTGTAAAGATGTCTTCATGTAAAAATGCCTGACTTTAGTATTTATGTGTGTGTGTGTGTGTATATGTGTGCTACCTAAACGGTATAGTTGACCCTTATCTCCGTACCAAGTGCCTGGTTTTGGCCGTACTATTTGGAAGCGTATAATGTCTGTGCGATAAGGGGGCACTGAAATACATGTTGGGACGAAATTCTTTCTAGAAAGAGGCTGAAGGTAGGAAAAGAGAGAGAGCAAACAATCGGGCCACAACCTAGGTGTTGTTCCTCGTATTACCATCCGGGGTCGAACTTTAGCAAACAGCAAGTTCTGGCAATACCTAATATGCCTATTTGGATGCACAGGTGCCGGCCTTGCTTCAACCTGTACCAGTAGTATTTGCATAATCAAGTGAAAGTTTAAATGTTTGTCTCAAAGGTGCAAGAAATTTTCTAATTTTGTTCTTATTGCCCACCTGCTTTTCAATGCCTAATTTGCCGACATTCAGATTTGTAACGATGCTCCACCCCTATTATCATATTTCTTTCGCCCCCACGTGACGTTATATGGCGTTTGACAAATGGTTCGGTTATATCCAAATAGTTATGTTAAATTACTACATTATGATAATAGTAAATTAAAACTTTTCTTTTCAAGAGATAATACTCAGGTTTTAATCATTATCGCAACCGTAAACTTGGCATATGCAGTTCAGTTGTAGATTTAAAAGAAGGGGGCGAATCGCACCTGAATTTTTGGGGCCTTCTTTTCTTAAAACGCAGAAAATACTTACATATTTTTTTAAATCAGTCACTTCACGTTAATAACTGTGATAGGAGCAATTCCATTAATTCGTTTCTGTGTCCTTGAAGCTGCGTTCAGGGGACGGTATAAGTGGTTTAATCCGATCGTCATTGCTAGGCAACTAGTCTGTGCTACGTCACAAAATATGGTTTAGGGCTCTTGGCATAAAGTTCGAAGTTTTCAACTTCATGCCGACTTGGGATAAGGGTCGACTAATCAAAGCGAACGCGCGAAACCTGTATGGGAAAACAGAGCCGGAAAGCTATAGACACATCCACGCATGCGCAAATTTAGCTTATCTAAGTGGGTGCTGCTTAGAACCTGTGTGGCAGGTGTGAACAGAATTTCCGCATGTTATTCCTTGTGACTAGCCTCTGTGACATTTATGTCGCCGTCTGAACGCAGCCTAAGACGCAGAGTATGTGTGTTGTTTTTAAAATTAATCAACGATTTGGGCCATTTGGATGCAGTCTCCTCGCAACTGCGATATAGTCGACTTTACAGATCCACATCTGAGTATATGTATAGTTGTTATAATAGAATTACGTAGAAAATAATACGCATAATATGGGTAATCGGTTCTACCAGTATCTTGGACTGTTTTAATCGAAGAACGAAATTCGTACAAAAAAAGGGGGGGGGTTAATTTGTTCCAAAACATTTTCTTTCTGTTTTTCACTGAATCAAACGGGATTAATAAATTTAAATCTCTTTATTAGAAATATTTTTTTTAAGTGCAGACTTTTTGTAATTCTGTTTTTACTCTGTAAAAATTGCGATATCGATGTCTGCACATTATTTTTCTTTCTACTCTTATACTTCTTTGTAGCAACGAATTGCATTGTTTAGCGTTCGTTGAATAGCTCTGACAAGATCTCAACCATTTCAATAATTTAATTTAATAGTTCTTAAGCTGTTAATTCTCGTGCGAGCATTTCATTACACATGCTATTATACAAGTTGTCCTCCTGTTCTTCGTAAGCAGCCCGTTATCCATCTATGTTTATAAGTGTTTCATTACCTAGTTAATTAGTATTCAATTTAATGCACCCATTTGTATTGACGGAATCTAATTCATTAAAGCCTAGTTGTTACCGCTCAGTTTCCAACATATTATTAGTGATTTGCAGCAAAATGAATGCGATCATCTGCACAATGTGGCGTGATAGGTTTCCTTACTGCTTGCCTTTAATTTACGCTATGCTTTCTTTTACTTTAGAAAACGTTTTTGATGTTGCAGCTCCTTTCAAAATTCCAAAGGCGCAATTTCTGCTCTAGGAAACTCCTATAAAGCTGAAGAATAAGCGGCCCGAGCTTATACTTACACACACATGTACAACTGGGAAACTCAACAAAAAATGAAATATGCATATCTTATTGCATAACTTTGAAACCGCACAAAAAAGACTGTATAGAGGAAAAAACGATCATTTATGCATTAAAAATAATTTTGTGTACTAATTCAGAGCTCCAGTTCAAGGGAATAATTTTTACTTTCTGGGTTTCTCATTTCATGAATTATTTTCAAGAACTCAAAGGAATTTTATTGTTGTTCATATGATAATTCGTGCAACATTATATACATGTCTGGATCGCCTCAAATGGAAATTGTTATCTTTTCTTTGTTTGTTAACCCTTTCCCAAATTTTTTTGTATTATTATTGTTGTGATGGCCGTTGCTTTCCGGATTTCCTGTTCTTAAATTTCCTTTTCAGGGTTCTGCTTATTTAGTGCTTCTGTTATCGCTGTGTTTATTCTGGGGCTCGGAAATTTCCTTTTATAGCGTCGTTCTTTCTCGAAATTTTCTTTTTAGGATTCTTCCAAATCAGCATGTTTTTCGGTTTTTTTCCCGTCGTTTTACGATCGCACGTGGATATGTTATAGAATTATCTTGTTGCAGACTCTGTTCTAATCATAGTGAATGATTACGTCTAGCGTATAATTTTTTGTGCACTATTTTTCTGTTATGAGAAGGTGTTTCATTACAAAAGATTATTCAAAATTATTAACATGATTTTTAAATGGGTTCGTATTTTTAATTTGTAAAATGGAGTGATAAATAATGCATTGCATATGAATTTTCTCAATAAGAATATATGATTTGTTCGGTAATACATTTATATGTGAACGGTTTTTTCTCTAGTTAAAAATTAAGAAATCTAAGGAAAGAACCAGATTGACTTGACCAATGACCATTTACAGTTCGTGATAGTTTTTCTCAACTGTTACAAATTTTATCAACATCAAAATGCCACGAGGTGTTTTGGCTAAACGTTGTAATGAGAAATAAATAAATTTATAATTATTTATATACAAATATGTATGTATTTTTTCTGCTTACATCAAAGGACAATTTAGTAAACAAAATAATGAAAATTGGATGGCATTATTTATTTTTGTCTCACATGAAATGTTTTCGTAATTTGTTTATTTTTAATTAAATAAGCTATTTAGTAGTCGATTCAACATTTTAGAATTATTTGAAATAAGTAACAGTCTGAAAATTTAATATTAAATGGGCAGTACGTTCGAAATACAAAACGTAAAGAACAGAAATTTATTGCAGATAGCAGGCTCTTAGATTTCAGACAGAAAATAAAATGTAGATTTTTTTTTCATTTGCGTCATTATGATTACTCTTTATGCATGTTTGATAAATATTTAATAAATAAAGTTTTAAATTTAGTTTAAAGTTTTTGTTTTGTTAGAAAAAATCTTTTCATTTTGTTAAAAAAAGAATTTTGGCTCTCATCTCCTTTCATATTTTGCATTTGGCTGGCATGCGATTTGAATTTGAGACTACAGGTATATAAAAATTACGGTTGAATTTTATAGATAGTCCTCTATTAGGAAAGCTTCTCGATATGTTTAATTTAATTATGGCAAAGCGCTATATATATCTGTCTGAGGGGGAAGGATACCTTCGTGGAGGACTTTCTTAGAAGAAACTGGCTCGTATACACGTTACACATGGGGAAAACCACGAAAACACCCATGAAGCCAGCCTTTCGCCTGTATTCGAACACAGGTTGGAACTACCAGCGTTCAGCGATTTTACTGCTCGGCCGCTTCTAGATAAAATAAAGAAATTTTTAAAAGCGTTCATAAATTTTTTTATTCTTAAATGTTGAATAATTTTGAATGGAAATTTTTGCTTTTTTTCTATAGTCTCCTTTAAATTTATGTAACATTTTATGCAATTTTTTTTAAAGTATTGCTTGCATAATAGAAAGTTTAAGTCCTGTAAAACCATAAAATCAATTTTATGATATGAATAAAATTAGCTAAAAGATTAAATTTATTTTGTTGATTATAAAATGTTAAGTCTTGAAATTTATGGCTTTAGTTCTTGTATGTATGTCTCTGATTAGAGAAATGGTTTATTAATTTTAACGTTGCTTAAAATGTATTTATTTTTATTTAAATCAGAATGGGATTGTTTTTAGCGAAAAATCACATCTGTTCCCGAAAATTTTATTTCCCTCCTCCTGCATGTCATACATCATATCGAATTATAGTTAGACAAAGTTAAAAAATAAAAATTGTGTTCAGAAAGGAAAAACAAATTAATTCTTTTTAATTCTAAAAGAAAATTTTGTTGATTTTACAGCACTTTTAAATACTCAAAAGCTTCTATAGGATCTTTTATAAAAAGTTAAAGCAAGGAAACTTTCTTGGAATTCTTTAAAATCATGATCCAGGTTTTTTGCAAATAAGACGTGAGGGATTATTGGCTTCAAATTGATAACAATTAGATTTTGTAGTCTTGTAGGGTTACGAGAAAAGGTGGTACGATCGCAACATGCTTAACATGTCTCCTGAGGCATAACATGGAGTAAACTCCCTGGCCTAAGAAAGCAGTTTTAGAACTTTCTATGTCCAGTGCATGTGATTTAAGTTCAAGCTTTACAATCGCATACAGTCCACTTACTTGTCACCAGTATCATGTCTGGTTGTTGAGATTATTTCGGAGTTGGTAACATGAAAAATTTGCGTTGGCCTCGAAGGTATTTGAACCCTGAACCTCTCGGTTGTGAGCCGGATGTGCCTTCAGTTACACCACGAATGCATGCGATGAGGAGGAAGAAATCTCCTTACATTATGACAAATTAATTCGTGGTACCGAAATATACTTATTTTAATTCAAATCAATCATTTTGGGCGGTAGTTCTGCTCACTGGTAGTTCGACTGGTCTTCCTTCCGTCTAGGAAGATTTGCTGGACGCCCATGGTAAGGATTGTTATTGAGTATTATTCGTGTCCGAATAATCAGTTGTATTACAATTTGGGAAGATTTCAGTTTGTTTGAAATTGATGTCACAATATCAGTTTGTGTTTTAATTTTAGTTTGTAACTGGAAATAATAATTCAGTAAAACTGTTTGGATTTTATCTAAACTTCGTGTTATTTATTTTAGAATATAAATATTTATTTTATAATTAACTGAACTGCAGTAACTCCACCTTAGTAGAACCTTAGCCGTTTAACATATAGGCCATTAGAAAAGAAATTGCCAGTTTTGTAGTATATTAGAAATTACGAGGTTCCTAGGTGCATGTTTCCTGTGCCGAGTTATTTACATGAGATTTTAGGCAACGCCTGCTTAATGTCCGAAATCGCATTGTATCGAGCAGCGCTGTGACAGCGGTGTGCTAAATAATACAAAAAAGAACTTCTGTAGTTTACTTCATCAATAGCAATGCATAAATACATCCTCTCCTACTTCATTTTATTACATGAAACTTCTTACAAACTGATTGCGTGAATGCAATTGCTAGACATCCGAACGGTATCAGTGCAGCCCCCCCCTTCGCATTTTGCAACTGTTCCGAACTTTCCTTTCTAAGCGTTACGCTACACCCCTTTGACGACCCGACTGCCGCAATCAATTACCTGGCATACCACAACACGAAAACTCGCAGTCAATATGCGAGAAGCGAAAAACAACGACGCACAAATCTACTGCTAGAGAGACGTGGGCGGCGGGCACGACAATGCCGGACTCCGTCGCGTGTGTGTCGTGCCCGGTTGACACTTTGGGGTCCGGCCGGACCCGTTCCCCACCCATGTAATTACGGACTAGTTCTATTCGCTGTTCTTCTCTTCTCTTCCCCCCCGTTCCCACATCGCTTGTACTTGATCTTTTTTGGGGCCTGCTTCAGCCCCTCCCACTAGTACATGTAACTTTCCGGCGCGACCACGCAAACAAATTTTAGCGACGCACTCGCCGATCGGGGACTATGCTCCAATTAACATATTGTATTTTTTGGTTCACTCCCTTAAATTTTGATTTAAGAAACTGAAAAATTGTTGTGACTTATCTCATTTTTTGATAGTAATATTAGTACAGGTTCACGAATTTTATCGTGCCGTGAAGCGCAGGATTGGTCTTTGGTTGGCATGAGCCTTATAGGTGAAAACATTACGACTCTGCCCAATGCCATCCAAATGTTCAAGGAAAATCCCTCCTGGTATTGGTGTAAGGATTTCCTTTCC
>KK119807.1:830436-856244 GCA_000611955.2 Stegodyphus mimosarum
TTTTATATTTATTTATTTATTTATTATTATTTTTTATGCGTGTATTTTAAGTTTTTCTTTTTACATTGATCGCTTTTAAATTTTAACATTAAATTTTGGTATCAGTATTAATAATTTATCGTCAAATCCCTTTACCCCCTCAACTGCTCAACTTCTAATTGAAGCAACAGCATTATGAACACAAAGTATATGTGTCACAGCTTAAATTTTTCGACCGCCCCCGCAGCAGTCACCTTTCCTATCGAGATATAATAACACAGACGATCATATTCCCTTCGCCTTCGAAGGGTGGTGTGGGGGGACATTCCACCAAACGACATCAACACCAACAAACACGCGAGCCCTCCCAGTCATCATCATCAGCATAATCGGAACAACAGCGGAACCGCAAAACAAAAAATTAAAAAAAATCGAGTTATTTTTTTAGTTTTGTTTATTATTATTATTTTTTTTAGTTGGGCTTTCGTTATTGTTAAGTTTTCTCTTCCTTCTTTTCTCTGGATAGGTCGCAGGGTCTTTTCGCGATAAATCTCAGTTGCCGGGCGTGTCCTGGTGCGTGTTGTGTTTGTCGAGCACGCATGTTTTGGGGATATGTGCAAAGGAAGGGGGAAAAAATGAACGCGACATTTCAGGCACAGTTGCAGTTATCAGAAAAAAGAACCAGAGTGAGATAAAGAATTTATAACAAACGTTTAGTTAATTGAGCAGTCATTCTGATTTGCCTTTGATACTAGTTTATTTCTTTCATTTTAGATTCAACCTGCGACCTGTCTTCCTGCATACTAAATTTCATGAGTATTAAGTTAACCGGCACATTCTGTAAAATTAACGTGAATTTTATGTTTGTAGTTTTCTTAATGTAATATGTTAGTAGGGATTTTATAAGCAAGTTATTTATCAGAATTACGGGTTTTTTGAAAATTAAGCAAAATTCTATCTTAGCTTGTCGTTCTTTTCAGTCAAATATGTGTGCAAGAGATATTCTTACGCTGGTTTGCCTTCTGTAAGGAACGCCCACCAGTAGCCAAGTGCTCAGACCATTCAACACTAGTAGTTTGTCCTGATTCAGATTCCGGAGAGTGGGTTGGCTGTGTCTGAGTGTTGTCTTTAACTATGTTGCTATTTTTGTGACATTTCTTGTTTATCTGAGAATAACATAAGAAGCCTGCGAAATTTGTTGTGGCTAAGTGTCTATCGATGGCATCGACATTGAACCGCTTTGTTGGTGATAGTACGACTTTGCTCAATACTGTCTCAATTTTGAAGGAGACTCTCTGTGGGGATACGTCCAAAGTCTTCCAGCCTTCTTTTCCTACCACCAAGCCCCTGGATAGGACTTTCGGCTTGTGGTCGATTGCTACCATGCCGTAAATATACTACATACTCAAACATCCAAGCCTTTTCCAAGATTCTAGCCTAAGGCCAAAGTCAGCAACTCCTAAGTCAGTCTAAGTCTAGCCTAAGTCAACAAAGCTAAACGCTATACCGATCACGGCGGCTTCTTATGTCTAGTATAAACATGAGCTAGTTTCTTTTCGAATCTCTCAGCTTTTATTTTCTCCACCTCATTTGAGAATGAAAGTTCAAGTTAACCATCATTCATGTCCTTTTCAGAAAACGAAATACGCTAAACGAAAATTAAATGGGAAAAAAATTAAGGACAATCTTTCGCTGCTGATGTTATCATGGTTACGGGTAACGTGGGAGGAAAAATTACTCTGAAATGCCTATTCTAAAGTATTGGTTTAGTAATTCCATAGTAGTAACTGTAATAAAAATAATTTTTGTACTCTGGTTACATATTGATTCTCCTTTATAAGATTTGAATGAAAATAAAAGTTTTGAAATTTTAAGATTTATTTTATGTGAAATATTCATGTATCTAAAAATAACAAGTATTTAAAAACAATGTATTTGACAAAAAAATGTACACGAAAATGAGCCATTTTAATTACTTATGAAAACGGTGCCAAGCATTAATTATGCCACATCCTCAAAGAAAGTGTATAAACCGAAACGGATAAACCGAAACGGATATTGAATAAAAACGTTTACTTTTTTGTCCCACGTGTGAAAGACGTTTTGTAAGGCCAAGTTTCGCATCTTTAATATTTCTGTTGATGAAGTTAAATGTATAATTGGAATTTTCCTAATAATGACGGAATTTCCTCCCTTTCCTTTTTCTTGGGGGGACTCATAATTAAGGTTCATATTATTATTTTTGCGTGATAATTAGTACTTATGCATAATTAGTACTGTCATTCTTGCATGACAGTAATGTAAAATAATTGTATGTACACTGCGGAAAAAAAAGGGGACAGTTTTATATCTCCCGATCTACTAGCCCGATTGACGAAATTCAAATTGCGTTTTTCATGTCTCGAAAACGCGACTTTGGATATATATTAGATTTATATACAGCATTGTTCTAACATAGGTATTTTGACACAAAATCAGACCTTTTCTAAAATAACATATAATTCTTTTTTCCATATTTCGATTCTGCAATTCAAATTATGCCTAGATATTAAATTTTGTAATTTTTGGTGAGAAATTTATGGAGAAATTTAAAAACTTATCTTGGCGCTTTATTTGCAGTTTGCGTCAAGAATAATTCCACTTGGCGAAATTCTTAATTTATAGCAACCTATTTTTGTTTCCTTTTTTTCTTTGCACACGAGCGGAAAAATGGTCATCATTCATACTTTCAAATAATTTCAAATAATTCAAATAATTGACAAAGTGCGTAAATCACATTTGGCGTTATTATCGCTTATAACAAATATGCCAAATTTTAAAATGCGCCAATATGTAAATTCACGTATATCTTAGGGCGGGAGATATGGAACTGTTTCTTTTTTTTCGCATTGTACCTCTAATTACTTTTCTCCAAGATCTTTCAATAGATTAAAATTATTGTATATTCCTTTAACATTGGCAATGTGACATTAATTGCACCGATGGTAATTTGTTTCCGTTATTAAAATTGCGTCTTAATTTGCATTTGCAGTCAGCTAAAAAATGGAAACATATATCTAAAAGTGGAAAGAGAGGCGAAAAACACACTCAAAGTTAGATACAAAATTCGAAAAGTTGCTTTGTATTTACCATATATGTATCTCAAACGCAATCGCATGGATTTGGATTGGAAGATATTATTTATGAGTATGGCAAAGCACCCGATGACTATTTATTTAAGGGAACAGATTGCCTTCTTGGCGGATATTTTAAGGAAAACTTAGCTTATATACACGTTACGCATGACAACCTTTTGCATTATCTTACGAAGCATTAACGTACTGTGAAATGACTTAGAACAAGTATTACAAATAATGTCACTCAAAAATATGGAGAACGGGGAGGAGAAGGAGAAAAAAGAAAGAGAGAGTTTCTTCTATAATCGACATTCATGAATACATAGAATAAACAAACTCATGTTGTGACAAGATCTTTGTTAGATAATTATATTAGTTTTGACAAACGCGTTTCCGCTGTGTTATCTTACCAGATATTATCATAGAAGTCAGTGGTATTTTCGATACGTTCTAGAAGCTGCTCTACTGATTTAAGAACCTAAATTCTGAATGTAGCTTTTTTCATCCATATCTTGATGCGCATTTTGAAAACTGATATTCTGTTTTGTTGTCATCGTGACATTTTAGAGTTCCAAGTAACCTTAACAACCCTTGATTAAGTATGTAGTCTGTGTCGCCTATAATTACTTCCCAATCAAAAGTTAATACCGTTGGACATTTTTGAAGCTTTGCATGTGTTTTTCTGCGTGTCTCATGAAATTTTTGCGAACGAACGGGTTTAGAAACTTGCCACTGACGTGTCACGAAATCCTGTTACTCTCTCACGCGAAATAACGCGAAAAACAACATAAGTGTCCATATATTACACTTAATAATTTCCTGACTCGAACTTGTCATCTCCCGGAAGCAATTCCTTTACTTGCAGCCGTCTTTTTATTGGGTGTTTTCTTCACGCGTACCTTTCATATTTACTGTAAAGCTGGCGTCTATTTTCAACTCCTCGAGGCATAATATCCTGCTTTTAGAAGTTTCCGTTGTAATATTTTAATATGACATTGATATCGAATACCATAAATGTCTAAAGCTATATTATTTTTTGTAGGATTATTAAAGATGAAATACAAGTCTGAGTATGTAAGCAATCTTCTGCATTTAACGAGATTTAATGTTCACTTTATGTGCAAGAAGAGTTAGGTGTGCGAAAGTTTCCTTTAAAAGAATTTGCTTATTAATATCCAAATAATTATTGGAATAAATATTATACTGACTATCATTATAGATTCGGGAGATGAATGTAAAAACATCATAAAGTTTATTGAAAAGATTCATATTCATTTTAGCTTAGGCAAATTTCTCTGTCTTGATGCGTACTTGCAAATTAGGTGAATTATAAGTAGTACTAAGGCTGTTCGTACATTTTTAAGCGATTTTCATTGTATTTACAGAAATATTTTACGTAACATTTTTGATTTTTAAATGTTGCTTTTGATAAGCCTTATTTTTCACTATCTTTCTGCTTCGTAATTTCCAAGACAAGAAGTCGAAAGTGATATTTTATCCCATTTCTCTCGAACAGCTTACCAAAGTCCAAGGAGGGCTGTAGGTCCACGCAAGCGCAAAACTCCGTGGATGATACATCATGAGATTTCGTAGGAATATGAGTGAAGGGTATGGCTCTGATGCACATTTCTTCTTCCATTTTTCCCAGAACGTTAACAGTGCATTTTGAGGTGCGGCTGCTTGCTTTGTCTTGATGCAGTTCTACTGACTGATTGCGTTGTGGGTGAAGAGAAGGTATTTCACATTTGAAATTGGGTATAAAATATATTCCCGATAATATGTGGAGTTAACTTTAACAGTTTTCTGCACTCTCTTTAATATTTATTTGTCATAATAAAAACCAGCAACAACCGTAAATCCCTTTGAAAAACTTTCTTTAGAGTCTTTGAACCATGTTCTAAGATTGTTTCTAAGATTGTTCTTCTCTTTGATGGTAATAAATAGATCTGTTTTTATTATTGTTTTCTTCTCTTTGATGGTAATAAATAGATCTGTTTTTGTTGCAGTCATTCAAATATACCAAAGATTCATGTATTGCGATATTTTTCCATTTTTGTCTGAATAATGGTTTTTCATAAAGAATTCTGCATCGCGTTCTGCTTTCGGCGATATGTCGTGGAGAAAGACGATGCACATTACGTTTTTTCTTCTTTCTAAGATTCAAATAAGCATTAATCACTTTGTTTACAATTAACATTCAGCGTTTTAATGAATATTAGAATGCCCTTTGACTTCGCAGATTAACATTAAATTTCTTACCTTTGCAACATTCGAAACTCTTTTTTTATTGGATATGTATTTTGAATGATTTTTCTTTTTGAAGCCAAACTTTGAGGCTTTTTCTTTCCTTATTGATAGTACTATCTATTGTTGCTTTACATACAGAAAAATCATTGCTTTAACAGCATTTTTAATACCTAAATATGAATAATTTTCTTCGGAAAGAGCACAGATATTGCCTTCTGTTCATTGCTTCTTTAAAAGCCACATTTTGTGTGAAAATATTGTCAAGTAGCAGACGATAATTTACACTTTATAAATATAGCTGCAATTAAAAATTTTTTCACAGGAGGCGATTTTTTATAGCAAAGCAAAGTCGTCTAAAAATTGGCGAACAATCTGTATATTTATTACATTATTCTTTTCAGTAGCAAAAACAAGTGATACGTTCCGTTAACAAATCGTGTCGATGAATTTTAACACTTAATTCTGAAGAAGCTGTAGAATTAATTACACACATCTGTGCATATTTTTCGAAGTAGATTTAAGTGTGTGGAAAGTTGCTGAAATGTACGACTCTCTTGTCCAAAATATAACAAATATGCCATGCACGAAAAAACATAGAATTTTAACGAGCTGACTGACGGTCGGCCGCGTCGGTCTGGATAGCATGAATTTATGAAAATATTGCTTCTGTGCAAACATCTTGAATAAGAGAGAACAGCGGAATCAGACAGTGAGAAATTTAGCAAAAACAAGTGTTTGAGGTGTGATACAGATCTGTTTCTAATCAAAAAATTGCTCAAGCGTCCTTTGCTGAAAATGCGATATCGCGTCTTATGGGCAAACGATTCTTTTAATTCCGTTTGCATTAGATCACGAAATAGAATATACTGGATGTTATCACTTCATATAGAGAGGGCGTTTACACATTTTTAGAACGATTTCGAAAGAATATAAAAAAAAGTTTTAGAGTAAAAATTCTTGGCTTTTTATTTGAAATTAGAAATATCGTCTGCTACTTTTAAATTTATTCTTCTTTCAAAATGTCGCATGCAAACAAGCTGTGGATTGAAAGATATGTTTTTGCGCTTCCCGAAAAGAAATATTCCAGTTATATAATTCAATAACATTATGAAATGCATGGTATTAAAATTTCGAAGTTCTAAAATAAGCATCGTTATTAATCGGAAAGGAAAAAACCGTGAATAATTATTTCTACATGCAAAGAAGACTCCAAACGAACGTACGGTTTCCAATGTTCCTTAAGTTAAATCTCTGACAGCAAGTGAAATTCCGCCGTCCCAGAAATCAGTTCTAAAGTCTTTAAGTACATCTGTAGCAACAATAAATAAATTGATAAACAAAAACAATACAACAGATTTGCAGCTAAAAAATACTAGAAGACATAATATTCACCTGCTTTTGACGAGTCATGTCGCTAAACAGGGAATAATTTGTAGATCTCTGTGTGAAAACTATTTAACGAAAGATAAATGGAAATACATTGTGACTCTTGATGAAGCATGGGTTCACTTAAATGACTGCAACAATAAAAGTTCCATTTATTATAAAAACGACGAGGAAAAAAATGTACAACCCTTGTTTCCGACAATGCAAATACAATATGGGGTTTATGATTGTCGCATGATTATCTTACAATGGGAAATTAAAAAGTAAGAAGAGTAAAAAAATGTTAAAATCAACATACTATGAAGAGAAAGTTTTATTATGTTTGATAATTACAGAAAAAATTCCATATTTTACACCACTGACTTTCAAAGAGTGAAATATCATCAAGACAATGCAGCAAATCCTACTTTGTAAAGTACCCTGCATTCCTTGGAAAAGACTGCATGTATACCCTTTTCAACATATTCCTGACTTTTCACTTATGGACTATTGAGCCTTTGGTCTGGTGAAAAGAACTCTTTCTAAGCGCAGATCCACTCCAATTGATGGATTCTGAAAGGTAGTGGAAGAAGAATGAAAATACCCTTGGAAATTTTACGGAAATCTCATCTATCATGGAAATTACGATGCTGACTTGTAGTCCAAAAAAAATGGCTATCAGATCGAACATTTGAAAAATAGTCTTTACATTTTAAACATTAATTAAGCGTCCCCGAAATCATTCTAAAAATGCGTAAACACGGTCTGTGTTGCACAGAGAGTGTGTTACGACTTGTCATGGCCAAGTTCAATTCTTGCACGTATCAAGCGTGTCATATACATTAACGCGAACCTTTTTAACAGATATGTATATCTGTATGCATTGCAATACACATATTTTTGCAGCGTCGCAAAAACAAGCGAAGAATGTTGAAATATTCGTGTTTGTAACTATATATCATTCTAGAGGTACAATGACTATACGTATACTCTGAAAGGTACACATTATAAAAGTTTGTAGGGATTATTTAAATTTTCTAATAGTTATTTTTAATTTTGAAACCCTTTCCTTTAAACTCTTGTTTTCCACCTGCAACTCCTTGCCAGAATGAGATTTCAGTATCCCGTTTTATGTAAATGAAGTAGAACCAGTATTTAATGAGAAGTTCAGTCACTTCTGTAGAAGAGCTCAGAAGTTCTCGTCTCAGTTCTCCTCGGGGCCACGTCGTTGCTTTAAGTCTGTTTTACTAAGTACGGCCGTAGTCTTACGTGTCTGGTAGTATTCGCCGATGAGGTATAGTAATTATGGCCAACTCGGTTAGTTATCTTCATACAGCTTCGGCTAAAGTTTAGTTAGTTAGAATTTGTTTGGTTTCTTATTTTTTGTCTTAACCCCAAGTGGAGGCTTTTCTGTAAGACCGAGAAGCGGCCGTCTATTAGCCATTCTTTGAGTGAGTAAAAGGTATTTAAACCCTTCCTTAGACTTACGTTGTAGGAAGACCAGCGAATAGCTGCTAGATACTTCCCTAAAAGTTCTAGTAGCCAAGGACACGTAAATTAAATAGAACTGTATAAGTTATAGAGGTATATATTGAAAGATTCAAAAGAGGATAGTGGATTTGGTTACAGCCCAAACCATCGCGGACGAAAACGTCACGGAGAAAACAACGCAAGGCGAAAACGTCGTGGTACATAATATCGTGAGAGAAAATAAAGCAAAGAGGAAACATCGCAGTCCTAAAACATCTTGGTACAAAATATCGTCGTCGAAAATGAAGCGGTTTAAAAACTTCGCAGTTTAAAAACATCGTCATCGTTCATATCGTGGTAAAAAATAAAGTACCTGCATGACGATAACATCGCACACATGCGTTTTTCAGGCTTTAATAATTGTAAATGGATACTCGCATAATGATTTGTGAGGCGCAAGATGGAAAGAAGGATAATTTTCACTTTCATATTTTTATTAACTAATAATAAATATTTGCTGAACAAGAAGCGGTTTTGCTTAGAAATACCTCCACAAGATTATCCCTTTACTTAGGCAAATAGCCTTACTGTTTTTTTACCATAGTGAAGCAAGCGACTGAAGAAGATACTGTTTGGCCTTTAAAACTAAACAACTGTAGGTTTCAAGCACATTTTACGACATTAAAAAAATTGGATAAATTCCGCCGATATATTCTTATTTATAATGTAAAGACCTTATTTTATTCTAACCAATTATTTTTAGTTTGACTTTCCTTTCCCTCCTGATTTCAGTGTCCTGCCGGAATGTAAATTTTAATGATGAAGTATGCAAAGTCTAAGTGTGTTCAGAAACAGTATTTAAAAAAAGTGCGGTTTCAAGATTTCGTTAGGAGTAGTGGCGGAGCTAGTTCCGACTTTATGCTGCGTGTTTGAAGTAACTCCCTAGTTGGCGTTTGCCACTTCTTCAGATTATATTGATATTCTAGGCTAGGCTTTCGTGTGTGCAGCCGATTTAGCGCTTTAGATAAATAAGGAGCCAATCGTTTAGCCATCCTAATTTATTGTGATTTTACATTTTTGTTATTTGCTGTTCAATATATCTAGCCACAAGTAGTAGTGAATTGTGAGCACCGAGTGAGTGCATCTTGTTACGTTAGTTCAAATAAAAAGGTTATTTAAACCTTCTTCTGTAGTATCTGTTCTTCAAAGACATACAGAGAATTCGCTTCGCAGTCTTTTTACGTAGGGTCTACAATGAATGCTCCCGAAAAGAACACGTAGACTTCGCAATAGTATAGTGACTGATATTTAACTTAAATATCATGAGCATCTTATTATTATTCTAGAGGATTATACTAATATTGCTCAAGATTTTTAACTGCAAAAATGAGTTATACGTGGTCTTTCATTTTTAATTTAATAATTTTAGTTTTATGCATTGGAATACTGAAATATTTATAAACTATCTGTTCAAGAGTTTCAATTCTGAAGAGCTTATGGAAAAGATTCTGTTTGCGGACATATACTACCACACTTCTTTTTCTAGCATATTCCTTATTTCGGATGAAATTTTCATTAATAATTAAACTGTCCCGCTGTGATATGTAAATAATTTTTAACGGCAGTGAAAATAAAAATGCTGCTAGACACCAAGTTTCGATACTTGTCCAAAATATCCAGTCTTCGTCGTCAGTTCTTGCTACTTTCTTCTGGAGTTTAAAATACATTTTGCGATTGCGTAGTTTTAAGTTTTTTGACTGTAAACTTAGCATTTCATTTGCTTGCAGTGCAAAGCTTAGAAGAGTTGTTTCAGTTTCCAAGAGCTTATGTAGAGCCATCGGCGTTAAGTGAATTAAATTCTGAAAAAATAGTCATTTGCTCTCATATTAGTTAAAATTTACATTATGTGCGATAAAGTTTCATCGTTGAGAAAAGTGTTGGGCATATGCAAGATAAACTTTCGGTTTAAAATTTAGCGGTTTAATTAATTTTTTCGGACCTTAGAATTTCGTCCTGGTTAAGCCTTGAGGCAGTTTTAATGTTTACAAGCCCAGAAGGAAACGGCGAATTGTATAAATCAGAACATAAAATACGCAAATATTTTCCTGGATCAAATATTTCATATTTGCTCGAATTAAATTGATTTTATTTATGCGTTGGAATATCAAAGGAGGGCCTCAGTTTCCGATTCTATCTTGTCTCATACCATTTTTATTTCTTCGGCAACAAGCCGTACGTATTTATAAGTTCGTAATTAAACAATTAGGGGAAATTTGAAATTCGGATTGGAGCAAAGGTAATTAAACCCCTCGCTTTTAATAAGACACAAAATTACTAAAAAATCCTCAGAAAATCGTCCCCTCTACCCACCTCGCGTTGGCATACAAGCGACAACCCTCCCCTCGAACATACTACCCCTCTCCGTCACCCTGTTAGTCACACACACGTAAAATTAATTAAGCATATAAGTACGGATTAATCAACAATATTTAATTACCGAGTTTTAGCCATAATGCCTATTATTTAATTTGTTAATTAGTTCCTCCAGTTTGCATACACTAATGAAGGTAGCGGCGGCTCTTTCACGTTCCGCTTATCGATTAGCTTCTCCGGGTTTTGGAAAAGCTCTGTTGATATTGTCGGCACGGCATTAAAATTAAACATTAAACTTAATGAAATATCAAACAGTGTTCTTCGGAAAGCCAGGGTAATGTAGTATTAATAACAGTTTTCGTTCAGTTTATGTGGCATCTTTCTGCGGCGCCAACTGAAGAGGTATTTTTAAAGGTGATATATTTTTTCCTCTCTATAAAAGTATATTTTGATTTTATTGATATGGGCGCCCGGTTAGAACTAACGCCGGCGGTGTTGTGTATCTGTGTGTGTGTATGTGTTTCGAGCGGGTAAAAGTTGAGGAAAATTTTATCGTCGGCAATTTGTGGGGGTAAAGTGCACGTGCGGTTATTTTTAATAAAGTCGTTGTGCCGCTTAATTGTGGTCCTCGCCGGAATTCGATAATTTTCGGGCCGTTTATTAGGGCTTGTCGATGGCCCAACGCTTCGGTGTTCCGTTTTAGTGCACTTTGCCGCCAGTGCTCAAAGAGAAGCGTCACTTTCGTTGCGAATAACAATTCGAGTGCTTACTTTAGCAACCTTTTTTGAAAGAGAAGTTCGAGATATGTTATTAGTAACTGTTTTCCAATTTTTTTTCCGCTGAAACCGTCGTCCCGAGTCAGGAAGTGATATAAATACAGGAAACTCTTTTTTTTTCTGTTGGAACGTTCTTTAAAAGTTGTTAGACAACTTTTATATTATACTTCAAGTTCTTGAATGAAAGTTTGTTTAGACACTTTTCTCGTTACTTTTTGACCAAGAACACTTTTAAAATTTTGCATGAACAAAACCAGATTTTTTTTAATTACTAAGGCATTACTTGCAACTTTAATGAATATTGGCAGTAATCAGTCCCATCAATGACCGATTGGTTTGGTTTATTTAATTATAGCAAAGCACTCGAGAGCTATGTACGTAAAGGGAGGGATGCTTTAGTGGAAGACTTTCTAAGGGAAGCTGGCTCGTATACCATTCGCCGGGTTTCGAATCTCGGACCGAACTACCAGCGTTCAGCGACCCAATAACCGATTGATTAATTCTGCCGAATTTTGATGCTTCGGCCCAGATTCGAAACAAGGCAAACTGGCTGACTGTGTAGTTGTTTTTCATGGTTTCCTCCGTGTGCAATGTGTCAGTTTCCCTTAAACCGAAGTCATATCCATGAAGACATCCCTTCCCTTAGGCAGATAACCCTCGTGTGCTTTACGTTATTCAAATAATCTAACCTAACCCGTTTTTAATTACTGTTTTATAAAATACAAAATAATTTTATTATTCAGTCTTATGCACCTCGTGATTATCGCATCAAGTTTCCGAACTAGCTGACTAGCAGTCATGTGTTTAGACCTTGAGTATTAGTAATTCTTCACATGTTCATTTCACTGAAACTGAACACGTAAATAGCACAACAATTTTATGGTGTATTCGATGTATAAAAAATGCAATAACGAGTTTAGTATAGGGAGTCTTCCTTGAAATCATCCTTTCCTACGCAGGTAACCCATATGAATCTTTCGTATAAATTAGCATCTGCTGCGTTGTATCTTAGGTATTGCTCTAAAGAATTGCAGTTTTTTCCCCGCTTTTTACGTTGTTTACGTAAACATTTTATTTTTCCTTCGTTGTATTAAGTACTCAATGGGGATAATAATGAAAGTTATATTAGAAATTAAAGTAACTGAACTATAGTTTTTTAATCGTTGGAACATACCAGCTGAGACTTGGCAAGGGTAATATTGGCTTTAATTTCTTGTAATATGTATTTCAGAATGTACAGCAAAATTTAGAGATTGTATAGAATCGTAATTGTGATTATTGCACATGCATATTACCGAACATAGTAGCATCATGAATGCTCATAATTTATCTTTTGTATGTGCTTTATGCATCTACCTTCAATTCTGTTGTTAGCAATGATATTTACTTGAAGTGAATATTACTTAGAAGAGCAGAAAGTTCATGATTTGTTAAACTCTGTTGGGCTATTGCTATTGTTTTTTCACCGTCTAGTTATTTTATATTTTTTATCTTTATTGTCATTTCTGTTTCACTACCAGAATGTAAATGAGGTAGAAAGAAATAGTATTTAAAGGAATGTTTTGGGAGTTTAATTCAGAACATGTTCTGCCTTTCCGGGTCAAGTTACTAGCTTACCTAGCTCAGATAGTACTGTATTATTCGGCACTGTATTATAGTTGCCAATATTTAAATTCTTAGCCGGTGAGAAATTTTGAGCCAAGATTGCATTACATCAGTTGTATAGTCTTAGACTATTAGGCTTTATTTTATTTTTAAAATTTGACTGTTACTTTAAGTTTCATCACCACAAGTTGTGTTTGTTAAGCATCAGTGGCTCATTTATGTTCAAATTCTGATTTAATAAAAAGGTTTATTTTTAAACCTTCGTAATTCATAAACCTTTGTAGTTCTGCCCAGACATAGCGAATTGTATGCCTAACATGCATAGTAATAGCGTATGCCTAACATGTACTGTAACTGTATATCTGTCTGTCTAATAAGTGTTCCCCTTAGTCTCAGCAGTCTCCATCATGCACCTTCTTTCCATGTTCTGGTCCTTATTTCAATGTTCGTCGTTTAGCGTGGTCAATTGCAGGATGACACACTACTAAGCTCTTTTTTATATTTATTTATGCATTTATTTTATTTATTTATTTAATTCCATCGACGGGATCCAACAGGCTGAAAAGCACCCAGTGGGCCAGCTGTTCCATCGATGGCGAAAAGAAAGAAAGTGATAATTCGCTTATTATCTGTTAAGAGTTTGATGCTAGTTTATGCTTCCGAAACAAATCGAATTTTATAACTCTCAGTATAATATATAATTTTTTACGTGTGCACAAGATAATGCTATTGGCTACATTGTTATCCCATTTTGGGGCTTTTTTTTCTGGATTAAAAGTGAGAGCTGATGAAGAAATGAAGATGGAACAAGATTACTCATAATCACCATTCAGTGACTAACCAAAAAATTATGTATTATTATTTTTTTCTTTTTCCCCTCTCTTTTAAAGGGCAAATAATGAAATCTTTTATATGCTGACTTGCATAAAACGAGGTCCTGAAGCAGTACAATTCTGTGTTCAAAAGGTTCCGGAAAATACCTGTAGCGAAGTTCTTTTTCAAATTCATTACCTAATCATTTTTTAAGTAACACTTTTTACGCAATACCTTTTCCAGCTCTTCGGACACAAGCAGAGCATTGAGACTGGATTGTTTTGGATTGAATTATTTGGATTATAGCAAAGCACGCAAGGGTTATCTGAGAGGAACGCATTCGTGAAGATCTTTGTAAGGAAACTTGGCTGCTATTCACGGTACACGTGGGGTAAACCGCAAAAATGGCCATGCAGCCTTTTCATTCACTAAGACTGGAAACACTGGGAGTTTCCAGACTGCCTCTTTTGGTGTTAATCATAGCCTAGTCGTTATATCACTTTGGATAGCTTTAAAGAGCTTGAACTTAGTAGAACTCTATTACCACAAAAGAGAGAGATCAGGTTTGAAAGGTGAGAAATCTGGCCTATAAATTAGTTGCATTGTAAAGATGTGTTTTGTGTCAAAGAAATCCAAACTTTTTTACTTAGTTGCCCTTTGTTTACAATGCGACGTCTTACCGAATGCTTAAACTCTGTTTGCACACGAACAGCGTTGTTCCAAATGACATCATTTCTAAGTGCATATCGATATCGCAGCCGAAGGAATAGCTTTTAGAGCGGACCAGTAGGCTTCCAGTTCTAGTTTCTGCTGTGTCACGTGACTTTAAAAGCGGATTGGTCAATACGAGGTGCTACTCCTTCCGTTGTGATGTCGATGCGTACTTACAAACTTTGCTTACGGATGATATTATTAAGTCTCCTACGGTGTGTGCCGAAATCGCTTTTGACAGCCAAATTCAAAGTACTTGCACATAACATGATTTCTGTTCCAAACGATTCGAACAGAAAAATATTTTCATACTATTTAATTATACATTTTCTTTTAAAGAATAACAAGTATTAATTTTTTCTACGTTTCATAAACCAGCTTCTTTAGAAGCCGCATCGCGTAAAATGTAAGTGTCACGACAGAAGCGATCTAATGCCGAGATCCTGTTGCGCATGACGATTTCTAAAATTGCGACTTAGCAGTCAGCTTATACGTACTCCACTCGAACAAACGATAAATGAACTACGATAGTTTCCCAAAATATTCCAAGTTTTACCCTTTCACTTCAGTAAAGCCCCTAGAGGAAGCAAAAGAAAGGAAACGTGAAAGCTTGTTGAGAGCAAAACTTCGCTGAAAAGAATCATCTCAAATCAGTGCTTTATCACTCCTGGAACGGAGCGGAAAAACAAATTATTGCGATTAAGTAGAAAGAATTAAAAGCACTGCTAATAATCGTGCGAACGGGAGGAAAAAAGGGTGTTAGAAGAGCGCAGAACCGTCCTTGAAAAGAACCCACTGTGAGCTTACTCACAAAAGAAGTTGCTAACGTAAGCATTCGGACGATTTGTCAAGAATGCTGCATCTTTAAACCGCGTCTGCTTCCATCGATGCTTATGTGGCGAAGAGGGATAATAAAATACCACCTAGCAAAAAAAAGTTGTTCCCGTGAAAGAGATAAGCTTGTGGGAAGGAGAGAAAGAGTCTGATACTCGGCTAAGAATTGTTTAGGGGTATGATCTTTAGTTAGAATGGGAATTAATATGGTAGTCCCACAGTGGTTTGAAATAAATTTTAATAGACATCTAATAACAAAATTTAAATGTTGCATAGCCCGAAAGTATAACGCTGGCGACAGTTGCAAAGTTTTGTGCACTTTTTTATGAGATATATTTTTAAATTGGTACCTCCATATAAAACAAAATAATAAGTAAATTCTTCAGATTACTATAAACTGATAAATGGAAGAGACTTTCAGTTATAAACAGAAATTTTCATGCTGCGCTCTAGTAAGGAGTTGAAATAATCATCGGCAAACAAATACATATTGGAATTTGTCAATAAAATCGTTAGTTTTTCTCTTACTCACCTGTGTTAGTTGTAATCAGCATGCCAAAAGAAAGGTTCATAACAGCTGTGTCCAGTGAACTATCGTCGGACTTTTGACTAATGATAATATCATTTAGTTTTCCATTTATTCGAGACTTAAATACGCTTTGGTTGCGAGTGTCTCTCTCAGGCTACAGATTATGACTGATAAAAGTATTTTTAAGAAGGCCGGGTGAGAACTGAAAATGAACCACTTACTCGTCTGCCGAGAACCTCAACCAAAGAAAATAGGCTGGCTGTCGTTGCAGTGATTCCGGCCCTATTGAAGAACCACTGGCAGAGTAAAATAAGTCATAGTAGTCTGGGCAGATCAGGTAAAGATCGTCATAATTAATAATTTTGAAGATGCAAATTAAGTTATAATGAGGTTATTGAAGTTGTGCAAAGACCTATATTTTTTTCAGTTAAGAAAGTTCCTGGGCATTGAAACGCGTAAGGAACCAGTAGGTGATTATTTAGAAAAAAAACTGAGTGTAAGTCGTTTAATTATATTAATTAAGTAATTTTTAGTTAATCAATTCCTATTGATATTCGAATATCTGTCATTCGAGATTTGTAAGGCTAAAGATATCTTTGTATTCGTTGGCGAAAGGGACATTACCTGATTGTCCTGCGTGTATAGGAGGCCGTATTTGAGCAAATTTTCTGTTATTCTTGAGAGCCTTGGTCTAGGTAAGGATCACAGAGCATTACAAAAGTTTGGGGGGCATATGATTCTGTTAAGATTCTTGTTTCTGTTCTTGTTTAGTATGACCTCCCATTTTCTATTGTTCGCACTCAGTATGACTGCAATGGAGATGCTAGGTTATAAACACTGCATTACATGTAAAATGCATGGCGAATCCCGAAACGTTTCGCGGAGTTTAGATGTTTTACATTTTTTATTACGTCGGTGTACATACTATCAGTAGAGAATCATTCCATAGTAGTTATAGGAAAACGGTTGCAAGTCTTTAATCACAGTCTACTTTGTTAAAAGTTATGGTAGCTGTTTTTTGTCATAAATATGTAAGTATTATATATTTTTATCATTTACGTCTAAATATTATTCATGTATCTATTGTATGAAATTTTATTAGGGTTTTTACTAATTAATATAATAATGTAGGTATTATTTATATAAGGAATACTGGAGGATTGGAATACATTATATGCCGAAAGCATGAAGACATTTTAACAAGGGTCTTGAACATACTGTTACGAAATACTCAACCGCGGTATATTTATATAAACCCTGCCTGTGCGCAGGGTATCGCTAGTGAGTGCATTGTGCATCGTTGAGGCTATCGAGTGTATCGTCGAGTGCATCGCAAGTTGTGGAGAGTCTCGAGAGTACGCTAGGTTCTGAGAACGTCCGAACCGAGTCGGGACGTACTCTAGTGCTTTGCCGTGAAGCGTCTTCACCGTTATAACCTGATAATCTGAAGGCTGTGTTGCTGATTGTTTCGGCGTGTTTGTCGTAGTTTTTTGACGACTGTAAACGTGATTTTGGAACTGTCTTGAGTAATACTGGCTAAATAAATTGTGTTTTGATTCTTCATCAAGTGTTGTCATCAATTCTACGAACCCGTAGAACGCAACAATATATATGATTTTACTCAAGGAGTTAGAAATCAATTACTTGTTTCAAATTGCCAGATTGTTCTACTTCAGTTTGGTTATGCTTTTGGAATTTTTCAATAGGTTGCTTTTTCTCTGGTTGCTGTCTTTGTGAATGCTGTTTGTAATACTAAATATTTGCCATCTATCAAATGTTATTCGTTATTCTGAGTGATATAGCTTGGTATTTATCGTAAAGTTTCTCTAGCGTACGTTTAGTAATCGCGTTGAATGTTGATAAAGTTGTTGCACGCTATTTAGTAATTTATTATAATATTTATCACAATGACAATGTACTTCATTGTTTTCTTATATCATATTAATCGTTCTGTAACTATTTACATTCAGTGCTTGTTTTAATTTATTCCATGTTGTATGTTTGCCAGTGGGTTTCGTATTGTGTTAAAAGTCATTAAATTGTCAACTTATTGCCGTGGTTTGTGTATATCAAATCTGTATTGTTTGCTTATCCTATCGATTATTTATATTCCGTTTTTCTTTTCGATGAATCACATCGTATTTGTTGAGTGTGTATCGTGTTTCTTTAAATTTGGTAGATGCTAATCTATTTGCATGTTTATATCTCGTTCGTCGTGTCAGCCTGCGAAATCCTTAACGTGTAAACTTTAAAGTTCGGAGCTGACAATTCATAATTGGTCTTTACACAAGTACATTTTGACACTGGTCAATATAGTGTCGTGCAAATTCGCTTGTCATAAAAATAACTTCTTCCGATTTTTTAAAAATATTATATCTATTATAATGTGTCATATATCTTTTACTTTTATGCCAAACATTATTTCCTTCAGTTTATATATATCTTCTAAGTGTCTTACCCGTATTTCTCTTTAAAGTAACATTGGATTAAATGATGCATTTAATTCGATTTACTTTTAAACCGTTATATGCCTCTTTCTGGATGGTTATTCACTGGGCACACATTTGTGTTTTAATAACAATTTGCTTCTGATTTAAATAATGTTATATGTGACACGTCAAAATACCTGAAGGGCGTCTTATAAATGTGTCATTAAGTCTGAGTGGGAAAAATGTCATTATAGATGTAGATATAGATATAATTTTCTGTTTCATCATTTAAGAGTAATATAGTGTTACTTAAATTTTAGCTAGAGTTATGAATAAATCAAGCACAATTTCAGTGAGATTCTGTTTCTTATGTAATATGCTCAACTGGATTGAATTAGATGTATTAGATTACGTCAAAGCATGTTAAAAAGCGCTCTTGAACTGTATGCTTACAAGAGGGCTCATATATGAAAGAGTTAGGTCAGGTTATTTGGACATAGCAAAACACAGAGTTTATCTGCCTAAGTGGAGGACCTTTCTAAATAAAACTGGCTTATATTCACTTTCACATAAAGAAAACCACGAAAAGAGAAGCCCATGCAGTCAGTTGGAAATGCCTGGGTTCGAAACGCTGTCGAATTAACAGCACTTAGCGGTGCTAACTACGCGGCCATTGGTAAGATTCCTTCGTTTGAAATTTCCTTAGGAAATCTGGTTTATATTCATGTTATACAAATTGAAAACCACGGAAGACTCCATGAAACTAACCCATTTTCCGGGATCTGAACACAGGTCACACTAGCAGTTGTCAGCGATCCTTTCCTGTAATAAATAACTCGCTGGGTCGTTGATGGTTATAACTTAATCCTGCCGGCCATTGGTATATATATATGATGCGCTGAAAAAAAAAGCGAATTTTATTATAAAGCAAAATGAACTTTATATTTTTTTATTTAGCATATTTGCTACGTGAATACTATTTTGCATTTATTCCCTCAAAGGGCCAATCATACATAACTTGTATTGAGAAAATATAGTAAGTAGGAATCTTGTATAGATATATTGCCAGTATTGTAGTTCAAAATGGTTCTTTAGATGTTTGGATTAATTCATCGATCTTTTATTAAAAGTGAATGACAAGGAATTTAATTTTTTCTATCTTGACAATATTTCAGTTTTTGTCGAAAAGCAGACTATTTTAATACCTTTAATTTGTCGAAGAAATTACATAAGACTAATTTAAAATATTTTTATTAATTAACAAATGTTCTAGTTAATATAGAGTTTTCAAGATAACAGAGACAAATTTAATAATTAAAACCCAAGTCAGAAAAGTTCATTGTAATTAAATATATAATTGTTAAATTAATTAATTATAAATTGCTTCTGAATTAATTAATTGTATTTGTATATGAATATTGCGAATTTTTATTTTAGAAAAGTAGGCATAACTCTTGGCAATATTGCCAATTTTTATTTTAGAAAAGTAGACACAAGTTTTGGCAATATTGTCAGTTTTTATTTTAGAAAAGTAAATATAATTCTTGACATATGTTAAAAAATGTATTCGGGTTAGGAAGTATGTAAACTAAGAAATTTAGAATAAGGAAGCGCTATTTAAAAATGGAGGTTTTCTCCCGTGTCAGAAATGCTTCATCATACTTAGTAGGCGATGAAATCTGTGCGAAATTTAGCTCTTCAAAGTTGTAAGCTAGTATTTAAGAAAACTTGAAAAAAAAATCATTAACAAAAAAGTTAATTTTTGCAGCTGAGGATTGCTTAAATATATATGGTCATTTGATTAAAGAAAAAACTATACTCTGGCAATTCACAACTGAAGTCATTTTAAAATTGACGCTTAATATTTCACACTATTTGTGTTATGGTATTTTAAAAATTCTAGTCCTCATAACATCAAAGGAAAAAATCACTAACCTTCATACATGAGTTTCGCATATAATAATCGACCCCTTATGGTACTAGCTTACCTCGGTAAGTGTCTTTTCATCCCTAAGGCGCGGAAAGAACATACACCCAAGTGGTTTATTCTTTCTTTTAGTTATTCTGTCGAAGAAAATGCAAGCATTGTTTCAATTTAACCGCTAGAGTCAAAAAGAGAGTTACACATACGTATCTACCGCCGCCAATTTTTCTATCGTTTGAATTTTTTTTTATTGTTGTATTTGCTGCTTTAATAGCTATTTAGGTATTTATTTTATTTTATGTCTTTTGCGAAAAAGCAGCTCCTTTTATCTGTTGTGTTTTTATTTAAAAGTACATTTGCGGAAACATAGTTTGCTTGTTCTTTTATGCTGTGGAATCCTAATAAAATCTTTAAAATGCGGACTGCAATTTGGGTAACCTAACTTGTACAAATTTAATAATTAGAAGAGGTAATTTAAAATACGCGTTATCCGTGCCATAGTGTCAGTTGCATCGGATATTCTTCAGTGTCTTAAGTACTGAAGAAGATTTGTTTTTGAAGGTTCTAAAATCTATCTTAATTAACTAATAATGAGATCGGCTTATGCAAAATGTATCATGACTGCAAGTTCATGAAGAATTTTATAGAATGTTTTGAAAATGAACTTTCTTTTTTACGATGTTGAGTTCTAGTTGATGTTGCCATTCAGTAATGTTCTATGATAGTAGAATCAATCTTTAGGCAAACTTGACAGGTCCTTTCTTCAAAGTATTGAAGACCAGTGTTTTTCGTAAAGTGAGCGAAGGCTATTTGTGACTAAGCTAATAACTTTAAATGGTGTCGGAGAAGACTTCTTGGAGCAATCAGCACTTCTCTGCTTAACCTAGTCTGGAAGTTGGCAATTAAACTAGATGATGTTGGAATTATAAGGCCACTGTTTATGCTGTGAATATGTTATTTCTTTGAGTTTGTAGCAGACGTCCTTTATTGTTCCAGGTAAATACATAAGATTATGGCTAAGGATTTTTATCTACGTTATCATTCAGTCAGGCATAATGTATCACCCTTTTTAGTTGAGCATGCACTCTCGGTTATCGTCCAACATTCTGGTACCTTTAGTTACCACCAAGCACAAGAGAATGCCAAATAGGCATCAGGTGCCATACCAGAAGACTGGACGATTTTTCAGTAAGTTTTCAAGCTGTGATACCAAGGGACTTACTAGCTGCATAATTACTAAACTGAGTTCTTTCTGGCCATAGGCCATTCTTTACATGCTTCAGAAACATTTCATGAAAAAATATTTGTATGTGCAGTGAATTAGGAGATGGTTCGAATTTTCTATTTGAGTGCCTAAGATTTCAACATAAGTCGCGTAGCAGAAGTAATTCAAAAATATATAGCCTTCCTTATAAAAAAGGAAAGAGCGCGAATGAAGCATCATCAAAGTCATAAATGTGTTAGAAACCACAAACACAGTTTTACGTCACAATCGTTTTACGTCGTCTTACAACAAATTTCAGTATACCTAACTGTTTTCTGTTCTCTTTACGTTTCTTACACACACAAAATACATTTAATCTTTCGCTTTCATATTAAGAGTTACTGCTACGACCTACATCCCAAGCAAGCAATAATCAAGGTAACTACTCATAAACATTGTTTTATAAAAAATGTGAAAGCTGCACATGTAGACTCAGCTTGCGTTTTTCATGTCTCGGAAGCGCGACTTAGGATATATATTAGATTTATATGTAGCTTTGTCCTAACATTTGTATTTTGGCACAAAATCGGACCTTTTCTGAAATATCTAGCAATGTTTTGCCATATTTCGATTCTACGACTCAAATTACGCTTAGATATTAAATTTCATAACTTTTGGTGAGAAATTTTTGGAGAAATTTAAAAATTTATCTTGGCGGATTTTTTTCAATTTTCACCAAGAATAATTCATTGAGCGGACTTCTTAATTTATAGCAACCTATTTCCCTTTCTTTCTTTTCATTGTTCACGAACGGAAAACAAGTCATCGTTCATAGTTTCAAATAATTCTAACAACGTGCCTAAACCGCATTTCCGTTATTATCGCTTATAATAAATACGCCAAATTTCAAAACGCGCCAAAATGTAAATTCGCATATATCTTAGGAGATTTTGAATAAGAAACTCTAATGTTTCGCAGGTATGCTTAGAAATGCATCTACTTTAAGGTGATAGAAAACATTTTATAGGTTATAATCCAAAAATTATTTTCGAAAAATTTATAAAAATTATTTAAAAGTACAAATTTAAAACATAAATCATAAAACATTCACGAATGTTATTTGGAATGAACCTAAATTTCGAAATATGAAAGGAAGAATAAAATAAGCTTATTAAAAAGTGAGATATTAATAAATATATACCAAATTCAATTAACATTGAGGAGGTAAAATTTTGAGAGCCCATTTTTTAAACACTACTCGTGCGATTGTTACAAAACTTGGCGGTTTGGCATAATTTGACTCGTATAATCGAAATACTGAAAAACAAATTGACATGTCATTTCAGAAAAAGCCCGATTTTGTGTCAAAATACCTATATTAGAACAATGCTATATATAAATCTAATACATATCGTAAGTCTCGCTTTCGAGACGTGAAAAACGCAAATTGAATTTCGTCAATCGGCCCCGTAGAATAGGAGATACAGAAATGTACCCCCCTTTTTTTGCGCAGTGTATAGCTTATTGTATCTTATAGCTATTTCCAAGCACTGGTGCTGAAACAGTATTGCATCCTTAAAAAACACTACTACAGAAAGTTGCTGTTGAACGGAAATCTCTGTCAACCCCATGGTGCTCGTCCTCTTCCTTATCAATATGTATTCTCAACTCTTAACTAAACCTTTCTTGTGCTCTTTGTCTCAAATGCCAGCCCGCAGTTTAGGCATTTCTGATTGCGGAATTAGCTGACATATACTTTGCTTAGCTTTTTCAAGGTAAAGTTTGTGATTTTTTGACGTATAGTTCCTTGTTGTGGTAAACAACTGTTGTTCTTTTTTTGTTGGTGGGCTGAAACGTTGCTTTCGTGAAGCAGTCTCCATCATTGCTTTAAAGATACGTCAGAGTACGATCTGGAGTAATTTGTAGGGGCCGCTGAAGAATTGGTTGAGAAGTTTAACCTCTAGCGTTGATTCTCATGCATAATATAGTTTAAAATATGAGATTAAACATTCACTCATAAGTCTCTTTTTCTCCAAATAATCTATAAATGTTTCATTAAAAATGCCATTCATTGTTTATAAAATGTTTCATA
Organism: Stegodyphus mimosarum; assembly: GCA_000611955.2. NCBI lineage: Eukaryota > Metazoa > Arthropoda > Arachnida > Araneae > Eresidae > Stegodyphus > Stegodyphus mimosarum. The sequence goes on from KK119807.1 coordinate 853,904, forward strand.
GAGGATTAGATTCTCATTTATTTCGTAATAGCTGTGCATGGTTCCCTGGAAATGTCCTTAGGAAACTTTACGTAAGACTTTTTCATTTATCATAAAACTTCATCGGTGTGGTTTAATCGAGAAATCTTTCAAACATTATGTTACTTCACATAGTTGCGAAACCTGGGCAGTTTATGCTTACAAAGTATTTCTGTTTGTTACTGATATAGCGCTGGGGGATATTGTCAAAGTGCCTAGATACTCAATCTGACTCGCAGTTCTTTTCCAAATCTTTATTTATTTATTTGGGGTAAAAAATAAGAAAGCTATTATACTCAATTTTGATAAAAACGGCTTGCTTATTTCTAATAATACACCTGCTAGCAGAGGCGAAGCTATCTTCGAACCAAATCTTAACAGGCTGCCTGGAACGAGAAAGGAGGGGGAAATAAAGAAATTATGGATGCGGAGGGAGGGAAGTCTTGAACAAACCTCGGCGACTTCATCATCATTCGTCTTACCGCGCTTTCAAAACATCAGCCAAAACAACTGCTGCGAGGTTTATTTATAAAACACAACTATGTATTTTTCTTCCTCTCCTTCATTCTTTGCTGTATCATACTTCGTATTCATTATGCTGTTTTCTGGCTTTGAGGCAGAATGAAGTAATTCTACCGCACTTGTACTGACTGCATGGCTGGTGTATATTTAGTGTAGCCAACTGTCGATTAAACGAAGTAATTCAGTTAAAGACGTCCATGATTAATCCGAGGGCAGCTAATAAAACACTGGGAAGGGGAATACTTTTTGTAAAAATCAACATGAAAATACTATTAATAATTTACTGGTATTTTCAAACAGTTTCATCTTTAAAATATTTTCATTTGAAATTAAGTTAGTAATCATAACAACAAAATAACAACAAGGGGAAAAACCCCGTAAATAACGAAAGAGGAAAACATTATTATAAATTTGTAAGTTATAAATAACTTTAAGGAGCAATATTTGCAAAAATACTTGAACAAAGTTATTGATTTCCAAACCGCGTGAAAACGATTGCTACAAATTTTAATTTTTGATAGCACTATAATGTTTATATAATCACTTAAAAGAAAACTTACTATTAATTAATCTCGTACATACATTTACATTAAGTACTAAACTAAACTAAATTCAGTGGCACAAGCAACCCTCATAGAGCCACGCCCGGCAGTGCCCTGATACCTGCTTTCTAGACCGTGGGCTCCCGGGTGCTTTGCGCATCTTTGCCTGGCCAAGTCTCGCAGGACCCCCGGTGTTTAATCCCCAAGCGAACTTAGTTCTCATTTTATCGACCCCCTCAAGGGATGAAAGGCTGAGTCAACCTTGCCCAGCCCGAGGATCGAACCCCGGACCTGTGTTGCTGCTGGGTGATGCGCTAGCCACTGCGCCACCGAGCTTTCACATTAGGTACACTGCATAAAAAAAGGGGAGCAGTTCTATATTTCCCATTCTACTGAGTCGATTGACGAAATTTAACTTGCATTTTTCATGTCGCGAAAGCACGATTTAAGATATATATTAAATTGATACAAAGCGTAGGTATTTTGACACGATATTGGACTTTATCTAAAATCACAGACCGATGTTTTTTCCATATTTCGATTCTACGACTCAAATTATACCAAAGTGCCAAGTTTTGTAAAAGTCGCATCACTAGTTTTTAAAAAATTATGTTTCAAAATTATAGCTTCTCAATGTTATTTGAATTTGGTATATATTTATAAATATTTTTTTTTTAATTGAACTTTCTTGATTCCCACTGTCACAATTCGAAATTTAGGTTCAATCCAAATAAAATTCGCAGATATTTTTTTAAAATTATTTTTTAAATTTATATTTTAAAAATAATTTTTATAAATTTGTCGAAATATATTTACTTCCCTGTTATATATAAAAGTTTTACCATCACCTTAAAGTATATGTATTTCTAGGCATACCTGTAAAAATTAGAGTTTTTTATTCAAAATTTTCCAAGATGTACAGGAATTTATATATTGACGCATTCTGAAGTTTGGCTTATTTGTTATAAGTAATAATAACGCCAAATGTGGCTTATGCACTTTGTTAAAATTACTTGAAAGAATAACGACACACCTTTATTTCCGCCCGTGAACAATGAAAAGGAAAGGAAAATATGTTACCATAAATTAAGAATTTCGCCAAGCGAATTATTCTTGGCGCAAACTGAAAAAAGTGCGCCAAGATAAATTTTTAAATATCTCGGTTTTCAAAATTTAATACTTAGGCATAATTCGAGTCATGGAATCGAAATATGAAAAAATTCGATATGTCATTTCAGAAAAAGTCCGATTTTGTGTCA
>KK119807.1:867423-920892 GCA_000611955.2 Stegodyphus mimosarum
GAGAAAAAATATGCAACTTATTTTTTATAAAAATCTTGGGAGGATATTTTTGTTTTGCTAACAAAACGGAAATTTAATTATAACAGTTATCCTTTTAGTTTCCTGCCATATTTACGTCTTCATTCTAATTAGGAATTCTTGTTTAAAAAGTATGTGAATCAACAATTCGATTAATGTAAAGTAATTTACAAGATTTAACTTCTGTCAGTACTGTAAACTATGACCAAACCTTTGATAGACGTAAAGCGATTTATCACTATACCTAAGTACAACAGAGACTTAAGAAGTGTGTAAAAGATCATTATTTGAATTAAAGTGGGTAAACAGAAGGCACAGTTGGTGCTTATAAATACGCCAGTATTTATGGATAGGAACTGAAAGTAGAAATTCAAATGCAAAGCTAAATTTAAATGTCTAATAACCAAAGGCTACACAGAGCAATTTAATCGCAAAGTTGGCTCAGACTTAACCGGCGTGAATTTTAGCTGTCGGAAGGAAGTCCCCCCTGGGAGTTGACTCAGGAGAATTCCCGAGAAGTACTGGCTAGGATGTGTACTTAGGCAGTCTCAACCACGGGGGTATATAAGTTGACTTCACAGGACTAGAGCCCGAGTTTATTCTCAGGTTGGTTCAGGCTTGGCAGGGACCGTACTGGTACTGTCGTGTCTGTTAATCTGTCTGTGGTGGAGCTATATTGTCAGATTTCGCTGGTCGTCCTGGGAGAAACGCTCCTATTGTTGGAGTCGGGTGATGCTGCATGATGTGGAACTTAAGCTGACATAGATATTCTTCGATTCTGTGGGGCTCGTCAGCTTCACCAGTTGGATCGCGGCCCCGAGGATTGCCTCTGGGGGCCAGGATGACATTCTATGTAGGGCGATCCTTGAGAACGCTAGGTAATAGAGTCCTGGCTTTCCGGTGTTACTGTTACTGTCGGAAGGAAGTAATGCAACACCGAAGGAAAGGAACTCTTATGTAGGAAGCAAGCCTTGTAATGTGGCCTTCAAGAGCCAGAACATGCTCTGACTTAACAATCTCAAACCCTAACTTGTATACACGCGAACTAATTTGCATTCTGTCGGGAAAACGGAAAGAGGCATGTGACAGTAGATTCCAGATATAAAATAGCTGGTTAAACAAATTAAACAAGCGTCAAAAATTGTTAAAAAAAATATGCTAGATTTAATTTTTCTGCGAATTTGAACTATCTTCGCATACATCTAAAAACGCCAGCTGAATAAGCCTACTGAACACTGGTAACTCGAGTCGAGTTCGAATCCTCCATGCAACCCACAGGCTGGCCTCATAAAATATTTGTGATTTTTCCCGAGCATAACGTAACTATAACCATTTTTCATTATGAAGTCCCCCACGAAGGCGCATCTTCCACGGGTAGATCGTGTACGTTTGCCTAAATCTTTTACTCAGTAACCTACCAACCGTCTTACTCTTTATTGTTTACTTGACGTCTAAATTATTGAAAGAGTTTTAAATTCAGCTACTCGTAGATATTATATTTTTTTCGAAAGAGCGTGACATTTTCCGGAGTGAAGGAATTTTGGAAAAGATTTTATTTTGTAAAGGTGTGAGGTAATTAAGGTTTTTATCTTCGCTGATCGCATATTTATAATTTAGTCGAAAGATTACTTGCATCAGAAACAAACAAAACTAAAACTTCCACTTTTGCTACTGTAAAGATTTTCATTTGGAATTTAAACGCTGTGTTTTTTCTATACGTGTAACTTATATAAAAAATTTAAATATTCCAATATGCCGCCCAGACGGTAAGTGGTTAGTGACTCTGACTGCCGTGCTGAAGGGGCCACCGCTTCTAGCCTTGGTAGTGGCCAAGGCATAAACATTGCTAGTGCCCGCCATAAAAAAAAAAACCGAAAACGCAATACAAACGTAATTTACGCAAAACATTATCAGTAACTTATTGAAACACGCCATTTTTTGGATACGTGTGTGTCATCCAGATGATTGAATCTTTCTTCGTTGATATAAGATAGACAGCGCAACTATCTTCATTGTCAATTTTAGATCCGTGTGTAAATTCGGTTTTTTCATGTCTTTCAAATGTATGGAATTTAATTCTGTTGTCGGGAGATGCTACATGTTATTATACAGCCGTGATTTCTTTTCGTATTGACTTGGAATAAAAGTTTGAGCCCTGTTCTCTAATTCATGATTTTGTTGCATGCTCCTAGTAATTATAGTTTCTGTTTCTGCGCTAATATTAAGAGGAATTGCGCCTGCTAGAACGTTAAGTGTTACGTTAGAGACGTCACACGAAATACAACACAAAGGATTTTTGAATGGCGCCAAGGGTCCTCAGTTTCCTTGTATTCTTAGATAACGCCCATATTTCTGCCCTATATGTTACCATTTTGGTTATTACCGTTTTTAATAAAACTTTGTCCCCATTTGTAACTTTGCATCTTTCTTAATGTGAATCCTATTGCTGTGTATTAGTATGCTGCTTTTAATTCTTTTATGTATATTTTATGTAATAAATACAAGGAAAAGCTTAGAAGTAATTGCTCTTTAAATTTTACTTTGGCTTAAAACTGTTTTTTAAGCAAACAGGTGTTCATGTTCTACAGTAACATTGTCTCCGTGTTGTAAAGACCTAAACTGAATTCCCTTTAGTTTTGTTTTGTAACAATTATATACAAGTTGTCGAGGATAAGAGTCTGAGTCTTTTTCTATCCTCGAATCGCAAAGCTCGGTGTTCTGTTTTTCTTCTTACGACTCTTAAGTTCAGGACTGGTTCTTCGCCAACTTGCTGTTGTGTTTTGCAAAATGGAAAAGATAAAATGAAGACACGCATGTTAAGGAATCGTCTGGCATTTATCTTATGATATGCCTCGCTGTCTCCTGTACGATAGTTCTTTGCCAAATCGTCAGTGCCGAGAACGGGCGCATTCTACGTCTGCGGAACCTCTTTGATGCCTTAAATAAAACGGCTCTAATATTAGATCCACGAGACATAGTATAAATGAACTCGCTTATATTTCTGGCCTCAAATGGGTAAAAAAAACATTCGGATGCCTTGTTTTGTGATTCTTGATTGTTTCTTTTGAGATGCATGAAAACGATCCTGTTTAGATTTGAGGAATGGATCGACTGTGTCAGGATGTGTGCCAGCAAGGATTGTCGGTTGGTTACCTGTGCTGCGGATTGTGTCCTGGAGGCCTATTGTCTTCCCGGGAACAATGGGCTCTTGATATTTATCATTTCATTGAGCCACTGTTCGAAATGCGTCATGGAGACACTGCTTTCCTTCGACAAACATGTTTTTTGTTTAAAACGCAGAGGAAAAAAACCAGAAGTTGTAAGTTTTTCGTTGTACTTGCTTTGATATATGCAATGCATCTAGAAAATTTTACAGCTACGTTTTCATAAAAACTTGGAAAAAGACAATACTCTTAGCCTTCATATACACTCTTAGACAAAAAAAAAAACGACGCACCAAGAAAGAGTTATTCGAATGGGACGAAAATCGGTAGAAGTGATCTCGTGCATGTACAGAAAAACAAATGATTACAGTTTGAGAAAAATTGGATGATTTATTGAAGTGATAGACCTTCACAAAGTGAAAAAGTCAGTAACGCGTTTGTCCACCTCTGGACATTATGCAAGCAGTTATTTTTCTTGGCATCGATTGATAGAAGTTGCTGATCTCCTCCTGAGTGATATCGGTCCAAATTCTGTGTAACTGGCGCGTTAGATCGTCAACATCTCTAGCTGGTTGGAGGGCCTTGCCCATAATGCTCCAAACGTACTCAATAGGAGAGAGATCCGGCGACCTTGCTGGCCAAGGTAATGTTCGGCAAGCTTTAAGGCAAGCAGTAGAAACATGGGCAGTGGCGGGCGGCATTATCTTGCTAAAATGTAAGCCCATAGTGGCGTAACATGAAGGGCAACACAACGGGCCTTAGAACTTCGTCGACGTACCGCTGTGCTGTAAGGTTGCGACGGATGACAACCAAAGCGGCTCTACGATGAAATGAAATGCCACCCCAGACCATCACTCTTGGTTGTCGGCCTGTCTGCCGGAAGGCAGTCAGTTTGGTATCACACCGCTCTCCGAGACGTCTCCAGACTGGAATCTCGAAGCTCAAAGTGGAACTCATCACTGAAGACTATTCTACTCCAGTCAGTGACATTTCAGTGCGAATGAGCCCGATACCACTGCAAACGGGCTTGACGTTATACAGAGGTCAATGGTAGTCGGCGCAAGGGGCGCCGTGACCTCAGCCCCCTTTCTGTGAGCCGTCTATGAATGGTCCTTGCGGCCACTGAAGCACTAGTTGCACGTACAATCGATGATAATGATGTATCTGGGGCTGTGAGTGCCGTTCTGACGATTGCTCGGTCTTCACGTTCTGTCGTTTCTCTAAGCCTACCGCTTCCTTCTTGACACTGTGTGCGGCTATGGTTCACCCATTCCTGCCAACATCGTCTACTATGGCATCGCTCCTGCTCAAATGTCGAGCTATTCGCCGATAAGGCCAACCTGCTTCTGAGCCCAGCTACACGACCTCTCTCAAATTCTGACATCTGCGCATATCGTTCATGCACCTATATGCGAGGCATAGCTACTGTCTACCAGAGTACACGGAATGAAATTTGTGAAGAATTTATGACCTGGAATCGTAATTTCTCCTCTTAAATATATTGCTAGTTGCGCAGATGAGATGCGTTGTAGCGACAACCGTTCATTAATTGGCAGGCAAAATGTAAAATTTTAAAATTTTGCATTTCCGTCGAAACCTGTATGCATATCAATTTGTGTCCAATTTGCTTTATATCTTCTCGGTGCGTGATGGTGCGTCGTTGTTTTTATCTAAGAGTGTATTATTCTTGGAAATCTGTACAAGGACTGTCTTCGTGATCCTTCGTAGAGTTATCTTTTGGAATGCTAGCTATGGTTGTGGTTTCTGAATCCTTCAATGATATTAAAATAATGACTTTTGAAATTAAACTTCACTATAAGGGCGAGAAAGCAGTCTCCAGGCGTCAAATGTAGTAAATCTTTTTGAGAATATTGACACTTTACTTTGTTGGAAACTGTTAGACAAAAACGGAACTATGTGAAGGCACATTATTGGGCAATTGAAAGCAGTTATTTGAGCGAACTTTCTCAGGCCAGTGCATTGAATTCTTTTCAGAAGACGGGCCACTTCATGTTTATAAATTATAGATTTCGTCATCGACCGTCAAGAACGTATTCCTTATAAGCTATCCCTTTCCAATCAGAAAAGATCACCTAAATAGTCCTTATTTGAGATTTCTGAAACCGGAGTTTCTCTTGCCGTGTTAAATCGTCTTCAAATCAGGCACATGATAATTAGTTTTTTCTCAGGCTCATAAATAAAGCACGAATTTTCATCTGCAATCAAAATTTGCTTAAAAAATCAGAATTAATGTTTGCTATTTGGATCAAGTCATTCGTTAGCTTTCAGATCCGTAACAGCAGTTTTTTACTAGATCAAAACAATCCCTTTCGAACTTAGAACGATCACCAATGTAGTCTGCTTGGTTAGAAATTTCTGAAGCTCCAGTTTCTGTTTCCGTAATAAGCTTTCTCCTATCCAAGCGATAAATTGTATCTCAGCTCTATAAGTTAGCACAAAGGTTCGTGCCCATTCGAAATTTGTTCGAGAAAAAAGTCAAGATTAATTCTCACTTTACTGCAAATCTTTATTGCTGATCTTTGCTCAGCTTTCAAATCCATGACATCAGATGTTCATTGGATCAAAGCAAACGTTTAACTGCGTGGAAAATCCTGTCTAAGTGCGATTTATTAGCAGTTGAACAGCAGATGATAGTTTAAAGAAATCGAGTTGAGACCTCATAAATGCTGTAAATTATCATTTAACAAGCTTTATGGAATTTCCTAAAATATTGGTCATAAAACTTTGTAGATGCGCTGTGTAATTTCCAAAATTTCTTTGCAAAAGGGTTTTTTCAAACAGTTGTAGAAGAGCTGTAGTAATGCACGGCAGATAGCCACTAGTCTTTCTTTAGTAACAACTTGTTTTTAACTTCTTTCGTATAGGTTTAGTTTAGATTCAAAAATTATTGCCTGCATGCTTTGAGGAGCTATTTAAATTGCTTTAAAAGCATAATTAAAGTAAGCGCAGTTTACATGCAAAATTCAGTGCTTGCATACTGCTCATTTACATTAGGTTTAGTTTAAATAAGAAAACTATTGCTCGGGTATCACACATTTGCATAAAGCATAATTTAGATAAAACCATTACTGTCTACGTAGTACGTGCTTGAGTTAGGTACAATTTAGATCAGAAAATTGTTGCCGAAGATTTATTAGATGTTGTAAAAACGTATTTTACTTAAAAAGTGTGACAAATAATTGAGCAGTATTAAATCTTTACTTCGTCTGTTAGTGTAATAAATTACAAAAGAAGTACTGTTTTTACAAAGCAAGATTTCAGATGCTATAATAATGAACTTTATTTGTAAATATGTCTTCAGGTGTGCCGCGAAAGGGATTCATCTAATGTGATAATGCTCTGTGTTTTCTATGTACGAGTATTACTAGCCTTGTATGAATGAAAATAAATTATCCTGCCTTGCATTTCTCTCCAGTATTTTCGTTAGGCTTTTAATTAAATGGTTACGTCAATCATTTAACATGTTGTTAACATGTTACATTTCATCATTCAACTAATTTTAACTTAATAGTGCGTAATAAGTATACATAGTTTGATGATTTCTCATATATCTATTGTCATGCTTGTTTAAAATAGTCACATATATTTTATGAGGGGCGTTTTGATATAAAAAAAATTATCCTTTAAGTTTTATTTACTGAATATGATGAAGCCCCTTCAATATGGTTATTCCAGTTCCCATAAAGTTTCTTAATTCCAGAAGAATAAAACTGTTTGTTGATCCATTCGTATACAGCGTCATTAAATCTGCTCAATGGACTTGAATTTCATCCTAAAAATTCTTTAAGAGGACAGAAGAGCCGAAAGTATTTTATATAGACCGAAAATATTTTAAGGTGTTTTAACTGCGATGTTATGAGTGACCAAAAAAGGACAACTGTCGCGTATTATAGCCACATTCTAAAATTCGCAGGCATGCGAATTCGGCTTTCGCAATTCCATCTGCTGCCAGTATGGAAACTTTATTTTCTGGATGTGTCTTGTATAAATAGAATTTATTAAGCAAACTTTATTTATTAAATATAATGAAATGACTCGAATACAGTTTTTCCATGCATTCCTTGCCACTGGTATGCTTGCACTGCCATTGGGGTTTCTTAATTCCAGAAGAGAAATCTTTAATATTTGCTGTGCAAATGATATTTCCAAATTCAAGAAGATAAGTCTTTGAAAAATCTTTTGACGACATGTTAACCCGTTTTTTCACAGTTGCAGTAATCTGAATAAAACGTTATTTATTCCCTCTTAAAATTTCTTACTTTATGACAATCTTAAGCTGATTTTACCAGGTTACAAGCACCTATAGGTAGTTACGTAAAGTTTCCTGTAACGGTGGTTCTCCAACAGACTTGAATTAATGCATCAATTGCTGTCATGCCGTCTTTATGGATCGATCGAGGAGCATGTTGTTCATTTTCAACTCACTGGCCTTCATAAGAAAACTTGCACCAATATAAAATGAAAAAGGCACTTACATTGGAAGCTGCTTTTAGGTCATGAAATACATAAATGTGAGACTTAATGACAACCTTCGTTAGTCAAAATTCTGCTGATGATTTGCTGCGCAACAACCAAGAATAACTTTTTGGTTTTATTTCTAGCGTGTTTTAATGTAAAAAATGGCAATTTATAAACGATAAGTAGCCAGATGAGCTACTTTAAACTGATAATAGTTCATGTTATTTTAAAATATTTGACGAAACCTTTTATATAATTCTTCAAAAATTGTGACTTCAAATGTAGTATGCTAAACAAAAACTGTCTCAAGAACTAAACTAAAATAGTTAGAGAAAAAAATAAATAATCCGAGAAAATCACGAAAGAATGTTAATGTTGAAGGAACAGAATTTTTCATCCACATCAAAATTATATTTTTCTGTTTGCTTTTAGTTTCAAAAAGGAAACCACAATTGCCATTTAATCAGCAAAGAAAACTAATTTTCTTAATTGGCAATTGTTAATGGCTTAGTTGGCAATTATCAATACATGTCTCTTATTGAGACGAAAGACAAGAAAGTACATGGAATTTAATAAATTTCAAAACCGAATGATAAATTTGCTGTGCAAAGAAGGAAAACATACGCCGTAGAGGTTGCAAAGCAATGAACCTGAGAATGAAATACAGGGAAAGAAACGGAACAGCCGTTGTGTTTTCGTCCTTGATCCTTGAATTAGGTAACTATTGAAAAGTTTCAAAAATTTGTTCATTGTATAAAGCGTAAAACTCCTTTGTGCTTGAATATGGCCAAAAACTGCTTTCTATTAGTACAGATTATTAAGATTTTTAATGCAGATCCTATGCGATTGCTGTATCAAGACACATTAAAATAACATTGGATTGCTAATACAAGGTCCGTAAATTATTTATATTTTGCAATATAGATACTCAGTACGCTTTTTGCTGAAATTTTTTAAACTTTTTTTTATTATTCTTGCGTCAAAAGTAATGAAGTGTTTTTTCTCCTGTGTTTCTAAAAATAAGCAGAAAGTGGGGATTTATTTATGTAAGATGGATTAAGTGGTCATCTTTACGATATTAACTAGTTATTTCCTACTCTTTTTCCCAGAAATTAAGAACCCTTGTTAGAAAACTAGTACGAATTACAGAGAAATTAAACCTTACGGAGAAGTACATAAAAACAACCCACCAGCATCTTTACCTTGCGGCTCACCAAATTCGTTAATTAAAAGATCTTCTAAGATAAATACTAAGAAAAACTGCTCTTCTAAACGACAGAGGTTTTTTTTAGTTCCACCCCCCATTTTAAAAATCTTTTGCACTATGAACCAAAGCATGATAGCACTTTTTTTCTCGTTTCTGCCCCCTATCGTACTTCACTTCCTTGACGCTTCTTTCTTTAGTACTTCACTTCAGTTCTGTCTGTTTTATTTGAATTTCCGCGAGATTCTTTTATAGAGTTTTGTGTACTTCTTGCGCCCACATTCTACGACACTCCTGTTTTTGTAGAACGTTTGTTCTTGACATTAAAAAGGTATTTTTTTTAGGATTTTTTCCCCTTCAGAAGTGTATATATGTGATAATCCTTTATGCTTGAAAATGAACCGAAGCCCTTATTTATGATGTTTAAAAAAAGGTCCTTTTTGTGTCTGGTGCAATGCAAGTACTCTCAAGTATGAACATAGTCAAATTCAAGTTTTTTTTGCTGAGTGTTGAAAACTTATTTACAGATGCTTTGAAGCGAAATGATGTAAACCAAAATATTTGGGAAATAAATCTAACACTTGCAGGAGGGTTGGAAATAATTATTAATCATGTTATAGATTTTATCATTTCTTGATTTATTTTCGTTGGGTGAAGGGGTAAAAGGTATTTTTATTCGAATTTGTATGAAAATACTGATCTAATAAAAGTATAAAAATTGAAAGTGGACCCCCACATCTAAGGGCACATAATTATTCGCATATTTTGCTCTAAGTTGTTCTTCAGTTCTTATATTGTTCTAAATGAGGTTGATATACTAATTTGGTGTACAGAGAGAATAAGGTTTTTAATAAGACAAGAGTTTAATAATGAGTTTTTGCAGAAAGGTGGTTTAGAAAAATGTATTATGTTTCGCATCTGTGACTATTACTTTCGTTATACTATTGACTGTTACTTTTCTTTTGGCTATGATTTTCATTCGTGGCCGCGTTTCTGTTTGTGTTCAGGTGTTTATTTAGCATGAGGAATGGTATCATGTCTGTAGCAAAAATAATCAAATATAAAGCTACGAAAACTACATCTGTTTATCCAATCTTCTCTGCAACTAGCCAACACCGGTCTGCTATGTGCCATATTAAGGCGTCTAATAATCGGTTCCGTGGTCTTTGAAACAGCTAGGAACGCCGATATCTACCAAGCTGCTAAATGGCTATTCATTGCCTTATTGTACGAAGAGAAGCTTTTGGGTATAGCAATGTAATGCGACGCGTTATACAAAAGATTCCATCTTGAAGTTGCTGGAACTTTTTACTAACGATAGAATAATATCCAAAGACTTTGATCGCCGAGATCACAAGCTCTTAGTATTCTAGATTTTTTTTAATGAAGCTTAAATTATCCTCATGAACAATACATAAATCTTGGAGGATTTGAAAATAAACTGCCATCCAGAACGCAGATAAGGAAAAACTTGACGATAAGATTGATAGAACTACGTTAAAGCAAACGTTCAACCTTGAAGAAAGAAGGACATTTCTAAATACTCTGCTGGAAAAGTATTGTCTTATAAATCTGTACAATTATAGGTTTTACAAAGACTCCTCAGCTTATGATTTTTACTGTCTAAACCTAATTGGAGAAAATTGGTTTTGATATAAATTTTCAGCAGATTGGACGTAAGATATATGGACATATCATCATTCAAATAAAAAAGGTGTGATAAAAATATGACATTTTTAGGTAGAAACCTGATTATTCAACGTAACATTTTCAGCTCTTGTACTTTTATGGAGCCGTTGGAATAATACCCATGTCTACAACCATAGAATTTTTGCCATGATTACTTTAGATATAACCTTAAGTATTTCTCGTGGATTCCGTAGTGGAAACGCTAAGATTTCACCAAATTGAAGCTGTGAACATTTGAATCAAGGTAGTATGGATTAATGCTATCATGGACAATTGATATCGACTAAAACGATAGGTCACAACCATTTCGGGTAAAATTCTGAAGGCATAATTAATATATCATCATCACTTTGAAGCTTCTTTTCGAGGCGCAATAAGTTCGATGTCATTGTCTTCTTTAGTGATTTGATGCATCCCGATTATGACTTTCAAAACGTTGCAAAACCGATTGCCCAGTTTGCTGTGTCATAACGAAGAACATTGTTGGGAATGCAGTACAAACGAAGGCCGATTCGTAATTAAAGAAGGGCTTTAAACCGTTAAACCTCACATATTTAATCTGGGATTCAAGCTCGAGCTCATCTCGAGGGGATAGGTGGCGTTCGCTCAAATAACGGTGGACAATTGATAGTGCGTGCATGACAATCCTTTATGACTTATTAGAAAACAAACTTTTATGTATATTTTTCTAGTGCATTATTTATTACAAAGTTTATTAATACAATATTATAAGAACGGATATGTTGTAAAGTATTTTCTCCCCCCCCTTTCCGCAACTGGAAGCATATTCGACTTGAATCCGAGAGCTCCAATGTTCGAGTCCCGGCGAGGGCTTTGCACATTTTTCACGTCTCCTACTTCAAAAGAACGTAATGAGTCTACAAATGTCACCTGAACTAAAGGGTGGTGGACGATAATCCTGGTGGTGACGAATTATCGTCACCACCAGGATTTGGCGATTAGGACCCCTAATCCCCAGTCGCCTTTTAAAAGGAGAGCTATATTAGGTGTTTTCTTCCTCCTTTCCGCATGTGTTCTTGGTGTAATTGGAAGCATATTCGAAACGTCCGAGTCCTGGTGAGGGCTCAGTACATTTTTCCCGACTCCTGCTTTAAAAAAAACTGATACTCCACAACATGTATTTTGTAGTTAGGTGTCAGTATGAAAACTTTTCACTAAGTTGAAGTTAGAAAGTTAAATTACAAGTGGCAGCGAAGACAAACCAATTTGTAATACATTTCTTTATTTTAAATTTCTTTAAAATGCTCTTTGCAGACTTTTGGGGGGGGTTGTTATTTATTAGCGATATCTAGCTTCTTCCTCTAGATTCTGCTGTTACTTCATTATCAAAATGCCTTGTAAAAGTTGCAACTTGCTATGAACTAGTGCTATTTTGATGAGTTTAAATAATCCATGTTAGGTATTTATTACAGGTATGATACATTGTGTGTGGAATGTTCGAGCGCTTGGCACCATATTCAGGTCAAAAATATAAGAGAAAATATTATTGCATTCACATAAATGCTCCGAGTAACGCGTAACCTCTTTTAAGCTGTGTCATGTGACTGGAGTACTACTTATTAGTAAATACTAGAAAGCTCTCGTTTTATACAAGGAACCGCACGTTTATAAAAACTTCACAGATTTTAAAACCTGTTTACAAAGCAACTTATTTACTCTCACTACATAATGCGCAGAGTTTGTAGAGAACCGTTTAATTTTCTAACCAGTTATTTCAACTTAAATTATCCTTCCTGTCAATTCTCATTTCATTTACCTACCAGAATGCAAATTTCCAGCATGCGCTGTATTCAAATTAGGCAGAAGGAAGGGAGTATTTAAAGGAAGGTTTTTTTTGGGGGGGAGGGGTGAAATCAGAGCCTGTACTGCCTGCTTGAAAGCCACGTTGCTAACTTTGATTCTCAAGAAATTAGAATTCTTTGGCGTTGATCCTTGCCATTAGGCTTATTTATGCCGACTTCTGAGTCAGAGTCGGCATAAATAAGCCTAATGGCAAGGATAGTTAAATCGAGATAGTTAAATTGTGAAGCTATGCTTAACTTCATCAACTTCTAAGTTATTCATTATCTTTTAATTTAAGCCAAATCTGTTGCTTTCGTAAGCACGGGTTGAGGCCGACTGTTAAACTTTATTTGAGTTTATAAGGTATTTCTCCCGCCTTCTTCGCGTGCCTTCGGTCAGCACCCTCGACACATATTCGAGAGGTCCGTGGTTCGAATCCCGGCGAGGGCATTGCTCATTTTTCATGTCTCCTGCTTCGAAATAGCCTAATGTCTCTACAAGTTAAAGAAGTTTTTTATACATCCTTCTCCTGACTTTGTAGTACTTTAAAGGACTTGTTGAAAATTCACCAAAACGTCTTTAACGTCGTGTACATTTTATGTTAGGTAAGCATACACGGCGTTATAAGTTTGTAAATACGTGGAAAAGTATCGCAAAGTGAATGAAAAATTACTTCATTTGTAGAGACATCAGGATTTTTTTGAAGCAGGAAGAACTGAAAAATGAGCAATGCCCTCGCCGGGACTCGAACCACGGGCTTCTGGAATATGCGTCGAGCGTGCTGACCATTACACCACGAAGGGATGCAAAGAAGGCGGGAGAAATACCTTATACGCTGAAGTAGCATAGTGTTTTATGACCTAATTTCGTTTTCAAAAATCGCTCCATCTTTTGTTTATGGCTCATGGTGTTATGGATTTTTCTTCTATTCTCTTTCTAAGAAGTTTAAACAAGACAGTTTATTTTTTGGCTTTACTGTAACTCTTATGCAGTGGATTTTCTTTATAGCCATAATTCTTACAGAACCTAATGGTTACAGGTTTAGCTTGTAGAATCTTCTTTTTTCCTTTTGGGAATATAAACTGTAGACCCTACTGAAAGACGAAGTAGCGAATTCTATGTCTTGAAGGGACAAATGACTGCAAACGAAGATAATAAAAACCTTTTTATTTTAACTAAACAAAACAGAGTACATTCTCATCGTGCTCACAAATTAACCACCACTTGTGGTTAAATCTTAATTGAAAATAATATAAATAATCACAATGAATTAAATTTTAGCTACACCACTGGCTCCTACTTCAATCTAAATCCGGTTTATCAGCTGCACACAGCAAAGCCGAGTCTAGAATAACAATGTGTTCTAAAGAAAGTGTCTAGCACAAAAATATTCAGCTACAGAGCTACTTCAAACTCGAAACTAACCCTCCTACTGCGGAGTCTTAAGTTCTGTTGCTTAAATACCATTTCCGAAATCATTATTTATATTTGCATATTTTTTTTTGAATGGCGGGCACTTGCCTATAACGGCATTGGCCACTACTAAGGCCAGAAGTGGTAACATTTTATTGTGGAGGCACCTAATAGGGGGATACCGCTACCTCCTGTGAACGGACAGACAATTTTGCACCCATGCCTTCTCCGGGATTCGAACCCGGGCCCTTCAGTATCGCAGTCAGGCTCCCCTAACCACTATACCGTCTGGGCGGCAATTAGATTTGCATATACTTCCCGCTAAATTCATCAATTATAAGTTCAAATCAAATATTTTCGGTTATAAATGAATTTAAGTTCTCCAGATCTTTTGCCCAATTCTTGAAATCTGATTTTTTAAATTGTTTATTGGGAGAGATTAAATAATATCAATATTTTCCTTAACATAGCAACTTCATTTAGAATCATGGTGAGAAACGTTGACAAAAACGTGTTTTCTCCTCTTGACAATTCCAACTGATAACCTGCAATAAATATTTTTAAATTTAAAATAATTGTTGACGAAGTACGTAAAGTAAGTCGATTGTTTGAATAAAAATTTATACTTACCATTACACGAAGATCTCAAGTGCTGTGACAGAAATAAAAACGAGCTGTGAAAATAATTTTTTAAGCGATTAATTTCCATTTATTAGAATAAAGGGAAGAGATTTTTTTCTCACGGTGGCAACCGAGAAGTTAAAAAATAAATGTTGTTAGTGTTTTAATTCAAATCGTTTCTTCATTCTGTTTTTTTCCCGTCCTCTTTGCCTGTTGTTTATCTTTTGCACCAAACAAGGGGCTTCCGTAACTTCTCATTTTACGGAAACGGCGAATATAAAACAACTTTAATGTGCAAAAAAATACTCGAACAAAAGAGAGTTTATTTAAAATGCATTCTTTGCATTGTTAACCTTAACCTCTATTCTCGGATGTTAGAACTTCAGAAAACAAGATAGAATGCTCTTTTTCGCCCCCTTTTTTTATGATTCGCTGCTCTTGGTTTTGTTTTCTTTTTCCCCCTCCTTTTCGCCATTTTTCTTTCATTTTATGTTTTCTTTTATTTATTTTTTTCGTATACTCTTCCGTAAGTAAAAAAAAGAAAAGAAAAAAAAAGCTTCATGCCAGATTAAATGGCTGCGTTAATTCGTTGGTGTAATAACTGGTCTTTATCGTCTGCTCGTGACGTTGTCTGAAGGTCTTTATTCTTTCCTTTCCTGAATATTTTTTCCTTTTAATTCAGTATGTCGCATAGGATTTTCGAGCGACTTAATTTTTATATTTATTATCCCATTATCATTATTTATTTTATTCGAGAGTCTAGAATTATTAAAGTATTTTTTCCTCGAAGCATTTTCATTTTCTTTGCCTTGCAACTGTTGTCTCCTGCTAATTTATGTACTCATCTCTTTATATTTCAAAGAACGGATTTTGACATGTGTGTTAATTTAGTATGTTTATAAGTCATTAATCAGTAACAATGCGTCAGATTATCTGAAGTCATATATCTATGAGACAAAACCCTGACGTAGAAGAAATTAAGAATCCAGGTAACTGTTATATATTTCAGGTACTTGCGATGAAATTATTTAAATGAATAGCATTAAAATATTAACATTATAGTCTAAGAATAAAGAATCTATAGTTACGTATTAGTAGAAGTGTGATGTCTGCAATAGGAATATTTGAATCAAGTAACAATCTCAAGTTCGAAATAGACAATACGATCATAATTTTTACGATTCACGAATAAATAAATTTTATAAATTTTAACCAAATACTGATTTATTTGCAGAGGAAATCTGATAATCTTCTGCCTTTAATAAAATGCGAATGGACAGCTTTTATGAGAAACTTATGGCACAGTTTGTACGACCATTTGGTTTATTTTGAAGCAGGAAACAGGAAAAACTGGCTTGATCAAGATTTTAACTCCGGACCTCCCGATGGCTAGCCGGGCGTACTTCCAATGACACCCATGAAGGTACGCGGTAAGAAAAGCGAATATTCCTTACATTCTCCCCCACTTCAAGAGTGATCGGGGAGTAGGTTACCCAGTCGTCAGATTCAAGTGAGAATAAATTATCGACCACTAGCTTTTAGATTTTAGTTTGAGTCTTTAGGTTTATTTCGGAGCTAGAAACATGAAAACTCTGCGGTTTCCTCGCCGGGACTCGAATTTAGACCTTCCAATTGCCAGCAGGAGGAATTTCCAGGTACGCGACTTGAACCCTGTAAAACTAGTCATACATGGGCAGTTTATCGCTCTATCTCTGAAAGTAACTATAAATTTAGAAAAAGGTTTAAAGAACCTTTTTATTTAAACTTTGAACTTAATAATGCACGGCTTATGCTTACAATTTCTGCGCAGTTTGCCAGATTTCAGGTGACATAGAAAGTGGATTAAAATTCAAAGTGGAATTAATGCTGAAGATCCACGGTGCAAAAACCTGACGCGCGTTGGCCCAATTTTAAATGCGCGATGATTCAGCTAGCAAAAAGGCAAACGCCAGGCAACATCTTAAACATCTATAGCATCTTATTTTATAAAAATTCTTAAAGTTTGGATAGGAAATATCGCAGCAGTCAGCGTCGTTGCCAAAGCTGTATATGTAACTCTGAAGAACTTTGTTCTTATATGAATGTTATCTCCTTTATATCTTGGTGATAGCTAACAAAACGTAGAAGTGATGGTGGAGTTTAAATCATAAGGTAGTGCGTTAATAACCATAAGTTCTGTACAGTTTCATTATTATTTATAAATTCATTTATATTATTACTTCATCAACACCTTCATGTTATTGTTGTTACTCATGCTCACTTGTCTGACACAGTCAGCCCATACCCACGAGAATTCTCGTGTCAAGGAGCGCTAGATTACGCCTGTCGTTGGCATCTGCCTTGAGCACCTAACAGGGGACAGTGCAATTTGGCTCACTTCCGCCTCCAATTTTGATTGGAGGGGACGGGTCCGAAGGTCTCCCACCCGTCTCCCCTTCCACCAAACCACATGAGAGGACTTTCGGCTTGCCGCATATTTAGAGTGCCGCCGTGCCGCACCGCCACTATACATTTACAAACATCCGTGCCTTCTCTGGGATTCGAACCTAAGCCCTTCGGCATGGCAGTCAGCGACACTAACTACCATACCGGTTGGACGGCTCGACATCTTCATTAATTCATTAAGAACTGCACCATTTCTGTTTCTTCATTAACACGTTCTGATAACGAAATTCCATTATCGCAAGTTCAACGAAACGTGTCATTTTTAAAAGAAAAGCATACTCGCTTTTTTAATATACGTAATTTAGGGTTTTTGTTATAACTGCTATTATTTTATTAAATAATATTCGAAACCTATAAAGTTTGGCAAAATTATGTATAAATCATGATAAATGATATTTTATTCGACTTATATTTAATAATTATTCGTATTTAATGATTACCATTTTCATAAAATTATTTTATTTTTTTTTCCGTATGATTTATTCAAAAAGACACATGTCCATTAATTTAAACACTCGGCATAGAAAAAGGCTAACACTTGTTAACTGTTCCGTAAATTATGTATTGTGCAGTACTTAATTTAATTTGTTAATATAGTGGTTTATAATAAATACATTAGTTCTAAATCACAACTAACTTTATCTCTTTATTTTTCTGTGCACATTATAACCTCTAAATATGCGGTAACACGTAATATTAGCTTTAAGTAGGACATCACTTGCATATTTTCTCTTTCCACTAAAACATTCTGCTTAATAGCCTAAAGATGAGAGCAATGGGCTGGCACATAAAGAATTTACATAACCCGCAGTAAATGGTTAGTTTGCGTTAGTAAAGCTTTCTAATGGCTTACCAACATTTCATGTAATATTCACGTGGCAACAGGGGACACATAGGCGAATACACAGAGCTGTAAACGGCGTGTTACCGCGCTGTTTTGTCATTAAAGCAGTAGCGGATGAGTTAACTAAATCCATCGCAGAGAGGAAGTAATGATTTAATAGTAAATTATAGCTACTGTGTAGTTGTTGTTTGTAGCAGCAATTATATTCGACAAATGCAATGATGCTGAAGTAAGAATACAGTTTTATTCTTTATTATAATTTCATAGTTATGCAAAAATTTTATTCTTTCCTAATTTAATCAGCTCTACCAGTGGCCAAGTAAAAGACTACTGAAAACTTGTAGTTCCACCTGGGTTAGAACCCTGGCGAACGGGTTGGTTCACTGTTAATTTCCGTGGTTTGATTTTCCTGATGTGTAACGTACACACCAGCCATTTTCCATTACGTAGTCTTTCACGAAGACAACCCTGGTTTTTAAGTAGATAGTATCGTCCTTTGTCATATTCGAATAGCGTTATCTAACTTGATGCAATCGTTGTTAGGAGCATTGCTTAAGACTATGGTTACGGGTTTCTGAATCTCTTTTTTTTTTATAAATATGTGCCATTTTTTCTTGATGTTCTAAGCACGTACTTATTTTGCTTACGGTTAATACTGCTGTAAGTGTCTTCATCTTCATAAAATATAGATTTCACTGCTTCTGAACAAATTCCTTGCGAAATATCCCTTTCTTAACTCGAAATTCCTTTAACCGTAGCTTTTGTGGCCGTGAAGATCGTTCTGGAAGCCAAGTAGTTCTGGAAGCCAAAATGATGTCCATCTTCTCTCAGAAGTAAAGAACACTTTGAGCTTCATATCAAATCTTATCTCCAGTCACAGTTTGATCAAAAAATGCATTTTTTTCTACAAAAAATTCACATTTGTTTAAAAAGACCAAATTACTAAACTTTGTAGTTAACACTATAATAAAAAAACACCTGTGGGTTATTTGCCTTAGAGTTGGGTGACTTCATGCTGGCTTTTGCATTAGAAGTTGTTGGGTGTAAAGTAGCTTTAAAGTAAAGTGTTCTTTACCAGTGTAAAGTGTATTCATTTTCTTCAGGTTCTTTGTCCCCGAGCAATAGAGGATTTGATGAACGTCGTGAGTTTTTTCATATAGATGAAGGTAGGAAAATACACGCCCGTGTATGGTATTACTTTCTCAAATTTCTTAGCTGTAAAAGTTTCTTTGTAAGGAATCCAACTGCGAGTGAATCGAACTTTACCTTCTTTTTTGTCGTAAAAATGGCTTAAGTATGATTCAGCCCGCAGCCATTTATTTTGGTTCGAGAGTAAAATGTTGACGAATGGATCAACAGTAAAGACTGCAAACTTCAGGTCAACGGATGTATAAAGGTGAGACATTTTGACCACTATTGACAAAGATGTTTGTTGGCATTCTTCTGGGGGAAAAGTGCTGGAGGTGAATGATAATTTGATCTGTAAAAATTACAAAATTTAATTACGATTTCTGTATTCCAATTAAAAAAAAGCTCAATACATTTATACGCTTCATTTTCTTCATAATTTGAGAAACACGAAAGAAAATAAAAGCAAACTTTTATATGAGATATAAGCATATTTTATCCAAAACCTTAAAAATCAAAATCCAGACTTCATTATCCAGGTTTAGAGTAGTTAATTTTGAAATTTCCGTCTTTTCACACTGAGATCTGATATTTAATTCTTTTAACAGATATTAGCTTTCTCTCTCTCTCTCTCTCTATATATATATATATATATATCCCTCTTTTTTAGTAATCTTTTAGCCTTTACGAGCATGAATTGAGTCATGTGCGTGCAATGTAGAGACTGAGAAATTGAATACAAATTCCGTGTTATATCTTCCGCTGCTATTGAATTAAATTATCGTACTTGCAGTTTTTATAATCTCAGTTGTCAGTACCGTTATTCTTAGTATGGTATATTTAACTTCAAATGAATTTAATAACGTTTTAATTCTGTTGATTTTTATATAGGTCCTTTTGAATGATTAAATGTCATAAATAAAAAAATCTGAAAGCTTTCAGATTTTATATTATGTCCGAAGGAGTGTTTTTTTAACGTTTTGGTGGGTTACCTTTATTTATTAAATATCATGTTCTTAGTACTTAAACCCTAAAATTCAGTTCGATAGCAATATCGCAAAATAATTTTAAATCTTTAGAATTTCCGATACTCGCTCTATGGAAATACAAATGTTTTTTTTTCGTACGCTGTTGCCATTACTCGCTTTGAAATCTTTGAATTTGTTAATCAAAAATCGTTAAGGTTTTATGAAATAGATAATAAAACAAATTCCAAATTCCAAATTTGGGCTTCTAGATTCCCATATTCCGGTGCAAACGTACGTTATTCAAAATTTGATGTCTCTAGGTACCGTCGTTTTTTCACAATGCGAGAAACATATATACATTTATGCAGATTCTTCATTATTTAATTTCTTTAAATATAATACAGGATTGTAATATCTGGTGGCAACAGTTTGAAAAGTGAACCGACATTTATAGCGAACCAACGCAAAATGCCAAAACGAAATTAATAGCCCTTCTGGGCTAACGCCCTTTGGGCTAAAAATAAAATGTATGTGCAAGTAAATTCTTTTGTTTATTTTATTTGATCTATAACATTCTAACACTCCCATTAGTAATCCTGCGCTTTAAATACTTGTGGCTCTTTACACAAAAAGAGCTTACCGTCATTTTTTTAATTTCCTCTTCTTCTTCTTTTACCCCCTTTCCAAATCGCTTTATAATTAATGATTGAATCGTCAGATGAGTTTGTAAAAATTTTACGAATCCATCGGCATCGAAATAAGTACATTTCATGCCCCTCATCTATTTTACTATTTTTTTATACTATTTTGTGTTGATGTGTATGAAAACGTACGTTCTTTATTACTCACTGTTCGTCTAAATAAATGTTTTCTTAGGCCTTGGTCCTATTTAAGTTTGATACGGAGTTTATCGTTTTTACTCGCCGTCTCACCTGTAGCGTAATTTCGGGGTTAACAGTACGCCAAATAACTTGCAGCTGTTAAAATGAAATTCTGTTTATTCTCTGGGCAAATTACATTATTAAATAACATTTCTCTGTGTCTGTTAGAGAAATTAATATTAAAAAAGTATGTACAGATCTTCTTGCCTAGATTTCTGCAACAAAAAAAAAGTTGTAAACGGAACATGTATTTTCTCCATAAATAAGCATTTTTTAATAATTCCAACCGTAACTTCGGTCTGCGGGATGTCTTCGAGCATATCTATGCGTTATGAATATTAATATAGCTTGGAAGTTACGAAGTTTTACAACGACTGCGCCATTGGAATGATATGGTATCTGACAGACGATTGTAGAATATTAATTTTATTTTCATAAACGAGACGGGCAAGCAGTAACAAAATTGTCCTTGACGTGCAAAATGTCTCTAAATTATTGTTTTTTCCTAACAGTAGAGTACGCGTCACATTTTGCTTGATGCTGTTAATGTATTACAGTTCGTTTATTTTTGCAAGCTAAAATTTAGAGCTAGAAAATTAGATATTTAAGTTTGATGTTCGTCTTTTATTTCCACTAAATTATTTTCTTTGTAGCTTACAAGGAAAACAGAGGATAAAATTCTGTTGATAATCTGAATGTTGAAATTTATGTTGTAAGGCAGATGCAATTTGTAAACTGCATCTTACATTTGACTGTTTAGGTAAAATTTAAAAGTAAAATGAATTTTTATTACAGTAATATTTGAGGTTACAGATTTATTTACATTATTTAAATTTATTCTTCAGTCCATCTAATTATAATGTAGCCTACTAACATTCTATTAATAATCCAAAGTTGGGCATATTCTAATCGATATGTCGCGAATATATTAGTACTACTAATAAGAAAATTTAAAAGACAAAATTCAGCATCCGATGACAGAAATCTTTTTAAAAAAAGTCTGGAAGGTTTCAGATTTTAAATTACGTCCAAAGGGGCGTTTTTTAAACATTTTGTATGTTACTTTTATTTATTGAATATCATGTTCTTCGCATTTAAACGATAAAATTCAGTTAAAGAACAATATCGCAAAATAATTTTAAACTGAGCATATCTTTAGAATTTCCTACACACAGTCTCACGCGCTGCAGATAAAAATGTTTTTTTATTTTCTGTACAACGTTGCCATTGCCCGCTTTGAAATCCATCGAGTTTGTTCATAAAAAATTCGTTAAAGTTTTACTAAATGTAAAATCGTTAATAAAACAAATTCCAAATTTCAAATTTGGGCTTCCAGATTCCCATATTCGCAGCAGGGTTACGGCATTCAAAATTCGATGGCTTTAGGTACCGTCGTTTTATCACAATGCGAGAAACATACATACATTTATGCACATTCTTCATTATTTAATTTCTTTAAATATAATACAGGGCTGCAATATTTTGTGGCAACAGTTTGAAAAGTGATACAGACTTTTAAAGGACAGACAATTTCAGGGACAAAGCCCCTTTGGACTAAAAAATTCATGTTGCTAACCGCGTGCTTCATGAAGCTCTTCACGAATGCATCTCTTCCCTTAGGCAAATAACCCTGATGTGCTGCGCTGTGATGTAAGTAATATAACTGTTTATTGTAAAATCAGTGACACCACTGAATGTAAGTAGTTACATCTCATATAATTTTTTTTCTTATTTAATTTTAATAAGCGCAAATGATAATATTTAAATGATATGTGTAATTTTTAAAAATAACTGATTCTTTTCACATAATTATCTTCAGTATCCATGTGCAGCAATAGCGATGCTAAAATAATGAAGTAGAATTTAGTCTGATGTTAATATGTTTTATTTTTATAATACGCCGTGAACTTGTGGATAAAATTCTTGACATCAGAAGTTTTCTTTCGGTGTCGAAGTTTTTTATTGATGTTGAACGGTAAGATTTGTTCTATATCCGATCGTCTCGTTCTATATGTGATCGTTCGAATGATTAGGAACGAATTATAGTTTTCAGTTTCAGTCAAATGCTTCCCTGAGCGTTATATTGGTTAGCGACGCTGTGTGCTATATCTTCGTCACCACGCCAAAAAACGAATCTGATTCGGGGGGTGGGGACTAAAACCTTTATGGTAAAATAAATCTGTGACATTTTCTGGATTTCGATTTTTTTAACTTTGTAAAGTTTAAGCATTTTTATAAGGTTAATTGTTTGAAAATGTCATTCGATTTTAAACTGTGAAGGTTCTTAAGACCGTATAGTGCGTCCTTAAAAATATTTCAATTTCATGTTAGGAGAAATAGGCGTAATCTCATGTACTATTATCATGTGAACAATATATAAGCCTTGAATGAGGCAGTAAGTAAGTAATAGGCTCACAATCGAGGTGGCTCGTCAAATCGCCGTTGCTTCTTCGTATAATAGAGCCAAAGCTTGGCTAATGAAATGGAAAAGCGGTGAGTTAAACGACTGAAAAATTCATCCTACTCACGATAAGTATAGCAGCTTAAATACCGCTAATGAAACAAAAGCGCTGATTAACCACGTCAAATAATTACGCCGTAATTGCACACTTTCGACGACGATGCTCGCGTTTAAAAATCACTCACTTAAAAACCCTCGAAAACATACACGCCTAAAGGAAGGGGGGGAAGTTGTCGACGCACACCCAAAAACTCCACCCCGCCCCAATGAGAAAAATGAAAATAATAAAAATTAATAATAAAAAAAGATGAAAATGCCAAAACAAAATAATATAAAAATGATGTGTGGGGATTTTGAGTTAAAAGCTCGGGTCCTGACAAAAGAGGTCGGGATGTTAAAAGATATCGACTTTTAATCACGTGACCGGCGGCGGTGATCGATAAATTAATGCCCTGCAAATCGGTTAATGCTAGGTGGTCAGGCATCGTCGTTGTCGTCATCATCATCATCAACATGCACGAGCGCCGCTGCATGCCTTCACACATGCATGCATGTGTGAAGACAAGCGAGACGAGGAATGCGTCGCTGTGTCGTGGAATGCGTTGTGCCGAGATGTGGTCATAGTGTTGTGGGTACGTCTTAGACAACGAGTGCCACCCCGTACTCAGAACCTATCTCTAATATGCAAAGTTATATTGTAACTAGGTATGATATAACGATTTCGCCACTACCTGTACTTACTTATTCTGCCTCGAAAATATCGATTAAAATATGATATAATTGATTTTGGAAACATTGGGTTTTTTTTCGTATTTTCTAAACGCTGGTGAATTTTCTTCAGATCTTTCCGATTTCGAAAGAAATCTTCTGTTTGGAATGTATGTTTAGCGCGGTCGAATTTTCCAATTTTTTTATTGTTTTGAATTATTACGATATTATAGCGATTAGACTACAATACTGTTATATTGATACCATTGTTATATTAATTACTAATTTTGTATCAATAAAGCGGCAGGAAAACAAATCATGCAATCGCCTTGGTGAACATCGAAAGTTGCGGTCATGCAAAAGGTTTAGGGTTTGAAATCTGTGTGTAGCATACATGTGTGATAGATACCCAAAGAGTAGAGCAGGATGACTTAAAACTCATAGGTCCAGAACTCTGACACTGTGTTTACAGATTGCACACGATTCGAATTCTGTCTCTGAGATGTTTCGACCAAAACTGGAAGAGAGCCATGTGAAGTCAAATTGTTATCCCTGGTACTTACGACTTGTATTTTAAAGATAAAAATCCTTCACTGGAGCAGTGAAAGATTTTTATCTTTCGCGTCCCCCTTCATTAATTATGACGTTTTCCGCATTTAAAGCACACTCATATTGCTTCCTGTGTTTCTTCTAAGCAGTGTTTAGCCTTATCCATGATTAATTGTGAGTTTTTCCTTTAGTGTAAGCAGCTACAAGAGAATTTATTTTTTAATGTATTTCATTCGATATTTTTTTTGCCAGTTTTCTTATTTAAAAATTAGTGCATGAACCTTTCCCTGAATAAACAGATTTAATGTTCAGGTATATAAAAATGTTCAATTAAAAGTTTTGACACTTACCACAGGGCGCTCTTTTTTCCCCAAAACTTTAAATCAAAATTTTGGCTGTAGGATTTAGAGTGCCAGAAATATGATGAAAAGTTTTGAAATCAGCACTCAGTTTTTCAAAAATATGAAATAAAATTTGAGAAATAGGAATTCAGTCTTATTAAAAATCACTGAAGTCGGTAAAAAGTAGACGGTAAATTTTCGGGTGTGCTCGTTAAATTTTTATTCCTTTTTAAACTTTTCATTTATAATTGAAGATAAAAAGATTAAAATAAAAAAGGCGTATGTGGTAGAATGTTTCTACTTTTTTGTAATTTCATGTTTAGTGTAATTTAACTTATGTTTATTACTATAACAAAAAGGGTAATCAATTTTATTCTTATTCCTCTCTATTTTAAATTTATCCAATAGAGCTAGCAGATGTACTGTAAAATAAAATCAACATTTTCGTGGCTATCATCTTTGACCATCTTTGAAAGTAATCAATATTTCTGAGAGCATCAATAAACGTCGATGTTCAACATCACCATCTTAAAATGATCACCTTCACAGGAGGCCAAAATAATCTGCAGCTTTAAATAGTCATCTTACATTGATGGTTGATTGTGGTTATTTGATTAAGGTAAAGCACACGTGAGCTATCTGCCTAAGGAAAAGATACTTTTGTGCAGGGCGTTTTAAGGGAAAATGTCTCGTATTCATATGGCTCATGGAGATAATTACGAAACCTGCCATGCAGCCGGTCCGGGATTTGAACTCTTGTCACACAGCCAGGGTTCAGTAGTTTTATCTCTCGATCGCGAGTGGTATAGTCACCTTAGAGAGAATCCGTTGATTATGCATTAAATTTGATGTGTTGCTACATCTAGAATTCTTATATACTTTCCTTGAAGGGAAATATTTATATTGTCCTGCCTTTGTTACCATTCTTTGAAGACGTACTGGAAGCTGTTTCTTGTTGGTTTCTTCAGAATCTTCTCTAATGTTTTTGCAGCGTCTGTTTCGATGTTAACACGGCGATTATTTAGTTCCTTCTTATCTGTAGAGTACGAAAAATGCTCTTTTGGAATTATTTGGTAGTAATGTAACTGGGGCGTAAGTTTTTGTTCTTTTACAAGCAAGTAAATTTATGTAGTAATAAAAATTCACAGTCTTGAATTACTTCAACTGAACTTCTCATGATTTCCTTATGGGTTAAAAGTTCTTTTTTAGTTCAAAGGAGCAATTTGCCCAGAAGGACTATTAATTTCGTTTTGGCATTTTGCGTTGATTCACTAAAAGCGTTGTCAAATTGTTGCCACTAAATATTATCGGCTTGTATTATGTTTGAAGAAATTCAATAATGAAGAATAGGCATAAATGCATGCATGTTTCTCGCATTGTGACAAAATAACGGTACCTAGAGCCATCCAATTTTGAATGACGTAATCATATTGCGCATATGGACATCTGGAAGCCCAAATTTGAAATTTTGAATCTGTTTTATTATCAATTTCATATTTTGTAAAACTTTAACGAATTCTTGATTAACAAACTCAAGGATTTCAAAGCGAGCAATGGCAACGTTGGGAGAAAAAAAAATCTTTTTATCTCCAGCAGAGACTGTGTATCGGAAATTGTAAAGATACGCTCATTTAAAAACTGTTTTGCGATATTGCTCTTGAACTGAATTTTATGGTTTAAGGGCAAAGAACAGGGTATTTAATAAATAAAGGTAACACAGAAAATGTTAAAAAAAAAGCCCCTTTAGCCGTAATTTAAAATATGAAACCGTTCAGAATTTTCTTCGTATTATTGTTTTTTGGTATATGATATTTTATTGGTAATTACGGTATGGCATAATGAGCTAGAGTCGTAAATATTAGCGCTTGTTTTCAGCATTCCCATTGGAAATTTGTCATCTATTATTAAATTCTTGAAACACTGTAAACATAAGCAGCATGGAATTATATAATCCACGTACGCTGACTGAAGCTTCTGTGGCTGTTTTAGATAGATGCAACGCCAAACTGAATGGTATATACTGCGCGGCGCACAAAATGTCGTCTATCATTCAGTCATCACATAAAATTTATAATATTGAAAACGCGTATTTGGGTGCTTTTGTTCATCGAGTAGATATCAGTAGTATAAAAATCGAGTAGATATCAGTAGACGTCAGTACCGAACTCTTTATTTGCTGCGAAATAGTAGATTCTGGGTAACCAATAATTGAGTTTTGAGCAGAAGGTGAAATGTTTTGGCTATTGGAAGACATAGTCTCTGTCTTGGAGAAGAATCGACAGTGCCCATCAAGTCCCCGCACACTTGAAAATGGCAACACGTTTTCCTTACACACTCAGTGGTACATGCACGACAGAATCTATCCACACGTTACAAATGCTGTTCTTAATTTCCTGTATGAGATGTTTAATGTGATTACAATCATACATCGGACTTCGGAGTGTTACGAAGGCTGGAGGTAGTGGTCTCTGCAAGGCATGCATATTAATCCGTCTGATTAAATTCTACGGGATTTTTTAAGATTTTTTACATTATGTAGCGCAGCTCGAGGCTGTTATCATGCCGTGCAATTTCGAAAAACTTGTACCGGTGGTTTGTGATAAATGCAAAGATATGCTTACAAGAGGTTCTGAAGGAAAATTAGTGGACACCTTAAATACATTTTACACAACGTTCTCATTCTTTTTCCAGACAGCTAACTCTACATTCATTTTCTAATGTTTGGATGATAGATAAATGTGTAATAAGCCAAATAAAAGGTGTGACGTTTTGTATCTTACCCTGTAGATAGACATCTACTATTTTTCTAAGAAGGCTGCGTTTAGGGGCAAAACAGCAAAGGCTAAACGGCGTTGCCATTTGACTGCCTGGACAACGCAATGCTCTCCCTCCAAATGCATCTACAATACAATTTTCATTCTTGTTCGAAATTAAGGCTTATTCACTGTACATTTAAAGTGAAATAAATTATGAAAAAAAGAAAAGTATAGCAGTCAACTAGCAAGTTTTATTTGCGATTATTATTGCGTAACGAATGCAATGTCTTCAGATTCTGATCCCGTATTACATCAAAACGTCTATCAAAAAAGAATAATCTTATCTGATTTTTCTATTTAAGTAAAGGTTAAGGCAGCTCACCTTCCGGAGGTCGGGAGGTATGACAACTTTTAGTGCGCTATCTGCTATGCGTACTAATTGTAAATGTAACGCGCAGATTACTACGCTCAGAAACAGCGTAATGATAGTATGTCCTTGGACCGTGACGGAAATCACTAAGTAGTTAATGGAGAGAAACTTACTCAAGTCTTTGATCTAGCAGAAAATGAGATCTCACGGCCTGGTTATTATTAGTGATGATGCAATGCGATGCGCGTTTTATTTAAAAAACCGTTTAATGCGTCACAATCAGAATGTGTTCAGAATATAGAAATGAGAGAAGGTTCATGAGCATATACTAAGCAACAATGGAAAGGGAATTATTTACAAGCTTCTTAAAAAAATAACTGTATTTACAAGGTCATAAGGGTCGTATGAGATCTAATAGGTGTTTAATAAAGAAACATCGGAACGAATAGCGATACAGTTAAAAATCCTATTCCTTCTGTTAAACCAATATGTATATGTCAAGTGCTTTTTAATGGGTCCATTTCTATTTATACTAATTGTGTTGTTATTATTATTATCAATATTATTATTATTGTTGTTTAAGTTATTGTCTTATTTGTTCGCTTTTATCTCATATTTTATCTCTGTAACAAAACAGGTTGAAACATTGAAAATATTTATTTAAATATGTATAATATCATATTGCTTATTTTATTATTTTATATAAATGAGAAATATTGCGTTGTTTAATTTTTGTTGAACGGAAATACTTTATGCGTTTTTTTTTGCGTTTAAAAATAATTTAACTGCTTAAATTTAAAAAGTCATAAGGTTTTACAAAGCAGAAAGCATGGAAAATATACAGGACACTCGCTGGAATTCGAATTCCTGACATCACGATTCATGTCCGGACGTGCTTCCAACAACACCACGAAGGCATGCGGTAAGAGGGGAGAAAACACCTTAGTTTGCGGACAGGAATCCGAAGAAATGAGCAATGTCCTCACTGGGATGTCAACTCTGAAACTCCAGACTATTAGCCGGACGTGTTTCCAACTACACCTCGAAGGTACGCGGTAAGAAGGGAGAAAATACCTTACAAACTTAGTGCAGTGAAAATAAAGCAAGATTATGGGTTGATTTCTGAATTCCTCAAATTCCAAATTCAGAAGCAACCAGGAACAAAGCAAAGTATCAGTTGTATTGTGTGTAATCCATAACTTGCTGTAGAAAAGTTCTATCTGAGGACAAAGCGACCTTAGTGTACTGGGAAATTTACATGCGATGTCCATCTGTCAAGTGATATATTCAACAACTCCATTTCATTGGAAAGGCACTACTGAATCATTATTTAAAAGTTTCTCTTAAATGAATCACTAAATGTTGTATTTGTTTGATTTTATGCAATTTCATTATTAATTCGTATTTTTGACATCAGAATTAATTTCATCAATGACTTTACTTCATTTAATCCATACGAGCATATTTTAATTCGGAAAATATGAACTAAAATAATTCAGTTAAAATGGTGGTAAAAAAAAGTGCCAAATTAAACTTAAATAATTATAAAAATTAAATTATTTTTGGCGTTAATTTCAACAAATGACACG
The DNA here is from genome assembly GCA_000611955.2 of Stegodyphus mimosarum. NCBI lineage: Eukaryota > Metazoa > Arthropoda > Arachnida > Araneae > Eresidae > Stegodyphus > Stegodyphus mimosarum. Next base: position 896,855 of record KK119807.1, read on the forward strand.
TTAAAGGCATTCTGTATACAACATTATGAGCTTTCTTGTGTCAGGAGCAAAACGTTTATTATTACTTCGAATTCTACTTGATAAGATAACCTGCTGTAGGGCAGTAAAGAAGCTAAATATGAAATTCATGTGGTAAAACTGGAGGGAAGCAGAAGTACTTAGCATACTCTTTCCATTATTAGACAACACGCACCCAATAGTTTTCTGCAGGAAGATATATGCTCTAACTTTTCCTGTTGGCCTCCGTTAAATACGTTGTTCTAATATCTGATAACAATGTTCTTGTTTTGAGCCATCCTGATCGGTATAGTGATTAGCGATGTTGGCTGCCGTTGATTCCGATAGACCCGAGTTCGAATCCCAGAGAAGGTGTAGATATTTGTAAATGTATATAGTGTCTGTGTGGTATGGGGGCACTTAAAATACTGGAGGACTAAGAATTGTCTTGAGAGGTTTGATATGTGTATGACATACACTAGAGTGCAAAATTAAGGGAATTTTCACGTTATATGGAATTTCTGAAAACCTAATAGACAGATTTTGATTAAATTTCGTAGACTATATACATTTATACATTTATTACAGAGAACAAGACGTAGCATTCAAAAGTTATTTTATGTACGCATAATTATCAGTAAAGTTCATAGTGCAGCTATATTCAAAGTCAACGTTGTGACATCGAACTGAAAATGAGTCTAGTCCCCTCTCACAGTCAGAGAGGTCGCGCGCGTGACGGCGTGCTAGATAAGAGGAAGCTGAGGAGTTCCTGTGGAAGTCGATCCCTTTTCATGGAGCAAAGCAGTTTTATACTTCGGGATGGTTCTCGGAGGGGGATGGCGAGATGAAATTGGCCTTCCAAGAGTGTCTCAGACGGGCTCTGTAGGTTAAGCTTAGGAGCTCTGACTGCCCAATCCATGCTGCGAATATCCTCAGTTTCCAGGTAGTCATTAATCAGCTGATCTCTATGTGAAGGAGCGCTGTCATCCATTAACATAAACGCAGGCCTATCTGCCCTCCTGAAAAGTCGAACATCGGGCTTCTCTCTCGAACAGAATCTCACGGCCATAAAGATTAATGCCTTCCCAAACCAATACACCTCCATCACCGTAATGTTCCTTTTCCCTGATAAGGGAGAGATGGTATCGTGTTCCAAGCTCTCTACAAATAAAGGTACGCCTAGAATCAATGTCCAGATTGAATTTGGACTCATCTGTGAAAAACTCGTCCACTGAAGTCTGTCCGAGGCGCATTTTGTACGAACCATTCAAAACGCGCTGTGCTATGTGCTGCAGTGAGCAAGACGCAAGTAACGAATCTTCTGGAATACAGCCTTATCTCGGTTGTATATATGGCCTTCGGGAAACTGTAGACCGTGAAATTCTGGTTCTAGTGGCAGCATACAGCTCATGTAAGAATTGAGAAACTGTAGCAGTCCTGTGTGTCGCCGCCCTGAAAGTGCCATATAACGATTCTAATTCGTCATTGTGGATTAATTCCATTCGATCCTAATTCGTCGTTGTGGATTAGTAATACAATTTAACTTCCACTCGGGCGAGCTGAGTTTTTAACATAAGCGGCGAAGCAGACGAAGGAAAGGGAAAAAAAATCATTCTTAAAACCGTTAAATTGAAAGATATTTATAGTGTCTTCTTCAACAGATGTCTTTTCGATATGGATCCAATGACCTGAAACTGTTTCCACAAATTGCAAATGAAACTGAGCGTTACATTGTGTTCTGAAGGCACTTACGCATGGATTGGATTGCCTCCAATATGTCAACAGTTCTGTATCTCATTCCGTCATCCATACGTTTGTAGCTACTCATTTTTCCTGATACATTATAATATTTACCTAGATCTTGCGAGAAACTCAGCGAATGTTGTAAAGAACTACGAGTACATAAATAGCCGAAAACCACTGGCGCGCTTATGTCCTCCCCCACAATCACAGCTCCGCAGACAAGTTAACATAGTTGACTGTGAATATTTGCATAATTCTTCGGCGGCATAATTAGTACCTTTGGTTCGTACTGTTAGCAAAAATACACATAATTTGAAAGTTCTTTTAATTTTGCAAGTGTAGCGACTTTATTCGAGAATCTTAATGGTTAGGACCTTCACAGGAAAGTAAACTGTAAACATGCATTTAAAGTCCACTTGTACCTTTTTATTAGGAAACCTTTTCACATAAATATAGATTTAGATATAATTACAAAACACAATCATACAATCATTACAAACACAAAATTATCAGTAAAGACATAAAGTAAGAAATTTAGAACTAATGTTTTCACAAAGACCAAAAATTGAAATTCATAAGTATGCTCTTTGTGAAAAAATTAGTTCTAAATTTCTTACTTTATGTTTTTATAAATATAGATATAGATATATAAATGAAGAACGATTTTTAAATTCATTTAAGGTACAGTTTGGCCTTAAACATCCGAATATGCGAAGTTCTACCATTTTAAATCTTTCACCTTTAAAAAAAAATAATAACAACGTAGCAAATGCCACTTCATTTTTTTTAAAAATGCAATAACGTAATAGAATCTCAATTTGTGATCGCTTTTATAAACAGAAATGCATCGAAATTCAAATTTTTTTGGCGTTATGATATTTTACGTGTTCTTTCATCAATCAAAGCTCCGCCTTATCCTTTTCAAGCACCGAACCGTTGCGGCTTTGAAATGAAGTTTTCCTTTCTGTGGTACACTTTTCTGAATATAGCAATTATTTTTGAACCAATATATATGACTACTTCTGTTGAAGAAGATAATATAAATATAATTAAAATATCTTTCAATTTAACGGTTTTAAGAATAGTTTTTTTTCCTTTCCTTCGTCTGGGTCGCTGCTTGTGTTAAAAACTCAGCCCGCCCGAATGGAAATTAAATTTTATTACTACTTTAGAATAACAAGGACATTGTAAACCAGCGTAGAATAGCTAATTGAAAAGATACGCATTTTCCTCGGCTTGCCCAGATAATAGCAATTATTTCTAGAGAGAGTTTTTTTTTTTTTAAAGGGGGTTTGGTAGCATTGTTTTTTTTTTGTGATATTGGTATTATACATTGTATATAAGCAAAGTTCCGTTGATTAAATGCGAGTTTTAAAAGGTAATTTTCTTTATAAATTGTTTTTATTTGTTGAGGAAACAGTTACGTGTTACATTTGAAACTTGTATAAAGGATATTAGGCCGATAAAACGAACTGAAAAATTAAATATACGTATAAAAGTTTCCTTGCTTTCATTTGAGCCTATTTATATCAAGAAAATAATGTGTAATAACAACGTGCATGACTAACGTTTCTCAAGAACATGTTATGTTTTTCATAACTCGTATCAGTTTCAATTAATCATTTCGTAATTTCATAGTTAAAGGATGTGCATATTCAGGCGTTTTATCATTATATATATATATTTATATCTTTATATTTGCAACTTTCAAATCATTTTACACTGCATCTTTTGTAAATGATGGTTACAAAGAGATTGCTTCCTACTTAATTCATAATTCATAAATTCATTCATCAAAATTCCAACTTTATTTGACGTTTGCTTTTATAAGAAATATTAAAAATAAAATGTTTCGATAAAATAAGTTTTATTTAAAACTCTAATGAAAAAAAAAGAATAAATGTAATTTATCATGTAATTTAATGGCAATAAGAGATTAAATAGTTATCTTAATTATCTTGTTAAACTGTATCTACAATTTTCTGTTACGAACAATTAAAGCGTGGGACGCCTTAAATAAATTTATAGAGATGTTAGCGTGTATTTCTGACAACGTAATTTAATTAATAAATTTCGTTACTTAGGCGCCCACGTTTGCAGATAAAATTTTTAAAGAGAATTATTTAATTTCTTGTTTCCATTAAATTATATTATAAATTATTTTTCTTTCTTTAGTTTATTAATGGTTTTATGAGTTTTAACTAATAGACATTTTTTTGGAAAATTTCTTTAAAATATTTAATATTTTATTCTTAAGAACACGTTCTTAATGAAATTATTCAATTAAAAAATCATTTTTCAACAATAAGTAATCATTGTTTTACTTCCAACTATTCGGTTACGTTAAATGGTCGAAATAAATCCAGCGGTTTTGCAAAAAATCAAAAATTGCATTACAAATCTCGTATAAAATTTATTTAAAGGATTCCTTTTCTCGTTTATCAGAGGCCTCGAACAGTAAAGCGGCTTTTAATTTGTTCAAACGAAGTTAGTTTAAACGAAGATATATGTGAAAAATCGTATAAATATTAAATTTTAAAAGAATTCAGATTTGAAAAAAAGTCGCTTAATGCGAGAAAAGGTTTCCAAGCACAGTTTTTTTCATGACTTTTTGTATCGCAAATTCCTTTGCTTATAACAGAAAATAACAGAAAATTTGCTTATAACAGAAAATTAAATAATTTCTGTATAATTTATCCCATATTTGATACTTAAAGATATTGATTTTTAATTCCAAAATAAAAATTTTATCCATTTTTAAAAAGAACTCATTTATTTACGTACACGGCCAAAAGCTGAAATTCAAAAGGTAATTCTTCACAAACGCGCATGCGTACTTTGGTTTTTATTAGTCCAAAGGGGCAATTTGCCTAGAAGGACTATTAATTTCGTTTTGGCATTTTGCGTCGATTCTATAAAGCGTTGTTTCACTTTTCAAACTGTTGCCACCAAATATTATCGCCCTGTTTTATACTTAAAGAAATTAAATAATGAAGAATCTGTATAAATGTATATATGTTTCTCGCTATTGTGATAAAACAACAGTACCTAGAGCCATCCAATTTGAATATTGGAACGTTTCGACCCGCATATGAGGATCTGGAAGCCCAAATTTGAAATTAGGATTTGTTTTATGATCGATTTCATATTTTGTAAAACGTTAATGAATTTTTGATTAACAAACTCAAGGATTTCAAAGCGAGCAATGACAAAGTTGTACAGAAAAAACGTTTTTATCTCCAGCGCTCGAGATTTTCTATCGGAAATTCTAAAGATATGCTCACTTTGAAATTATTTTGCGATATTACTCTTGAACTGAATTTTATGGTTTAAGTGCAAATAACATGATATTTAATAAATAAAGGTAACACACAAAATGTTAAAATAACGCCAATTTAGACGTAGTTTAAAATCTGAAACCTTTCGGATTTTTTTCCCCTCCCTTAATGAAACTCGACGTCGTCAAAAACAAAGGAGCGCCAAATGATGTATTGGAGAGTGAAGATGCTACCTATGTTTTTATACTAGTAAAGCCAGTTTTTGTATTCGTAGCTTTCTTAAAAGTCTCTTTCTTTTAAGCTAAATACCATTAAAGGCTCATTATTTGAGTACTCATTAGCAAACCGTGGTCTCCTACGAGCTTCTCCTAGTGTCTACCTCCCTCCTAACACGACCACTTCTGAAAATGATTGTAATGAGAGCATAATTAGATAACATTTTTGGGCATCGACGTTAACTGTGTTCTGTCAACTGATCATATCCACTAGTGACCAAAGTTATTACGAATCATTGATGGTCATCTTGGAGAAGTTTCATTATAAATGTACGAAAGTATCTTTCCGTACGCTCATTTTCACATGAGCACAAGAATACACATATCCACATTTATAGGCTATTTATTTATCTAAAATGCTCAAATTAAATATTAAAGAGATGCGTTCAGAGAATATTAAAACAGGCTGCGTTGAATATTATGAATAGACATGATCTATAGAGAACTTTATTAAGATATGCTATAAGAAGATACCAACAATCTTAGGAACGAAACGAATTAAAAACTTGGTACGTTATTATATGTTGGACCATTTTATTTTATTTTGCATGTATTAGCGGTAACTGCACGCACGTTGGTCAAGAAGCCTGATTAGTGGTAATTATTAGTGATGTTAGTGCCCAGATAGTTAGTCGCCCAGATGGTATAGTGGTTAGGGGAGCCTGCTACGGTACCGAAGGGCCCGAGTTCGAATCCCGGAGAAGGCATGAATGTTTGTAAATGTATAGTGTCGGTGCGGCATGGAGGCAATTTAAATATGCGGCAAGCTGAAAGTCCTCTCGTGTGGATTGGTGGGAGAGGAGAGAGGTGGGAGATCCCTGGATTCCCCCCCGGGATGCTTTCCTTCAAAATTGGGGGTGGAAAATAGAAGTCCAACCTCTCTTTGGAGTAGGCTCTGGCAATCATAATTCCATGTAGTAATGGACACGACAACAACAACATTAGTGATGTTAGCAGTAAATACCAGAGGATTTCAAGGGTAACTTTTATGTTGTTGCACCAGAAATTGATCCAAAATACTGAAATTGCAAATTCTGAAATACCTCTGCCTCGAAATTAAGGTTGGTACTTTAATTAGGAATCATTGACAATAATCTAAAATATATTTAAAAAAAATGCTAATTGATATTATTATCAAATGATAAACGATATTTGCCTTTTTTTAAAAAATATTTCAACAAATTTTGCAAATAAATTAACAATTTATGTCTTGTTAAAACAATTTTTTTTTGAAAAACATTTATTTGAATCCTTTTGTAGTTAGTGTTTGATGATTATGTGATTAAAATGATATCGTAAATTTAAGAGAAGAACAAATGGGTTAGTTACTTATGGACAAAGTCAGAATCATACATCTGCAAGAGACTTTTCTTTCCTCCTTAAAATAAACTGCCACGTGCTTAAAAATTTAAATTAAACCTATATTTAATTAACTATCGAATTTTCCGGGATTATGTGCGTTTCCTGTGTGAAAGCTGCAAGCACGTGTTTCCGAAAGATTTTTCTTTATTTCTTTCGAGGCACTTTTACCAACAGTATATTTTTGTTAAAAATGTAATTCACTATTGCAATTTGATTTATAAAAACAGTATGTTTTCAAATTTATATCCTTTGGTGTGCATAGCAGATGGACTTGGGAGAAAATAGGGTGTTTTTTTAGACGTTTTGTTTTTTAAATTTATAGGTGTAATTTAAAATGAAAACAATTTTTGAGGGTTTTTCAATTACTTATGACAAGCGCAATAAATTATTTTCTTTTATTTCTTACCGCGAAAGATTATTCTGAAATTTATGGAAAATATCTGTGTATTTCTTAATTATTTTATATCGCAAGTTTTGCGGAATGCCATGTTGTTTTGAAGAGAGCTTATAACAAAATTATCCTTTTTTTTATTCGTACGCGTCGAATAATTTTGAAGTAAATGAACAAAAAATAGTAACAGAATTTATCCGGAAAGCAATTAACCATTTCGAAACTACCAGATTAAAGATTTAAAAAAAAGTATATAGAAGTGAAAATAAATCCTGCAACCCCTTTCGAACCGAATAAATTAATCATTTTTGTAAAAGCGAGGACACTAAAAATACAGTTCGCAAAAATCATCCTCCTCCGAGTTAAAAACTCACAAAACAATGGTTGCCATGGAGACGATGGGCGGCGGCCATTTTGGGACACGTGACCGTGACGTCTCGAGACCCGACTTGGTCGGAAGTCGGGTGGCCCAATCAGAGAACGATGTCCCAAAAAAGGTTTTCGTGGAATAATTAAACTTCCAGTATCCTGTTGTTTTGTTTTCCGGAAAACGGGAGAAGGGGGGTAAGCGAGTGAGAGTTGCATGTTGGGACGGGAGGGTTAACGGCTAGAAACTATCGTTCGGAGTGGCAGCGGCAGAGAACCGGAGATTCTGTGATTGAGAAAAGGAGAAAAAATATATAATAAAATGAAAAAAAGAACTTTTGCTTTTCCGATTGGTTAACGTAAAACTTATATAAACAAATGGGGATTGAGCATAAATATTAAATGCGTATTCCTAGGCATATTTTTATCTTCATATAACGGAGTTATGCTTCCTTAGCAAAATCAAAAGTGATTTACGTTTAATATTTTTCGTTTGCAAATATGTCAAGCAGCTATGTTTGGAAATTTATAGTTCGTGTTTTTAATTATCTCTAAAATATTTTTCATGGGATTTACATTAAAATTGATTACAATGAAATGTCAACTGCATTAATGGAAATTTTTAATTTGCTTAAATGTGTGCGCTGAATTTATAGGCTTCATGAGTGAATAATAAAAGTCTTAAAACTGTGCAAAAAATAAAATTTAACTAAACATAGATAACATAAAGAAATCATAAAATAAATTATTGAATGCAAGCCTATTTAGGGTATTTTAGATAATTTTGCTACTTGTTTGAAATCACGTTATTTGCTTTGAAAAACGTAGAGATATGTAAGATGAAAACTGAAAGTAATTTTATAAAAAGATTTTGATATTTAATAAAATATATTTTTTCATAATTTGTCGATTATGTTATATCTAATGTAAATATATCAGGTTATACGCAAGGTAAATTATTATAATACATTAATGTATAATACTTAAGTTTTTTATCAGTTTCTATTTTTCAAAGACTAAAATGTGGAGGTAGTTTCCTTTTGGTAATTTTTTTCCACTTCAGAAGGGGGGGAATGAAATCGGTGGAAGGTTTTAAAATTTTGCCAGTTGAAAGTGAGTAAGACTATAATTTGGCTGAAAAAGATGCACACGAAACTTAGCTATTATAATTGGCAAAACTCGAACTTTGGGTTTGGTTTTATTGAAATTATGGCAAAGTACACTAGGGCTGTCTGCCTAACGGGAGGGATCCCTTCGTGGTAGTCTTTATAAAAGAAACTGGCTCGTTTACGTGTTACAGATGGAGAGAAGCATGAAAACACCCATGAAGCCAACCCAGTCGTTTGGATTTGAACCCAACCCGGAACTACCAGGGTTCAGCGACTTTACCGCTCAGCCGCTGGTGGTCAGGGAAAATTGGAACGATTTTTTTCCTTTGCTCCTCAATTTTTACGATTTCTTTTCTATTCAGATATTTCGTATGAGCATGGTTTCGAACCAATGGCTTTCAATCCATTGGTTCACAGCATAAAAGGTATGAAGTAATAGTCCATGTATTTTCATTTTTTCTAGCCCAAAATGGGCTATTAGTCTCGAAATGTGATTTTGCATCCGTTCACTATAAACGGCGAATCACTTTTCAAATTGTTGCAAACAATTATTACCGCCCTGTATTGTTTTTAAAGAAATTAAATAATGAAGAATCTGCATGAATATATGTTTGTTCTTCGCATTGTGAAAAACGACGGTACTTACGGCCATCAACATTTGAATAACGTAGTCCTCCACCCGAACACGTGCTCCAGGGAACCCTAATTTTATATTTCATATTTTGTAAAACTTTAATGAAATTTTGATTAACAAACTCAACGATTTGAAAGCGAGCAATGGAAACACTGTATCGAATAAAATATTTTTATTTCCAGCGCACAAGACTGTCTACCGGAAATTCTAAAGGTATCCTGTTTTTAAATATTTTGCGGTTGAATTGAATTTTATATGGCGTAAGTGCGAAGAACATGATATTTAATAAATAAAATAGCACACAAAACGTTAATTTTAAAGAGACAAAAAACGTTTTGCGAGCGATCGTACTAAGAAAACTGAAAATTGATATGATGAACTGAGAAAAGACTGAAAAAAAATATGTGCCAACACTTAATGATGCATCGGGAATTCTAAAAAATATGCTGCTTTTAAAAATTTTCTAATTTTGCTGTTGACTTGTGTATAGCGCAAGTTCGAATAAAATTATGCTTAATAATAAAGCTAAAGATAAAATAATAATAATAAAAAAATAGATAAAAATAAATAAAGGCGGGACTGAGTGCAACAGCAGACTGGTATACTGCGAGCTCAGAGAGAGACTAGAATACCTTAACAAGTCTTTTTGGGCGGTCATTAAAATCTGAAACCTTTCAATTTTTTGTGTTTTCTTCCCCCCTTTACCTTTTTTTTAAATATGTGTGTTTTCTATGTCCCATTTAGCATATTAATGTAGCTAGCTGATGGAACATTACTAGCATCAGCTGCTTAATTGAGTTCATAAACTTAAGTTTAATTCATTTTTAGTAAAAACAGTTTCGTAAGAAAAGCAGTAAAATAGTCTATAGTATGCTTAATATGTAAAAAGTTTTTGAAAGAATTCAGAATTTTTTCCGAGCAATCTAATCCACGCATTCCTTCTATAGTTGTTTATATTCCACAATGTAAGCGAACTGATTTTAGATTTGAAAGGATTTAAAAAAAATATCCCAAACAAAATAGAGCTTAATATCCATTTCTGCGTTGAGATGTTTATCTATACATGTATGTAATCTTATAAAATAGAATTTGGCGAATCTCCTTTGTTCCCCTAATTTTAGACTCATATGTCTAGTTTTTGTTAGTATTTGGTAGAGTAAATGAAAATTATACCAATTTTCGTGGTCCACAGGCAAAAGTAAATTGATTAGTTAAATGCATATTAAAGTAAGAATGCGTAATTTTACCCTCTATAAGATATGAAGGGGGATTGAATTTAGATATATTTTGTGCCAAACTGAAAAATAACTGAAACTTCGTTGACAGAGTTTCATACTTTTTTTTAGCATCAGTTTAAGGTATTTTTTTTCTCTTTTTGTAGCTTTTCTGACGAATTTTTTTTTCTCATTAAATGAATGTTTTTGTATTTCGTAATTAATTCAAAAATTCGTTGCATACCTTGTACTAAAGCCAAACTTTTAGTCCAAATTGCTGTTTTATGGCAGCTTTATTAACAACTCCGTTGCAAATTTCGTACCAATAAATAATAAAAATATTGTCATATTTTTGTAGCTTTTCAGACTTTTTTTAGCATTACATAAAAATTTTTTGTACTTCTTTATTAATTCAAAACTCCGATGTTCACCTTTCCAATAACCCCAAAATTTTAGTCCAAATTGTTGTTTTATAACAGCATTATAAAAAGTGCCTTGCAAATGTTTTGCATTTAAAATGTTATGAAGTGGAAAAATTTAAAAGCAAATTTTTTTAAATTTCATTTTCTATTTTCATTCCATTGAATTATTTAAATTCTTATAACTTAGAAAATCAATGCAAAAAAAACCGTTTTTAATTTTTTCTTTCATTAAAATGTGTGTTAACACTTAATTTTAAAAATTATTTATTTTACTAACTTATTTTAAAATTTTTTAAAATATTAAAATTTAAAAAATATCACAACACGATGTCATTTAGATTTAAAAAAAGCTAAAAATATTAGAATTAAGCTTAATTCTAATATTTTTAGCTTTTTTTTTAGCTCTTATCTTGATTAATCCCAAATAGCATTTTTAATGAGTTAACCTATCTGAAGTAAAAATTAAAATTTAAAAAATTAATAATTCAACAACTTGTGGACTGTCCCTTGAATGTGATACTACCATCCATCCTTTCAGCACCAAATTACTGAAGCATCTATAGTTACACCTTTCCTGATAAAAGCACCCAACCCCCCTTGCATCTTAAAAACGAAAAAGCAGGAAAATGTGAGAAAACAGGAAATTATTATTAGGGAACGCAAAAAGGACCTCGCCTTTGCACGCCTTCCACACCACCCCCTGCTAATTTCGACACAACCAATGAAGGGGGGGTACATTTACAGCTCATTTTAGCCCTCTGGCAGTTTTGGGCGAGGTAAAATTGCAACGACAGAAGGAAAAAGACCAAAAAACAATATTAAAAGACCAGGAATAACAAGCAAAAAAATAACAAAAACAGGCGCGAAGGCTCCGTAATTCGCGAAATTAATTGAATATGAAGAACTGTTAAAGACAGAACGGCCAAATATTATGTTAGAGAATTTGTCCGGTTCTCGGTTCTTTTTCAACCCCGTTTTGCGGGCGAAACGGAAAAATTAACGCGCTTTCCGTGGCAACGTCGACGTTGACGGGTGTTGCCATGACAACGGGGGAAAAATTATCCGCTTGCACAATAAATTAATAAAAATGAGTGTTAAGGAGGTGGGAGAAATTGGGAGGAGGGGGTTTGAGAGAAAGATGCCAAAACAAAAAAATAATGACAAATGTTGAAAAAAAAAGCGGGTATATATCTATATATAATAATAATTTACCGGGTGTTATTTTCGTTGAAACCGCAAAAATGACAGAAGTAATTTAAATTGGACAATAGATAAACATCCCTTTTAATACAATATCCCAGCAAAGCACCTTTGCGTGTGTCGACTGTTAGGGCGAGCGATGGAAAATTCTCTGACAAGTTTTGTAATTGGTATCGGTTTTTAAAGGCTTTTAAAAAGAGCGTAGCGAAATTGTTTTGCAATCAGAATTTGGACGCGACAGAGGCAAGGAGGGGGGAAAACTAAAATAAAAACACGCAAATAGAAAATGGAAAGTGAATTATTAGTCGTAGGCATTACGATTTCGAAAAAGTTTTCTGAGCTGATATCTGAAAAACTATATTAAAAAAGAAAATAAAAAAAAAAATGGTGTGTATGTGGGGAGGGGTGACATCACTCGTCGTTCTAGCTGCTGAACGATTTAATGAATTCTTCTGTTTGGGAATTGGAATTAATACGTTAAAAAAAAGGGGGAATAGAAACTTAAGCTTGTCGTGAGAAACTGTGCAATATTTTGCTAGATACATTTTGCTATTGTATTTTTTTCAAGCATTCATTTTATATTGGTTTCTTTTGAAAGAAGAAAAAGTTATTTTAATTTTGAAATATTTGTCGTTCCGTCATCTGTGCTTCAAAGGATTTTAATTTTTAAAAAACTTTTTATAAAATCTATTATTTAGCGTAATTGTAATTGTAGTGCATCTTATTTAAGATTTTAATCTTGTCTGTTAAAATACGATCTTTAGCAATACCAGCTGAAGTGTTATTTTAGTTATCTGTTATATACACTCACGTTTGTGAAAATTGCAACACCATGAAGGACTTACGCGAGTGAGCTGAAATTTTCAGGAAATGCAAAGTAGCGCATGATATGCAAATGATTAGAATTGCAAATCCGTAGCGCATGCGTATGCTGAGCAGCGCCCTCTGAACGGCTGATGGATCCGAATAAATAGACGGCTGTAGCGAGGCGTGTATGGTTATCGGTGGTTATCTGCTAGTGGTAAACGTTAACTCAATCTGTACTTATGCCTCGTCGACGAAAGAGAGCGAGATTTGAACAACTTACAGAGTTTGAACGAGGGAGAATCATCGGCCTTCGTGAAGCTGGATTGTCGTATCGTGCAGTAGCCTCTCGTGTGCAGCGTAACAGCAGCACAGTGATGCGCGTTTGGAAGCAGTGGACGGACGAGTGTCGGACAACTCGGAAATCCGGGAGTGGACCCCGAAATGTGACGTCAGCTCGCGATGATAGACACCTGGTCCGCATGGCGCGGACGGACCGTACAGCTTCCTCTAGACAATTGGCAGCACTGTGGTCAATAGCTACAGGTGTTTCATTGTGTGCTTCATCAATTCGTAGACGTCTGCTGCAGTGTGGACTGCGCGCACGGACTCCTTTATACAGGATCCCCCTAACGCACGACCATCGCCGCCTGCGGCTACAATGGGCCAATCAGCATAGAGACTGGCGTGCTGATTGGCAGCATGTCGTGTTTTCTGACGAATCCCGCTTTAATTTGTGGTACCATGATGGCCGCATTCGTGTCAGACGCTATGCCGGTGAACGCCACCTTCCGGAGTGCATTATCGAACGCCACAGTGGACGAACACCCGGAGTTATGGTCTGGGGCGCCATAGCATATCATAGACGATCTCAATTGCTACGAATTGTGGGCAATCTGAACAGCAACCGGTATATCCGTGAAGTTCTACAGCCCGAAGCTGTTCCCTTCCTTCAAAGCTTGCCAGGCGCTGTATTTCAACAGGACAATGCCCGCCCTCATACTGCTCGGATTGTTAAATCCTTCTTTGCAGCGCAGCAGGTACAGCTTCTTCCTTGGCCTGCGTGTTCCCCGGATATGTCGCCAATTGAACATGTGTGGGATGTCATTGGTCGGCGTCTTGCTCGTGATCCTCGTCCTGTTGCGTCTGCAGACGAACTTTGGGTACGCGTACAAACGATATGGAATGCTCTTCCTCAGTCAGACATTCAAACTTTGTTTGACTCCATGCCATGTCGTGTAGCAGCACTTATTGCGGCGCGTGGTGGCCACACAAAATACTGATTCTGATCTCTTGTTCTTGTTTGTTTGCTTTGAACATTTAATCATTTATTTGTACCACTACCACTCAACTGTGTATTAAATTGCATTAAATTATGACGATTCCTTCTTGGTATTGCAATTTTCACAAACGTGAGTGTATATTGATGAATAATGCAATTAAAATTAAAAATTGAAACGCTTTATAAGTTCCTTCTAAATCATGATTTAAAATTTTTAAAAGTTAATTAAGATTTAATTTACATGCAGTATAAGTTCACTTATTATCGATTTTAATTAATAAACTTGATGAAGTAGAGTTTATATTGTTGCTTTCTAATTTTTATTTATTTGTCCAAAGGGGCAATTTGCCTTGAAGGACTGTTAATTTCGTTTTGTCATTTTGCGTTGAAAACTATAAACGGCGAATCACTTTTCAAATTGTTGCCATCAAATATTATTGTCCTGTATTATATTTAAAGAAATTAAATAAAGAAAAATCTGCATGAAAATGTGCATGTTTCTCGCATTGTGCTAAAACAACGGTATTTAGAGCCATCAAAATTTGAATAACGTTATCTTCCATCGAATATGGGCATGTGGAAGCCCTAATTTGAATTCGAAATTTGTTTTACTATCGATTTCATATTTGTAATACGCTGTTCAGACGGTATAGTGGTTAGGGGAGCCGACTGCGATACCAAAGGGCTCGGGTTCGAATCCCACAGGAGTCACGGTTGTAATTGTCCGTCCGTTCATAGGAGGCAAAGGTGGCCAAAAAAAATTTAGGCTATTGTTCGGAGAACAGCCTTGACGCCAAAAAGGGAGAAACAGCTTTTTGTGGTATGGCAAGCAATAGTTGTCATTCGAAGACGTACTTCCTCTAGGGAGACAGCCGTAATACTTTTCCCTTGCTAAGGGATTATCTGTAGTATTTATTATTGTACTATAGCAATTAAAGGGAGAAACAGCTTTTTGTGGTATGGCAGGCAATGGTTGGCATTCGATGACGTACTTCCTCTAGGTAGACAGCCGTAATACTTTTCTCTTGCTAAGGGATTATCGGTAGTATTACTTATTATCTGTAGTATTTATTATTGTAGTATAATAATTAGTATTTATTACTGTAGTATTTATTATTGTAGTATAGTAATTAGTATTTATTACCGTAGTATTTATTATTGTAGTATAGTAATTAGTATTTATTACTGTAGTATTTATTATTGTAGTATTTTTTCTGTAGTATTTACTTCCGTTAGCATGATGAAATGTCGCCAATACCCTTAAAGTAGCCAAGCTGGCGCAACCAAGGCTGTTCTCCGAACAATATCCGAATTACAATCGAAGAGAAACACGCCAATGTGACAATCAAATTCGCTGAAACAACCTTGTATTTGGCGTACATTTACAAAAAACACTCAATCGATTTCGAGGGCAGCTACAGGTCCCTCCTCATCAGGAAAACAAAATATCTAGAAAGAGTTTGATATTTTGTTCTCCTGAAGAGGAAGGACCTGTAGCTGCCCTCGAAATCGATTGTTTTTTGTAAATGTACGCCAAATACAAGGCTGTTTCAGCGAATTTGAATATCCGAATTTTGTAACACTTTAACGAATTTTTGATTAAAAAACTAAAGTATTTCAAAGCGAGCAATGGCAACACTGTTAAAAAAACTTTTTATCTCCAGCGCGCGTGATTCTATCGGAAATTCTAAAGATAGGCTCATTTTTAAAATTATTTTGTGATATTGCTGTTGAACTGAATGGTATGGTTTGAGAACGTAGAATATGATATTTAATAAATAAAGGTAACACATAAAACGTTAAAAAACGTCCTTTTAAGATCTGAAACCTTTCGGATTTTTTTTCTTTTTCATTTATTTATTGACTTTAAAAAAAACAGACTTCCAGAGTTCAACTTAGATTCCATATATTTTTCGAGGGAACCCTTTACGGCTAACACAGAAAATTTCCAGTTATCTGTATATCTCCTTTTTTATTATTTTAGACTGTGCACAATTAAGCTCATTTCCAACTTATTATATATACTTTCTTGCTTTTTTTTATTGATTTGAGTATTATTAAATAAAGTACATAACTTTAAAAAACCTAGTAAATTAATTTATATGAGTCTATACGTTCTGCACAGTGGGATATTCGGCAAATATATAGACTGCAATCATTGAAGAAAAGTAATTACATACTATGTATAGGAATATTATTCTTTGTTTAGTCTGTGACGTATTGCTTAGACATAACAACCGTCCTTTGTTTTATAAAAACAGACTTATCAAATGTGCTAGTGTTAGGTCCGTTACTTTTCCATATAATGCTGTGTGGATCGTAACTTCAGATAGTTTGTTTACCTGTCATTTTCATTCACCATTTCTTTGATTCACCCGTCTTCTTTTTTTTCCCCTTTTATACCTTATTTTTGAGTATAAGATGTAATGTTTTAGTTAACTGTGTAATCTGTGTTGATTTGTAATGAGAGAAATCGTAAATTATTTTCCGCAAGTATATTTCTGGAGGAGGGCAGAAATGCAGCCTTATTATCCGAATGTTTCGAGTATCCGGATGGAATATAAGCTCAGTTAGTCCAAGTGTTTGGATTTCTGAAATATTTTGTGTTTTCTTGCACTTCATCAAAACGTTGCCACGAAAGTCGCGAGAAAAGCGCAAAAAATAAAAAATATGCAATATATATGTTGTATTTGAAGATTTTGTGTACTTGGAAGAAATTTAAAAGTTTTGCGCAGTGGGTGTAGATCCATGTTTCTCTGCTACAGAAATATAAGCAACACCAAGCTGAAATAAAAATTAAACGTAAAAATTTAATCGTTGTCTTCTAATCTTAAGATTTAACAACATAGATGAACCTGTCGTGTCAGGCCTTTGACACATAATGAACTTATACGATGGATAACGTATGAACTGTACTAGAATGGTACCATGTGGCTTGATCCTGCTTAACAGTCCTTTTCATATAGGCAGGTATTTGGCGATGTAGATAGATATAATCCAGAATGCTTGAGTAGATTCTTGCTTCCAATGAACTGTTCCTTAGTAGGACTCCTCGCAACACGTTTCTGCACCACGCTTGAGAGAATCGTAGCAACCTGGCATTTCTGTTGTAGACGCATACTTAATGTCAATTTCTTTATTGTCGTATAACTCTCTATGTAAGGAAATCGAGTATCGATGATGTGTTTTGTTCGAGAGTGAGGAACTGGATTTTTCACTAAATGTTGTGCACCTTGATTGTCATTGTACAATAACAGTTGCTTCTGTTATGTTGTCCGAAAAACCCTGCTCTCTTAATAGCAAACGCAAGTGTATCGCTTCCTTTGAAGCTTCAGTTAACGCTATGTATTCTGCTTCAGTGCTTGATAGCGCTACAATTCTTTGCTTGCGTGATTCCCGCGAAATCGAGCTTCCGTCTAGTATGAAACTATAGCCTCTAAATGATTTCCTGTCGAGAGTATTTTAGGCCCAGTCCGCGTCTACATAACATTTAAGATTTTCATTTGTTTTGCGATAAGTTATCTTCACGTTTATCGTAGATTTCAGGTATTGTAGTACGCGTTTTGCTGGAATTCAGTGAAACTGTTACTGTTAAATTGACTAAGACTATCGAAATTTGCAGTGTCAGGTCGTGTAGATACCGCTAAGTAAATTAAGGATCCAATTACCGATTGATACTTAATTTTGTCTACACTGAGAAAAAAATTCTTTTTCTCCTAGCAGACTTTTATGATTTTTATGTATTCTGCTAAGAAAAAAAACAGGTTTGTATGTTTTTAAAACAAAGGATGACTGGAAAATACTAATTTTAAAGTGCTAATTACAATTCTGACTACAAATGTTTTTCTTTCATGGAATAAAGTTGAATTTATCTTCGTTAAAGATGGTAAATGAAAGTTTTCTTATAATAAATTATTATGAATTATAGGTTTATTACTTTGAAGCTTTAGCGCCAGTCATAGGCTTTTTATTTTACTTTTAATTACTTTTATTTTGTATATATACCATCTAATATGGGAAATGAAATATATGAGAGAATTATTTAAGGATTGTAAAAACCATGATCCCCTACCTATTTTAATTTTTTTTGAATTTGCAAATTTTATAATATACATTTGGAACAGAAAAAGTAAAGGCTGAAAAAACAAAAACAGTGAAAACCAAAGTTAATCCTTCTTTTATTTAAAGCTCCAAACAGAACTTGCCAATGAAAAAGTGTTTTGAAGCTTTAAACAAAGTCAATTAACCGAAGAACAAGAACCGGTTTCATTCCGATCAACTCACTGAGACCTCTATCGTCAATTAGTATAATGGTTTTTAATTCTAGAAATTTTAGAAATAGAAAGGCTAAATAAGGGCCAGGTTCGAATGCGTACTTAAAATGAAAATACTTTTTGTTAAAGTAAAAGAATGAAAAATACGACCTTTGAGGGGAATTAAGTAAAACATTGCTACATATGAAGAGGTTTTGCAGCAAATAAAAATGTAAAAATTGAGAAAACACTTTCTACCTGTAGGTGCTTCTTATTAAGCAAGAGTACTGATGATACGGGCTGCTTCGCTGTAGGAGAGGGCATACAAACTGCTACCTAATTTACAACATTTTTACTAAGCCTATATTCTGAGAAAGGAGAGATCCAGTATTTATTTGAGGGGTGTGTTGGAATTTGTTAGACGGAAGTTTCTGAATGACAGAAAAAGGGTTGCTGGTAGAGTTGGCCAAAGTTTCGGAAATGGAAAAATGTATTTGTTAGTAAAAAGTCGTCATTTTTTACGCATTCGAGCTATAAAAACGTCTTTTCAGAAAAGGAAATGGCTCTTAGTTAGTAAAAGTATACATTAGGGTAAGCTATTTGAGAAGCACACGAGAGCTATTTATCTAAGGGAAGGGATATTCTCGAGGGAGACTTTGAAAGGGTAACTGTCTCGTACTAAGGTTACACCTGAGAAAAAAAAATTGAAGATCTTAACCACTTAGTCGCTTTTCGCTTAAGTCGCTGGTGGGGATAAAGCACTTTAATGAAATGACTTCTTACAGAAATTTCAGAAGAAAATTAGCTCAAATTTCATATTACCGTGAAAAACAATTACGATATAAAACATGCTTTCAAAGAAGCATTATAATACTGATTATACAAAAAATCATTACAATTCTGATTATATAAAAAATCATTGTAATACTGATTAAATCTCTTATTCAGTGTTGCTAATACTAGACGCATATTAATAGAAAATCTTAATCACCTTTCTCCTATTGCAAAATTTATATGCTTGTTAGGCTTTTTTCTTTTCGGTACATCATAAATGCAGTAAAAATTAAAATTTGCTAGAAACAGTTATATTTTTTAAGTTTGAGACTTTTATCTGAATTAAATGTAAGTTTTGTTTGGTTTTTCTATTAATTACAGTGAGTCTATAATTTAGTAACTGGCTTGTTACGTAACAAGTTTTCATTATAATGAATAAATTCACGCTTGGCCTGGCGATCTTATTTACACCACCTTCATTTGAAACCTCACCACCATCAGCGCTTAAATTTTAAAGAATACCTGAATTCCCCCCTCTCCTTTACCGCCCCCCGCATGCTGAATTAAAAGGGAAGATGGAAGGGGAAAAAAGAAGGGGGTGGAAAAAAGAACAGATTCAAACAAAAAGAGAATGATTTCCGCTCTCTCGTTATTGATATTATTATCTGGGAATTCCTCATTTTTGGAAAATTTAAATAAACAATGTTAATAATAATAATATTATTAATAATAAGCTCATCGATTCTTTTGAGTCCTCGGAGAAAGTATAATAATAACAATAATAATTCAGGTATCAGCGAATGCTTGGGAATAAAAAAGCAAAAATTAAAAAAAAATAAAATTAGAACTTAAGAACAAATAAATAAATTACGTTACCGTCCTGTCTGCAGCTTTCTTCTTCCCCCCCTGTTCTTCCCCCGACCCATCCGAGTTTATTAAAATATCTCATTAAACGGGGAAAACAATCTTCGGTATAATCCGAATTACTCAGGCTTCGATGGTTAGATGAATAAATTTATTTTAAATTTTCTTTATGGGTTTTCTTATTTATTGTTCTCTGTATTTTTTTCCCTCTCTTCCCTTACCTTTTGGTAATTTTTGCATGGCGTTTTCCAAACATTGTCTGTCTAACATTATGTGGTAGTTCTAGCAAAAGTGGTGTATTAATGGGATTTTAATAAGCATTTTCCCTCTCTGATGTCAAAGAATCTTTGCCTTTGAATTTTGTACACGAAGTAATTTCATGGTTATAGGTGATTTATTGCTGTCACGGACAGATTCGCAGTATATTCTTGTACTCGACACGTGCGTGTTGTAAAATATTTACACAAGTGCTGTACCTCCGAATTCAAGTAAATTATTCTAATGTTACATTTTTTAAGTTTGGTTAATAGAGACATATTCGATTTGTTTAAAATTAGTCAAAAAATCAACTTAAAACTTGGACACATTTTCAATAAAACTCTATCGATTTCGTAATCGGTCAGGCATAGATCTAATTTCCTCAGAAGCAAAAAATATTTTGCAAAAGTTTTTCTCAAACAGTGCCAATCTAAAGTTTCATTTTTACATAATTTTAAGTTTTATGCTGGCGTATTTCTCTTCCAGTTGTATTCGAATTCTTTGTCAATACAAATACTGATTAATAAAATGTTTTACGTATTAAAATATAGTAAACGACTTTCTGCTATTCTAAATGATTTTGGTCATTTGTGGAAATGGTCCTTATTCAGAGATCGTGTTCATTACGAAACAATTGCTATTTCAAACAATTTTAATTTATCGTGGAGATGGTTGACTCGAAGAGGTTGTATTCAATACTGATTTTTATATATGTTCTCAGAAAAACGAGTCACTTTCAGAAGTGGTCATCTTAAAAAGTTAATTGCCACTATAGGATTCAATGTAATAACAAACTAAATAATAAAAGCCTGTGCAGTTAGTATTTTGAGGGCTAGATTTACCTCTAGCATAATGTAAGGAGTTACTAATACATAGATCCGGTTATTCTATGTACCTCTGAATAATGATCTCTTGATGAACTGGATTTTAGGTTGACATCTGTGAAAGTAATATCTTTCTGGAATAAGGGCGCTTCAAATCTGTCGGGTCAAAAGTTTTTGAAAAGATTGTTGGAATAAAACGATCGGGCGAAACTCTGGGACCCCATCATCCTAAAGAGGGCTCTACCAGAGTTGCGTTGTAGTCTTATTGTAAGTTGTTCGTAGTTTTATTGTAACCGCTGGTGCTCAAAATCTGTGATCGAAAGCTTCATCGGATGCGTCTATAATTATTTATGGTCATGTCCATGTATAAGGAATTTTAATTAATGACAACAACAGTAACCAAACTGTGTCGAAAATAAAAGTAATTAAATGTCACCACTTAATCTAAATAAAGAATACCGTAGTTTTATGTGCATGATATAACCTATCTGAGTAATTCGAGATTTTTTTAAGTATGAGCTAATCCTTTTTAACAATTCAAATACATGTTATATTTTTTTCGCGTGAGTTAATTATTAGTATAATTTGCCTTTCACTGGTGTAGCTTTTTAAAACCATAGGTAGTTAGCGAAGGTAGTTATATCTTTCAGCGACTTTTTATGGTTTTATTAAACTGATGCCTGTAAAATATAGCTAATATTCCATTTAAATGTATTCTAAGAATTGAAGATAAAATGTTTCATTCTAATTAAGTATATTTCTTTTGAAAGTTTCATCACAATATTAAGTGTTGCAATTTTAAACCTGGACCGATATTTCGTTTTGATTTAATAATCATCTAGTCCAAAATTCTGTTTTAAGAAGAGATTGGGATGAATTAATCAGTTATGACTAAACACGCGAGCTCTGTTTACTTAAGGGAAGGGATCTTTTTGTGGAGAACTTAAAAAGAAAATTGTCCGTACTTGAATTACATATGACAAACATCACGGAGCCTTGAGAAAGCCAGTATATTAAGTTATAGGAAATAAAACGGAAGACAAACTACCTGTGTGTTTACTTGCTTTTATCCATTCGACCACTTGTAGGCCTAAGAAGAAAACACATCATAATTCCACGAATTTTGTGTTTTGAAATTTAAACTGTCAAAAGCAAACAAATTTTAGCATAAATGTTCTCATTTAAATTTTTGCTATGTATCCAGATTAAGTACATTTTAAAATTTTTAGGTACACTATCTGTAATTTAAGTGACCAGATGTGTCATAAGGAATATTATTCTTTATGGGTTTGCATGGTGCAAAGGGATGTATCGTTATTCAAATATGAGTAAGAAGAAGGAAGCCATAGACAGAGAAGCATGCATGATGTATACTGTTAGTTATTTACATTATTGAGAGGGTAAATCACATTCTAAATTGTGTTTTGTATAGCGATTCGCAAGGATTTTAAATGTATGCTGTTCCTGTTCATATGCGATAATTTATGTTGCATTGGATTACAGTCCATGCTTAAATGTTCTTCAGCTAGACAAGTTCACAACCTGCGCTTGGTCCCACATGCGTGATATTAGTCACGTCTTCTAGAGCGACGACATTGTTAAGGCTTCTTTGTGTATTAATGTGTTTTATTATCGTTATTATAATTATTATTTCAAGTTAACTTTGCGAAGATTACACAGAGCGAGTTACATTAATTGTCATCAACTAATTTTTAACACATAAGAACTCTGCCGAAAGTGTGTGAGGTGAATATTTTACATATGATTCTGACGGTTGAATTGTTAGTTAAGCCAGTTGTATCGTGTAAACTTAACGTATCAGAATTGTTAAATTGCAAGCTAGGAATAAGAATTTTCAAATGAAGTGATGTTATCATTTTTTTTAATTGTTGCTAAAATGTAAAATTGTGCTAAAATGCTTGCATGATTTTTGTGTTTGTTACGCAATTAATTCTTACAGGAAAACAACAAGTGTTTTTGAAGGCGCTTTTGGAGCTGAGAGATTTCTGTGATTGTCTTATTAAAATACTGTATATCTCAATTTATTTTGGCATGTTTAGGTATTAGAATTTTGAGGAACCGTGTCGTAGGGATTAAATATCGTAAATAATATTGTGGATAAGTATTTTTCATAATTATTTCGTAAACATTTTGACCAGTTTCCGTGCATATTGAACAAATAAGTCAACTCCCGATTAGGCCGGGCGGATTAACCGTACGCTGTCTAAAAAATTACTCATTGCAGAAAAGTGGAAAATTTGCGATTACAAGTGATAAGCGTGAAACAAAACTCTCTACGGAAATCAGGTAATGGGAAAGAAAAGTTGTGGGATGGTAACAGTGTTAACAGATGGTGGTATAATATTTGACATCGGTTTCTATACATAGAAGTACATAATTTAATTCAATATAATTCCGAATATATAATTATTGCACGATGAAAATTAAAATTTCTGACGGATTTCTTTAAGCGAGTTTTGAACTCAATGGCAACTTTGGTTGTTGTTTGCGCATGCTCACGAGAATATAGTCGTCTGGAGATTTATTCAAGTTTCCGTTAGTGTTCTAAAGATGTAATTTGATTGTGAAAACTAAGCGTGGTTTATCGTAATTCAAGTGCTGATAAAAATAGTGTAATACTGTCCACTGGCTTAATTTTTGTGCAGATGCGTGAGTAATTATTCGGACATTTGTTAAATATTAGTCTTTAATATAATTTATTTCTTTACTTCTAATAATGTATATTTTTCCTTTCCTGTGTTCTTTTTTTTTAAATTTATGTAATCTTATAAATTTATTCTGCAGATTACAGCATCTGAAAATATAGGTAAATTGCTAATAGTATTTTTTCTGTTAATTAATAATATTGGTTATCTCTCTTTCCTGTCTCTGCCATCTGATTAAAAGTGATTTTTACTTAATAATGGGTGTCACACCCGAAAGTACCGCGTTAATTTGGGAATTGATTGTAATGAAATTGAAAGAGCG
>KK119807.1:920915-937234 GCA_000611955.2 Stegodyphus mimosarum
GATCTGATACTGTTAAAAGAGCTGTACATTTTTGTAATTTTCATATGCAGTTTTGCTATGGATATTCTGTGAAGAAAAGAGAATTAATGATGGTATTGTTGCGAGCTGCAGGGTTCGTAGATATCTCTTTAAATAACCTCCCCAAATTACCAGGAAAAAGTTGACAATTTGTTATAAATAGTACTGACACAGGGCAAAATAAACAGGTAAAAGAGCTCACGGAGGACCGCGGATTTTAAGAAAATCTTCCATAGCGCACGAAAAATATCGTGAAGTTCTCAAAATCTGAAAGATTAAACTCTAAAACGGAATTCAGTTAACTCTCTTTGAAACGCACATTATCAGAGAAGATTGAGAATTGATTCGCCCTTTAGCTGTAGGAGTCGTATTTATATGGCATTGCACAGGCTTCTGAAAGCTTCGTGAAAAATCTGTACTGGGATTTCGAAAATGCGTTTTTCGCGAATCTTCCAGAAAGTCGTTGAAGTCTGTCTCCCAACAGTGTTTTTGCCCACATCTTACTTTTTATTTTGTTTGTCTTCTGTTTTGTTCAGATATTATCAATTTAAACGTTGCTGAATTCCGAACTTAAATATCTATGATATCATTTAAGAAATAAACGCTTATATGTAAAACATGCAGCCACATATTCACTTACACAGAAATTAAACTTAAAAATTATCATTCTAAAAGCAAGAAATAAATAAGTAAATAAATGAAACAGTACACTATATTACAAGCAATACAGCTACAGGTAGAAGCTAAGCCAATGTACCACTGCTAGCTGTTAAATTTCCGCTCCTGTTTTGGGGAAGAACAACCGAGAGAAGAGGCGTCTGAGTGTTGGTTAAGAGCCTGATAACTGATGGAAAGTCTTTCGCCTCTGTACAAAACCAATGCGTTCAGTTTGTTACTGTTGTATTGGTTTCATTCAGTGTACAAATATGAAGATCTCATTGCCTAGGATGCTTATGATGGGCTGCTGAAGATAGGGGACTGGTTCTGTGTCGTGAAAAAACACAACTTTAAATCGGAAAAGAAGGCTAGTAAGTGAGAACAATATCTGTTGATTTATTATGACGGTCTGGTTTTCCCCTTACTTTTACCTGTAGATGTACCTCTACCCTATTCCTCTATCACCAGCCTTTTGAGAGGACTTTCGGTTCGCCGTATATTTTGAGTTCTCCCTTGCCAGACAGACACTCTATCTTTACAAACATCCATGCCTTCTCCAGAATTCGAACCCGGACTCATTTGTACGGCATTTAGCATAATAATACTGTACACTTTGGGCAGCATTGCTGCAATGTATGAAACCGACAGCATGAATTTAAATATTTACAATTATGTACAACAGTATAAGGATTACTGCAATTTAAACAATAGGGAAACCATAAAATTATCGTCAATAATTAATCGTCATAGATTGAGCTGTCTTATAAAATCGAATTTTTAGTCCAAAGGGATTTAGTCCCGAAGGACTATTACTTTCGTTTTGCGATTTTGCGTGGAATCACTCTGAATGCCCGTTTCACTTTTCAAATTGTTGCCACTAAATGTTATCGCTCTGCATTAAATTTTAAAAAATGAAAAATCTGCATAAATGTATGCATGTTTCTCGCATTGTGATAAAACCTAGAGCCATCGAATTTTGAATGACGTAATCCTACTGCGAATATGGGCATCTGGAAGCCCTAATTTTGAATTTGAAATTTGCTTTATTATCGATTTTATGTTTTGTAACATTTCGACGAATTTCTGAATAACAAACTAAATGATTTCAAAGCGAGCAATGGCAACACTGTACGGAAAAAAAAAAATTTTCATCTCCAGCGCACGAGACTTACGGAAATTCTAAAGATATGTTCATTTTAAAATGATTTTGCGATATTGATTTTGAACTGAATTTTATGGTTTGAGTACGTAGTACATGATATTTAATAAAAAAAGGTAGCACACGAAACGTTAAAAAAAACGCGCCTTTGGACGTAATTTAAAATCTGAAATCTTTCAGATTTTTTTTTTAATTTTTGTGTTGTACCATACTGTAAATTTCAGCTGTGTAATATTTGCAGAATTCTGTTCGAGGTGAAATGTAAAAATACTATACATTTAAATCTTGACTGATAGCAACATGCTCAGATGAAGAGCATACTAGTATTGTGTTTAACAAGCAAAAAGTCTCGTTTAAATTCATCTTTTGTAAAGAAATCGTACAGAATTGTGACATTAGTCTGTTGGAAAATACTAATGCAAGAGTTATATGCACAGCAGTACGTACCGGTGTCATTCCTTTCTTATTTATGTAGCTTGTAAAATTCTTGAATTTAAGTAATTCAGGCGGCAATTAATATATTAAATTTTAGCACTTTATACAAGTACATATAGTTCTTACATCAGTACTCCTTTCTTGTTGTATTTCATAACAAATTTAACAGTCATTTTTACTAATGTATTAAAAATTAAAAACGGAAATCGTGCAAACCAACCATGCACTCAATCTTCTCGGCTAGAATCGAGCCGGGTATTCGCGGGTCGTAACAACTGGGCCACTTGGTCTATTTCATGTATAGAGTATTGCGATTGTGTAGTAAGATTTTAAACGTGAAAAAGGTCTGATGTGGGTAACACATGACTTCCTTGTTCGGCGTATCAAATTATACACATTTTTGGCTGCACTTCATTTTAAACTTATATCCTCGAATTATTCTAGCATAGTTTACTGATCCCTAAAGGCAAGTTCAAAAGTAACATCAAAAACTGCAAATTTTGAAATTATATATTCCGGTCAATTTGTGTCGTACGGAAGGCATATGAGCATCCTGTACCGCGCCACGGGCGCAGGGAAAAATCCCTCCTCGTAATTGGAAATGGGTTCCGATGACATCCTTTTCTTTACGCTTAGGAACGCCTTGACTTTGCTTGAGCTAAAGGGTACACCTCTATACCGTTTGTTTACATTTTGATAGAAGTACCGAAAAGATTATGTGCGTTGTACTTCTGCTGCTATGAGATTACACTTCCTGCAACACTGTAGAGTGGTGAATTTAATATAAAAAATGTAGTGTTCCTCCCCTACAGATAAAAAATATTCTTTCTTCTTGCATTAACTTCGTTAGTGTGCAAAAATGTGTATTAATATTAAAATTTTTAATAAATGTTGAAAACCCTTCATGTTATAATTGTTGTGATTATTAATTTCGTGTTCATTATATATCCATTCTCTGCAGATGCAATCTCCGAAAGCAAGTGAAACAAGTGAGTTTTCGGAAATAGCAAAAACGACGTTCGGAGCTAACATAGTACACAGTAAATTCATAATATTCGGTCTCCAAAAATAATATAATTCAGTCTGAAAAAGTAAAACTTATTTTGAAGTTAGACTAATATAGATTTTGAACAGAGAAATAGACATACGTATTTTAAATTGAATAATATTACTTTATGAATATTGCCCATTTTTTAAGGCGTAACATCTTTTGTACCTTTGCATAAAAATAGTGTTTGTCAGAGAAGGAAGTTTCTCTTCTAATACATGCGTATTAAATTCAGCGACAATACAGAATGCACTTTTTTTCTTTCATTTAAGGCAACAGAATATTAGAAATAACATGGAAATAACATTTGCATAGGGAGTATTTTCTGCACTGTGAAAGGAACAGAATGGAACAAAATTGCATTACTAATAACATACTTACTAGCACACAGTGCCTTTATAGCTGGATCGAGATCGTCGTGTTTTGGTTTGTGCACTAAATTCATGAACTCAGTTATTTATATAACCTAAGCGCTTAAGATTGCTTTTGATATTAACAGCATCTTTAAAAGATTTTTATAATTCCAAGAAACAGGAAGCCATCTGCAGAATGCTGCAGCTCAATTTTTTCGTTTCAAAGAAAACAAATTTTAATTTTCAAGCTTCTGTTCACTCATGCGCATCATTCATCGAAAACAAAGCCGTAAAAATCTCATCTAAACGTCATTACGCCAAGAGAAAATGATGTCATCGAAAAATATGTCCAATTACAAGTATAAATTTTTCCCTATGCGCGTGGCGCGGTACAGAATGCTTATATGTGTACGAAATGAAACTTCTTATATTAATGTTGTTTTTTCTTAACGAGTATAAAAATTTCCTAGACATAGAAATTTCCTAGGAACCGGGAGACCGCATAATAGTTATATTTTGTTATTTGTTGAAAATTATTATTATTATTTAATTTGGCATAGCCAAAACATGAATATTTTCGTCATTTAAAGCACTTCTGTAATTGGAGGTGTATGACTACGATGAACGACTGCGAAAATAAAGGCTGATTTATGACTTTTAAGCCGGGTCAATAGGTGGGTATATATATATATATATATAATGTATTTCAGCAAGTCGATTACAAACAGAACACCTACACGATGGAAAATCACACAGCAATGCATGGTCGAAAAGGCTTTCCTGGCGCGGTAGTGATAACACAAAATACAGGAAAGGAAGATGATGAACAGGGTAAGGAAACGTGTTTATTATGCTTAGTATAGCAGAAATCAAGAAATAAGAACAAAAATAGATAATGATAGTCATCAAAGTAGGTGTTCGAAATTACGACCCCGGAACCTGATACACTCCTCATATCTCCGGTATATGGAAGATCTGATGTTCTGGAAAATACCGGGCATGTCCCGGACTACCCCAGCAGTTGTCACGATGCGTGAAAGTTTCCCGGCACTTCTAACGGGAGTTTGTACACCAGTGTCTTGAGTACCCCCCCCCAGAGGAAGTCATCAATGCAAGTGAGGTCTGGCGATCCTGCTGGCCAATGCACTGACCACCCATGCTGATCTTACGTTGAGCCATATGTTTCGAACTTACTTTCGAACACCTTCTTTAATGGCGATTATCTGTTTTTGTTCTTATTTCTTCTTCACCGCTACACTAAGCATAATATATATTCTCACCCTATTCGTGCCCTCCTCTTCCTGTATTTTGTGTTGTCACTGCCGCGACAAGAAAGCATTTCCGACCATGCATTGCTATGTGTTTTCCCATCATCTAGGCGTATTCTGCCTCTGCTGAAAGTTTGTAACCGATTTGTTGAAGCACCCTGTATAGACATTTGGTATTGTCGATTGCAGTAAAAAAGGGAGTTGCGCAACTAGATGTTGTAGCAGTTCGTACGAGCGCAATTGCACATGTGCAGCATGACTTTCACACGTTCTTCAAAGCAATCGTACAAGGAAGTAAGAATCGTACATTCTTTTATTTCTTACAAGGAAAGAAAAATGCCAATAAAAACCAATTGAAGCTGTAATTTTAAATTATAATAATTTAAATAAAAGTATAGTAATTATAAAATATTAAATTACAATAGTAGTTAATACAATAATAGTAATTAAAATTATAATACTGTAAGCAAAATCCAGTTAAATATAAAGAGCGTTATTTCTTCAAGGGGGAAAAACATTTATTTCCTGAAGCTATTTTTATTAATTGACTTACGATAAAATATTCAATGAGACTGTTAAAAAAGAGCGTTTGTTTTTCTAAGAATAAAATTACAAAATTAACTGTTAGTTTAAGTCGTCCAGAACATAGTATGATTTATCGAAAGTCTACCTAATACATTTATAATGCCAAAAATACTTTTATCTTTATTATAGATTGCAAATAATTTTGCAAAACTGTATCATAAGAATTCAGTGAAATTTCTGTGGAATGTAATAAAATTTGATGTAATATTAAAAACTTTTCTAATGCATGGCGACCATTTAATTTTTTTAAATAATTACAGTATATATTCTATTTGTAAAAGAGTAATTCGTGAGAGACTTACTGAAAAACCTCAAAATGACTTATATAACTTCACTTCTTCAATACTGGGATGAAAGTTTTGAAACATTCAACCTTGTTTTGGATTAATCTCAATAAATAAAGTAGCTGAATGAGGGAGGGGGATGAACTTACTGTTTAAGTTGAGTAAAATTTCGTTGCTGAATTAAGTTATTTTTGTAGTAAAAACTTAGAATACGTACGTCAAGAATAAAAAAGCACTGGGCAAAGGCTGAATCCTCAATTTAATTTTTGCAGGTTAGGTTTAATTGCAATATTTATTTAATCAGAAGGATTTTTGTGGTTTCTAATTTTAGCTTTCCAAAAAACAGTACATAGCATGCGAATGAGAAATTTTCTCTCTTTTTACTTCCTCGTATAAAGTAAAGGAAGTATTGTAATCCCGAAAATTTTCGGGTATCATATTTCAACAGAAATATTCATTTTGACCGTTCTCGAGTCCATTGGAATGAATTTTTTGCTTGACATCTGTACGTACGGACAGAATAAAGGACTATTTTTTGCAAAATGGATTTAAAGTGGATACTAAGAGTATTTTTTCGTGACGTCTGTCCGTACGTATGAATGTATTTATCTGTCATAACTCGAAAAAGATTAGTCGTAGCATACTGAAGTTTTATATATGAGCCTGCTCTAGGGAGTACCAATATATATATAAACCAATAATTCATAATAATTTAAAATAAGAAAAGTTTTCATTCCAAGGAACAGAAATTCAATTTAAAACCAAGAATGAAAAACATTTTTAGTAAGTATTTTAATTAGGATTGTAAGGTTTTAGTTTAAACTAACCAAGTTTTATGTTAATTTCTCTTTCCTGTGAACTCTTATTTCAATTTCCCGTTAGAATGAGGGCGCGTTTCAGCTTTATGCTAATTTGAGGTGGAGCCAAGTTTTTGTATTTAAAGGTTAGCAAGGAACTTCTCAGTGTGAGAGAGCTTTTAGTCTCAGATCACTGCGGCTCTGTTCGACGTTCGCCTGACTAGCTAGTATTTAAATTCTAAGCCTTATCGCTGCTACTCTAATATTTATTGAAGTAATCTAAGTGCGTTAGTATTAGATAAATCTTGCTACGCACCATTGATAGTTTAGCATAGAGGCCAACCTCGCGTTTATAGCTCTGAGAGCAACGACTACTTAAATTCTACTCATTTTATTTTAAATTATTTCCTTGTTCAGTTTAGACCCAAGTGCGGTCATTATTTTCTGTTATCCCTTCCGAGTTGGGAAGCGGCTGTAAATAGTGGTTTAATAAAAGGGTAGTTTTAAACCCCTTTTACGTGCAGTTATTCTACCACTTAACCACAGTTGTTCTACCACAGAACATAGCTGCATTCAGCTCCCTGTTCGAGATCAGGACTTTGATACTGTCACGAATACGTTCGCCAAAAGTATGCACAGAACTTTCAGTCCTGACAGGATTAAATTAGTAATTTTTAGACATCCTTTGCTTTAAAAATATAAAAATCTGAAAAGAAAAATCTTTAATCGCAAAAATACGAAAATCAAAAGTTAAAAAGTTTTTAAGTATTGAAAAAGTAGTTATTGTCATTGATCGCAGATTAATCGACTTATCAAGGCGAATAAGCCAATCTACCATTAATTAACAACTAAATTAAGAAAGAGTATTTCGTCTTGCTTCCAAGAAAGCATCAATTTTTTTTGCTAGATCCAAATCATAAGTCACAATTAATACTCAATCAAAATAAAGACATTAGTCCATTTAAGCCAAAAGGATCCTGCTAAGCAAAATAACTAGCAAATAATATTTAAAATTGCTCACTAAAAATACAACTAAACGGCACGCTTACTTTATAAGATATATTCGCGACACTCTCATTTTAAAATTCAAGTACAAAAGTAAAAACAAAAGTATACATTTTAGACCATTAAAACGTAATTGAAAATCATAAGAAGAACAAAAATGATGTAATCCTTAAAATTAAAGTTTAAAACAAGCAGTTAATTAGAAATTTAAAGATCAAACTAGAAAATTAAAATTAACTAACTTGCCTGCATAATTTTAAAACCAAATGGCTGGAAATGCAAGTTTTAAGTGATGGAAGTAAAACGGTTGTCTTAAAATGTTAATTAATTAGTGTTACTCTAATTAAGAAAGTTTAGTCTTAAATTGGTGAGAAAACTGGAAAGTTTCTTGGATACAATATATAGAGAGTAGGCTGTTATTAAAATAGAACTAAAAGCTGCTATTAGTTCGAATTTCAATTCTAAGTAAGTAATTAAAATTAAATTAAAAAGTCTTTGACTTGCGCTAAAGTTGCAATAATTCATAATAAGAAAACTTTCCATATACCATTTCCAAGGAGCAGAAATTCGATTTAAAATAAGAATGAAAAACATTTTTAGTCAGTATATTAATTCCCTCTTACCCGGCTTAAAAGTCCTTACCCGGCCTTTATTTTCTCTGTCCTTGGTCGTTGTCATATACATCAAGTTAGAGAGGTGTTTTTATTGATGAAAATACTCATGTTTTGGCAAAGTCGATTTTAAAAATAAAATTAACTTTCGACTAATTTTTAATGCGGTCTTCTGGTTCTTATATATGGAAAAATTTTATACTTGTTATGGAAAACTGTAAGAAGTTTGACTCCTTTACAACAAAAATAGACCGGGATATTTAAATTCAAAATTTGCAATTTTTGGTGTCATTTTCTATTTGTTTTGAGAGGTCGGTTAATTAAGTTAGGATAATATCGATAAAATAAGTTTAAATGAAGTGAAGCAAAATATGTGTGTGATTTAATAGGTCCTATAAGGTGTGTGTGCACATCAGATTTTTTAAACAGAAGTTTTATGTATATATATAAAATAATAACAAAAAGAAAATCTGAAAGGTTTCAGATTTGAAATTACGTCCAAAGAGGCGTTTTTTAAACATTTTGTACGTTACTTTTATTTATTGAATATCATGTTCTTCGCATTTAAACCATAAAATTCAGTTAAAGAACAATATCGCAAAATAATTTTAAACTGAGCATATCTTTAGAATTTCCTACACACAGTCGCACGCGCTGCAGATAAAAATGTTTTTTTTCTGTACAACGTTGCCATTGCTCGCTTTGAAATCCTTGAGTTTGTTAATCAAAAATTCGTTAAAGTTTTACAAAATATGAAATCGTTAATAAAACAACTTCCAAATTTCAAATTTGGGCTTCCAGATGCCCATATTCGCAGCAGGATGACGGCATTCAAAATTCGATGGCTTTAGGTACCGTCGTTTTATCACAATGCGAGAAACATACATACATTTATGCACATTCTTCATTATTTAATTTCTTTAAATATAATACAGGGCTGAAATATTTTGTGGCAACAGTTTGGAAAGTGATACAGATTTTTAATGTTTCCGACGCAAAATCGCAAAACGAAAACAATAGTCCTTTAGGGACAAAGGACTAAAAATGCACTTTGGACTAAAAATGCATGCGAAAAGTTACATCGGGATACAAACATTTCACCTACTTGATTGCTCTGCCTTATAGAGTCCTGTGATGAGTAGAAAATAGCGCCCCTGTTTAAAAATATTTGTTAAACGTATAAATTTTTTAAACTATGAAAGGCAACATTTCTTTAAAGTGAGCGTCTTTAAAAGTCATTCCAAGATACTTTGTCAGGATATATCGTGCAGATATTTGACATACACCACTTTCTCCTTTAGTTGCTTCTACAGCCTTACCTATGCGAGGAAGTTTCACTATTATTGAATCGTTTTAATTGTCCGATAGAAATTGCTTATTTAGATCAACCATCTGGAAGAAAGTAAGAATTTTATCCCATAAGTTCTTTTCCCGAGAACTCTGATACGCAGTCCTTTATTAAATTTCAGTTTTGATGGCTGTGTAAATAAAAAGTTTTTTTCTTTCTTTCTTTTCCCCTTCCAAGTTTTATTGTTTCGATTTTTTCCCCTTTCCCCGTTTTTGTATTGCGCTCCTTTTCGTATGCACAATTTTAATGCTAACGCTTAGACGAGGTTATAAAAATATATATTTGTTGTTTTTGATCACGTTTCCTCGGTGCTTTGAAATTAATTTTTATAATGGCGGAATTATTTATTTTGTTTTTTAAACAACTCTCCCTTTTTCTTTCTGTCGTATTTACTTCTTCCTTTTATTTGGATTTGGGTTTTTTATTTATTGTTTAATTTTATTTATTAATTTATTTTGTCTTTAAATTGCAGAATTTATTTTTGTTCCCCGTCCCTTAAGGTAAGGTTGATTACACGACGTTTATATATGTATATATATATTTCGGTATATTTAATTGTGATTATTGAGGCGGAAAACAAAGACGACGTCAAGGAGTATAATTTTGTAGACATAAATTTTTTCCCTTTTCTTTTGTTTTAAATATCTAGGATCACACAAGGTCTTTGAAATAGCCACATTACATGTAAATTAATTTTATGCTAATGAGTGCAGATTGGGGTAGTTGTAATCATGAAAAAGCCATTTTAATTTATCATTAATTTTTTATTGGAGTAAAAATTTTAATTCTCATTCGGCTTTGATTTTGCGACGGATCTAAAGTTTAATTTTTTTTTGGTAGTTATTATTAAAGCTAAGTATTGTAAAACTTCGAATAACTTAATAATAATACTTTAAAGATATGTATTTAAAAAAAAACAAAAAACTCAACGAAACCACATTAACGAAACACGCAACTAAAAAATAAAGACGGTTTAAAAAGCGAACATTTTTGGTGTAGAATTTTGAATAAAGCTATCGATTTCGAAGGATATCTGATACACGTCTCCCTTATTCAGTAGAAATAAAAAAAAAGTTGCTGTACGGCCTCGATATTGATGCCAAAAATGTTACTTTTTGCCTAATTTTAATGCAGATTTACCTTAATTCACTCCTAGTTTTGATATTAATTTGGTAATCAAAATTATAGGCAAAAATTAGAGTATTACCTTTCCGGAGCAAACAACTGTTGCTTGACTATTCTGATTTTTATTAATAAAGAAGTCCTAGTAATAGGTATAATAATGCGTTTCACTTAAGCATTTTATTAAAAAATGGAATATTTTGCTACTGTAAGAAATGAAATAATAAACACAAATTAGAGAACAATTCTTCCACCCAAGTTTCAAATATTTTGCTAATAAACAATAGTATTTATGTGCAATTTAAATTCTTTAATTTAAAATTGTTTTAATAGTGATAATAATAACTACTTATGGACTGATCCTTTTGTAGCCGATTGGTTATAAATGCAACTAATCCGAGTGGCTAAATGTATTGGCTGTACAGCGTTTCGTAGTTTTATTCATAGTGTTACGAATTTTGTCATAGGTAAATGATTTTAGTGTATTTTTATGTGTAGTTGTTGTATTTTGCTGCGTGACATAACGCGAAAGCGCATAAGAGAGAAGCTGAGCCGGAAAAGTATTAATACAGGGGCATGTCCATTTAACATTGAGTAAATGGGATCTCGTTAATTTGGCTAGATGTCGCCAAGCTGGCAACGGTTTTGGCGACTTATTTTGTCGCCAAATTTAACGAGAAGTCGCCAAACCTGGCGACCATCGGTGACATTTGGGTTCGGTTCCTGTATCCCCGTAATAAGTATTGTAACTGAGTAAATGTAATTGATCACTATATTAGCTGCAACTGTAATTCGACCTTCATATTACTTTCCAGTAATTTTGAAAGCAGAAAGTACTAGAAATACCTTGGCGCCGGTTGAAAACTTCATAAGGCCGGAGAAATCATTTGCTCACAGTTAGTTGTTTAGTTAGCTGTTGTTGTTGGGAGTTGTTAGTTTAGCATGAGATCAGATTACTTTTCTCTTTAGATGCGAACATTGCTTTGTATTTAACATTCTTTGTAGTTTGAAGTGTAACTACTGATTGCACTGTGGGATACTTTGAACACTTGTATGAATATTTCTGTGGAAAATTCTAGAGGCCTGAAGTACTTCTTTTTGATAAAAATAAATTTTATTAATCTATAATTGGACCTGCTTGCATTCAATCTATTACGAACCCATACGCATGCAAGAATATGTAACGTATATATAATATATGTAATAAACCATTTTCCTATAGGGTGTTCTCCCTAAAGGAATCCTACCTCGAACGGTAGATAGCCTTAGTATATTCTGCTTGAATTAAACAATGCAATCTACTTTTAGCCTGCTGTATTAAATGAAGAAGTATATCAGAATGAAAAGGAAAAAAATGGGCAGTACTTTCAACTTTTAAAATAAAGAAGTTTTGCTGCATAATGTGTATGTACAAAGTATTTATTATTCATTTAGTTAAAAAGAAAAGAAAATCTCAATAAAACATTGAAAGAAACCAAGTGCACTCTTTCGGTAATAATATTGATTAAGGCATTAGGCAATAATTATAAAGTAAGAAAGGCTAAATCCACCCGAACATTCGTACAAAAAACTTGGTTGGAAAAGTCTGAAAATCCTTGAGGTAATACCTGCATAAATCCAGTAAAGGTCGAGAGGGGGTGATATATGCAGTCCTGATGTCGACTTGGCACCTGCTTTGCTTCTTTAACAAATGGCTTGGGAGGGCGGTCCGAGCCCCCTTTCGTGAAAAAAAAAAATAATGCAGATGGCTCCCCTAAGAATTTTTTTTCTTCTCCCCTTCATTATGATCATGCGGATCCCCAACCCCTATCAAATTTAGCCCAATGCACTCATTTGGCTTCTTTCTCTCTGCCGCGACAGTTACGGTTAGCGTCGCAGCTTTTTCTGCCCCGTCTGCTACTTTGCTGTTCCCTCACCTCTTTCACTTCCCCTTCTCGGTCGAAATTTTTTTTAACCCCTTTTTAACGAACCCCACTCTTTTCTTCATCGTCTCGGCGATTTTCGGGGGGTCGCGCACCATGTGCGGGAGGGTAGTCGGAGTTATAAATGGCGATTGCCGGTGATTTGGTTAACGAGGCGCATTGTTCAGTTGCGGGATAAGCGTAATTAATCCTTTATGATGGGCTATAGAGCGACCGGCTAATTGTCTGCCGTAAACACCCTTAGATTGGTATAAAACATAGTGAAGTTTGACATTGTAATAGCGGCATAAAACATATCAATGGGGACCCGAAAGCGTGTTAATATGCAGTGATAAAAAATGATATTGTAAGAACGATGAATAAGGAATTGTGAGAAATTGAAAACCTGTGAATAGTTCTCATGAATACAAAATTTTCGGGGTCTCGCAAGAGCTACGAGTAGTAGAAGGAGACTGAACAGAAACGTTTTAAAACCCGCAAACAATTCTTGTAATTTAAATTTAGTGTTAGCGAGTTAATAACATACTATGAAATGTATTAGTAAGAGTAACGTAAAATGCTTTTGCAATGATACTAAGGATATATATATGGAGACTGTAAGAGCCACCAAATATTGATATTGCCGTATGAACTCAAATCTCAGTTACCCGGAAACGGATTAATCAGTCCTATCTGTAGTCTGTTATTTTAGAATAGTCACTTCAAGGCCATTCCTCCCAAACCCATGCCTTCATAACCATGGTAACGTCTGCTGCGGGAAAAATGTTGAACTGTCTAATTTTCTAAAATCCTCTATTTTTCTGTGTTCGATGATGAGGAAAAGCGTTACGATCGTAAATGAGGGGATGGTTCCTGTGACCTTGAAGTGCCCATTTTAAAGGTAACAAACAGACTGTAAAAAAAAAAAATTGAGTTTGTTTATTGCGGAGTAGTGAAAAAATTACTCTCACAGACTATCAGTATAAAATAAAACTGCCTACAAAAAATACGAAAAAAAAAATCTTGTATAACAGCAGTGACCGCAGATGATGTCATAGTATTTGGGAATTATTTGTATCCGTAAGAGTACGTAATTTAATTGTGTGTAATCCAGAATATACAAACGTTTCTATAATCTGTTATATATAAATAATATGTAAGTGTAGTAAATATATTACTAAATTTAAAAAATAAATGTGCTGCCATTAATTTTGTTTCACAATTACTCATATTGAAATGCAAGAGGAATATAATTTTTTTTAAATTATTTTTATTTTGACTTTTTTATGCAATTTGTGCATCCAAACGAATGTATTCTGCAAATTAATCTGCTTGAAAATGCAGGTAAATAGTATTTGTCATAACTGTTTTAGCATAAAAATTAAAAAGAAAGAAAGAAATTGTTTTAATGTATTTTTTAAACGAGTAATAAGGTGAGTATATTTATTTATCAGAAGGGCAGTTTAAGGGAAAAAATTATCATCGTATCTTCAGGTTACTGTATGAAACAAATTACTATTACCAATAAAAGTACATTTCTGCCCAATTTATTCGAAACATATTCCATCCCAGGGATACCCCCCCTCCAAAAAAAATTAAATTTTAGTCTAGGCTTTTTTTTCGGTAGATATTTTGCTCCTTTTTTAAATACTGACATTAGAAAATTTCTTAGATGCTTATTTTCAAAATTTGTAAACCTGTACGTTACATTACGTTAAGTTACTCTATTATCCACTCGCCCTGGTAAATATTGCCTCTTCGCAGAATCATAAGGTGTTTAATATAGCTTCGCTTTCTCACAATTCTTCAGAGTTCATGTTGCCATTCGGAAAAATGTTGGATGCTGATTTTATTTTTAGAATTTCATCAGTATGTAATGTTTCAATAAACTAATGAATTTAAAATGCATTTAATTTTTTATTAATATGATTAGCTAATGTAAATTAAATTGCGTTAAGATACATTAATGTAATTGAAAAAAGTCGCTTCGAATGTCTTATACTACCTACCTATTACTGAATTTTATAGCTATTTATTTCTTTATTTTATATCGCTGCATGAATTTTGAAATAAACATTATCATCATATTATAATCATAGAAATTATAAAAAAAGTTAAAGGTTTTAAATTAATTTATTCTAAAATAATAATGAGTCAAAATTTTCCTTTTAATAACTACTATCGTTTTAACCAAATTACTTTTTACGTTATAACTTTTTTTCTCCTCTTTTACACCTGCTTTTTAGAAAACTTCTTAGATAGAATGCAGAAACGAAGGTTTCTCTTTTATTTGCAAATATCTTTGATAAAAAAATAAATAAATAAATAAAATTATAGCTCGGTACATATTTAAAATTTAAATTGAAAATAATCTACATTAAATCTTTAATTATCCGATAATTAAGTCATGATTAATAATAATAAAAAAAGTGCCTTTTCATACATTTTTCAACACTTCGAGACCAGTCTCGAATTATAATGCATTCTTTGCATATATCTACCTGTCTCTGCGGCGACCCGACCCAACGTCCTTTATTTTTTTTATTATTATTATTTTACTCTTTCCTCCCCCCTCATGATTCCCTTTTAAAGCTCCAACCACCCTCACCTTTCCTCCCTCTAAAGGGGCTCAACGGGGCGTGAAATTGCGTCGTTTGCATAATGAAGGGCGTCTCTTCATCTGTGCCCCCCTTCAATTTTTTTTTTTTTTTTTTAGGTTCCCGACACCCAGTGTCTGCAAAATGCTAACTCAGCTACTTTGGTTCGCCCTTCTTACCCTGCCTCCCAAGCCCTAGGTTTTAATATTTTTTTCTTGCATTGAGAGTGGTCTTTTTTTTAATACCTTTTTTTTAATCCTTAGTGTCCCTGAGAGGGGGACAGTGACAAAAGCTAGCCCGAGGTGTCATTTATTAAGTAGCAGTTAAGGAGAGTAGTGTATAATGTATTTCTTAAACGTCCGTTGTGTTGCCCTGTAGTTGGTTACCATGTGATGTGTTGACGTAGGTGTTACTTTCTAATTCTTTATTGGAGGATGAAAAATTGAGTGTTATCGTCTTCTCAGTAATAAGTTTCGGGGTTAAATTATGGTATGAAATATCTAGAAAATGGTAAAATGCCTTTTTTTATTATTCATCGGCATATGTTTTTGGACTTCGTTATTTGAAGAGAAAAATATGTGTATAAAAAAGGAAGGAGGAGGGAAGAGAAAAGTCGAGATTAATGTTTTTGTTTCTCAGTTTGAAATTAAAGCTAAATATGCTTTTTCTGTGCTAGAAAAGCTTTAGCGAATATTTCCGAATTTTTTGGCATTATGTCACATTATAATACATTATGTTGCCCTGCTATGTAACATCCACACGACGTGGCAAGTGACTGTATTGCACAATACAAAAGATTGTTTTTAAGCTTTTAATAGCTTACTCGTACTGTTTATTGTAATTATCAAAAGTTTGTCATCGATTTTTATACTACTTCCTACGAAGCTATCGCGTTCAAATTTTATAAACACACTGTTAGATGGTAGTATAATGTGATTAAGCGAGTTTTAAAAAATTCCATTTAGATTTCTTTTAATTAAATGTTGAATATGCGATTTCTTTCACGTATCTTCGTTTAACGAACAAAGTAAAAATCTCAGAAATTACTTACTGTTTGTACCATCGAAAATAGTGGGGAAACATCCTGAAATTTTTAGCCTAATTTTTGATTTTTTTGTTTGTTTAATTTTC
>KK119807.1:944839-966392 GCA_000611955.2 Stegodyphus mimosarum
TCCTGATTTTTCAGGCTTCCAGCTTCAAAACCTTCAATCTCACCCTTTCTTCGTTTTTTGAAAATCAACTGCATTACTAAATTAGA
Source organism: Stegodyphus mimosarum (assembly GCA_000611955.2). Lineage (NCBI taxonomy): Eukaryota > Metazoa > Arthropoda > Arachnida > Araneae > Eresidae > Stegodyphus > Stegodyphus mimosarum. The sequence goes on from KK119807.1 coordinate 944,926, forward strand.
TTTTACTATTCATCATATCAGTGTTAAGGTTGGATATTATAATTTCGGCGTAAAGTCTATTTCGTAGTTTTAAAGCGAGTTGATTTTAAGGCAAGCTGCCTCTCTTTTAGCATGATGGAAACTTTTATAGCGGAACGTATGAGGCATATGGTTGTTTGAATTAAATCATCCATCCTTTTAAAAAAATCTACTGATAATATTTGATATATACACTTTTCTAGAAGTTCTACTTGCCTGCGTATTTAAATCATGGGTGGAACAAAAGGTGTTGTAAAATTAAAATGTGACGTATTTACCTTGACTGCTTAATAAATATTAACAAAGGATGGTGTTGAGAAGCAGAGGATGGAAGCTGTAAAAGGATAAGTCAAAGATCAGATCACGAATGGTATTTTTATATGATTTTATTTATCTCATTGGATTTATTTTCTCTTGGAGACTATTACAAAAACGTAAAAGAAGGGGAGTTGAAGTTAACAGAGAACACAGATATTGTGTAATATTATTAAAGAGATTAATGAAAGTTAATAAGGACACTTTGCAAAATAAATAGTCCAATTTTAAAACAGGTTTTTATGAATGAATTCGGTTTCTATGGGAAATCGAATTCTGAACGAATCTGGAAACGAGAGCTCTCAACCAAAAACAGTTTGGCGTACTTTTAAATTTTGCATCTCCTTACCTGTCGCCCATCTTTCATAGCTTCTTCCAGTTTGAGAAAAATATATTACTGTATGAGCACTGTCAAGGGAAGTAATTGTTCGGGAGCTCCTATGATGATTCGCTTTCATTAAGTTTTTGCAGGTGAGAGTCTGTCTGAGGTTGAGTTCGGTGACGGCTATGCTATGTACGTGGATCTTGCTTGTCTAATTCTGTTCGACTCTGTGGTTTCAGATGTATTGATGATGCGAAAGGAAAAACAACTTTAGACATTACAGATTTATTATTATTTAGTTAATTATTGCAAAGCCTATGATAGGTGTTTCTCAAGGGGCTGTAGTAACTTTGTGAAAAACTTGGTTAGAGATGTTAGAAAAGAGGCATTAGGTCGCAAGCAATGGAAGGCAGGGTTGGAGGCCTAACATGCCAGCTTGGGTGAAAGAAAATTGATCATAAATGATAGCTAATCCACATATTCGCTTTTTAGCTCCTTTTTTTTGGGGGGGGGGGGGAATTACTTTTTATAAAAATACGCTTTTTTGAAAAAGTGGATTCTTTTAAGTGTGGCAAAATTTGCAAAACTGGGGTTATACCTAAAGGAAGAAATGTGTTCGTGGAGGACTGTTTAGGGAAAAATAACGTAAAAAGTGGTATCGTAAAATCGTGAAAAGTGGATATCGAGAATTCCTCTTTGCAATACGTGCGATAGTGTTAATTATTGCGTAAAACTTCATACCGATAGGAAAATAGTTGTTTATTTATTAATATCACCCAGGGCTTAATTTCTAAAATTAGAAGTGTCGGAGTCCTATGCAAGACTGTCAGGAAAGGAGAACAAAAATAAATAAATAAATAAAATAGCTTGTTAATAATGGATAAATATTTAGATAATTAATTATTAAAATTAAATAATTAATGATTAGAAAAATTAAACAATATTAAAATTTAATAAAATATAAAGAATGAATGAAAATATAATACGTTTTTAAATAAACGGTAAATAATTAAATATTAAAATAAAGGACTGTACTTTGATTTATTTGGGGCTTCGGTTGGAATTACAATTTCACGCAATAAATAGGAAATGGCTCAACCGGTATCCTGTTTAATTTCAGCTCTGAATATATAATGTCAAGGGATGATAGAAATGAAGAGCATTCTTTTTCCAGCACACCAATAAAAAACGTAAAAATGCTAAAGTGTTACTGATGGAAATAGGGAGAATGCTAATAGATAGAAAGAGAATACGAAGATAATTTTAACGGCTGACTTGTAGGTATGAAAAAAAAAGAACAAAGAAACAGAGTCCAACATTTTCTGACCACTATCTCCTCTCAGTATAATTCTAGCTGTCAGGAAGAATATGACAGGAGAACACATCTTTTCGAAACGTTTGCATGTGCCCTTTTCCGCGGGAAGACACTAGGGCTGCAACGAAGAATTTACCCGCTGTCATAAATTCACTGTACTTTTCTGGAGAAGAAGTCTTTGACATTCTGTAGGTGGGAGCTTCTCTTTTCTCAAAAGTTTCGACCTCCATCCAAGGGTTTGTTTTCCAAGGAAAGAAAAGCATGCAATCAGAAGTTACAATCGATTTTTAATATACTTTTATTATTAAAAATCAACATTTTTTATCAGATTTCTGTTAAAATTGTTGTTTCTTTACATTAAAGAAGTGACGGAACCTTCGTATTTAGGGTCCCGGTACGATCCGGCTAGAATTATGATGTATCCCAAAAACTAAGAAGCCCGGCTTTGGCACAATTTAAACTCTGATGTCACTCAAATAGTAATGTATCGATCACAAATGTGGTTAGTAATGTAGTATGTACGCAGACCATTGTACACATACTATACCCATATTCACATAAAAGTTTTCATTTATTTTATTCTTTAAGTATGCTTCTGTAATTTAAAAATCAATTGTATTTACAATTTGCTTTCCATCCACTTCATTTTTGCATCTAAGATTTTCTTTTAGGTCGCAAAGCAGGCTGTGAATTTTAATAAAAAACCTAAATTTGATGTTTTCAATTTAATTCCTATTGACGATAAAGTAAGTTCAAAATTTTTTACCCTCGCGAAACCCTTTAAATAATATTCATGTCTCAGGGAGCTTTTAAAAAAATGTAATCTAATTTAAGTAATACTAATTAGATTACTGCAAAAAAATACTAATTGTACAAGTAATACTAATTGTACTTACTCTCTTCATCAATACTTCTCGCAGAACTACCGCGATTTTTTGCAGTATTTGTAACATTTTAAAAACTGCCTGAGATCACTTTCACCAGCCACGTGATTATACATTCATTTCGTTTTAATTTTCTTATTAAGTGACTGTAAAGTATAATATGTTGGTGAATATGTGCAGTTAGCTGCCTGTACATAAAATTCCATTCTGTAGAGATATTTCATCGTATTTTGTTTATCACTGTCCTGGACATAGTCTTCCCCGAATTATGTTGCACTGCAATGGATTTTTGTTTCCGCTGTGCAATTTTTTGTGCGTTTCCGAAAGACGGCATATTATTGAATTTAAATATGGCAATTATTAATCACTGTTGTTCCTCAGTTTTAATGGGACTCAAAACTAAACTGACGTATACCAAGTTAACACCATAAGCTACAGTTTCAGGTCATTTATAGTTTGTAACTGTGTAGGAGTGTCATCTAATGAAATAATTTACAATTAACATTCATTCCCTGAATTTTCTTGTAGAATCCTTGTAGACGAGATTTCAATGTAGACGTTTGAAAATTGGATGGGCTGGACTTAGGATCACCCTGTATAAAACTATTCTTCCTTCATATTTCTCAGTAGGTGATACCGTATATTTTAATAGTAATAATTTCTAATTTTAATAATTCGTTGTATTAAGCTGTTGAGCATCAAGCCGTTTGTAACTATTTAGTGATCTAATAAAATTATGAATTTGGAATTTTCAATCTGTTCCATGTTTCCTTTTTAACGTAGGATTACGTTCCTCCATAATGGTCTAATGGGAAAGCAAAAATTAAGACGCTGTTTGAGGTTTGTTCGAATGCTTATATCTTCGAAACTACAAATGTTATAATCAATCTAAATAGATCATTAGCTAGATTAAAGAGCACATTAGCAAAAACGCACACACACACAATTTTAAATTTGGACAAAGGGTATACGCATGATAATTTTGGGTGAAGTCCAACCTCCGTGCACACGCGTGACCACGTGTGAGTGGCAAGGTCATTTGGTAGACAGTTTGTAAGGTTTTAGTTTAAACTAACAAAGTTTTATGTCAATTTTCTCTTTCCTGTAAGTTCTTATTTCAACTTCCCGTTAGAATGAGGGCGCTTTTCAGCTTTATGCTAATTTAAAGTGGAGCCAAGTTTTGTATTTAAGGGTTAGCAAGGAACTTCTCGGTGTGAGAGAGGTTTTAGTCTCAGATCACTGCGGCTCTGTTCGACGTCCACCTGACTAGCTAGTATTTAAATTCTAAGCCTAAGCGCTGTTACTCTATTACATATTGAAGTAATCTAAGTGCGTTAGTATTAGCTAAATCTTGCTACGCACCCTTGATAGTTTAGCATAGAGGCCAACCTCGCGTTTATAGCTCTGAGAGCAACGACTACTTAATTTCTATTCACTTTATTTTAAAGTATTTCATTGTTCAGTTTAGACCCAAGTGCGGTCATTATTTTCTGTTAATCCCCCCCCCCCGATTTGGGAAGTGGCTGTAAATAGTGGTTTAATAAAAGAGGATTTTAAATCCTTCTTACGTGCAGTTATTCTACCACTTAACCACATTTATTCTACCATAGAACATAGCTGCTTTCAGCTCCCTGTTCCAGATCAGGACTTTAACTACTTCACGAATATGTTCGCCAAAAGTATGCACAAAACACTCAGTCCTGACAAGTCGAGCGTAGACAGTCTATGTGTTTGCTGTATTTTATTTTATTTCGCCAAGCTAGTGGTGCTGCGATTTATGGAAATCTGACGAGTGTAGCAGGTTGTGTACCAACAGAACTTACTGTAAAGCAGCGTAAGAGAATACAGGATTCAGAAGCTATTAATTCGGAAGATTTGAAGATGTTCTTGTTTAGGGCATTGATGAAATATTCTGGGACTATTTTACTGACCGACGAAGAGTTTACCATGGATACAGATGTTCCTATTATTAAGGTGTGAGATTTCAATGTGGACGTTAAGCGAAACGAAAAGGCATTTCATTTTATGAAACATAATTTTAATCTCAATACGGTGTCAAGTAACTATCCAAATACATTTGGCAATTCATTTATAAATTTAACATTTACTAGGGATATAACTGCAGACATCTTAAATTATGTATCTTATTTTTCATATCATCGACCAAATTTTATATAGGTAAAAAAATCAGAGAGAATAAATTAAAAAAAAAATTAAACTTTCAGATTTTACATTACGCCCAAAGGGGCGTTTTTTTAACGTTTTCTGTGTTAGCTTTCTTTATTAAACATCATGTTCTTTGCACTTAAACCATAAAATTCAATCAACAGCAATATCGAAAAATAATTTTAAAATGAACATAGCTTTAGAATTTCCGATACACAGTCTCGCGCGCTGGAGACAAAAATGTTTTTTTTTTCGTACAGTGTTACCATTGCTCGCTTTGAAATCACTGAGTTCTTAATCAAAAATTCAGTTTAAGTGTTACAAAATATGAAATCGATAATAAAACAAATTTCAAATTCCAAATGTGGGCATCCAGATACCCACATTCGAAGGAGAATTGCGTTATTCAAAATTTGATGGCTCTAGATACCCTTGTTTTATCACAATGCGAGAAACATATGCACATTTACGCAGATTCTTCATTATTTAATTTCTTTAAATATAATACAGCGCGATAATATTTGGTGGCAACAGTTTGAAAAGTGATACGGACATTTACAATGAATCGACGCGAAATGCGAAAACGAGATTAATAGCCCTTCTGAGCTAACGCGCCTTTGGACTAATAAAAGATATGAGTGTGTAAAATCTTTTGTTTGTTTTATTTGTTGTATAACTTTCTCATATTTCCATTTAATCCTACGAATTAAACACCGGCGACTGTTTAAACTAAAAGAGAGAGAGAGAGTCTTCCGTCAATTTTTGTTAAGCAGTTTATTATCCCTAAATTACTTGAGTTTAAAGTACAGTATATTTTAACCGTTACACCAAAAAGGGTTTTCTTTCTTATGAGGTAACATTGCGAAGAGTATACTTGTGCAATTCACATTTGTTCATAGATAACGCATGTCCAGAAATTGCTCAAACGTCTTCATATATAAATTATCCGAAATCTTAATATTAAATGCCGGATAACCTTCCCAAACATCCAAAATCAGTTGCAGGTTTCGGCAGCTGAGTTCTGGAGTATTTTCCTGCACTAATGGAGAATTCAAGGTTCTTGTTAAAGGTTTGAATTTTAGTGCTTTTATTGTTATAATGAATCTCTAATGAAATTGCTTTTACAACTCTGCATATAGGAATGGGTGAGAATTTAGGCCTAGAAAAATCAGTAACATGGTGTTGTATCTTAAACTTTTCTTAAAAAATCTTTTACTAGTTAAGACTCATTTGAACTTGATCTAGCGTTTTGCGATAGCGCTGGAGATTCAATTTATCAAGAAACTAAACCATCCGATAGGTATATAAGTTATGTGTTTAATGTTCTAGTAATTTGTAAGTCGTCGATACGGCAGCAAACATGATTTATGGAGTGGCGGGGCTTGGTGCATGAAAGCTGTTAAAATCGTAGTGACAGATTTAACACTTTTTTTGTTTTTGAGAAGCACATTCTGAATATGAATAGCTCGGCGCAATGGACCCAATTTACACGTTCATTCTTGATCACATTTGTGCTTTTTTCGACATTTTTGTAACAATTAATTTTGGTAAAGGAAAGACTGGCAGACAAGCTAGTTGACACTATAGAAGGAAGAGAGCGATTGCGACCTATCTCAATGAAAACCCAGTTCAAAATGATGCAGTTTTGATTCAGACTTCACGTGAAAAAATATCATATGAGAAATATTAATTTTGAAATGTCACAGTTTAGAGAGGTTTATTATTGGCAATTGCTGCTTTTAGGGAGGGTGGAAAGGGAAAATATGAGTTAAAGAATTATTCCAAATTAAAGTTAAAACTTTGATATACGTATTTTAATCTAGAAGGTATGTAATTGGATAGGTGATCCACGTTCTGTCATTTTTTCGATTATTTTTGAGTGTCATATATAAATGAATTTTTGCATTTAATTATTTTGCTTTTTATTATGCTTTGAATACTAATGTACTTTTTTCTTTACTTCCAGGTAAGTGCTATTTACGATGTCGCTGTTATGAGATCCTTGTTTGAAAAGTGAGCATTATTTCGTATTGGATATTTTATAATTGAACTCATCTGAAACAAAAGCAACTAGGACACCTATTAAAATTTTTGTTTTCTTTTTTTAAAATATGAAAATATTTTCCGAAATAATTGTGAAATAGTTTATATCTAATTACAACGAAAGTTTTCCGCCAAAAAAGTTCTCAATAAAATTAGAAAAATGAAGTTAAATCAGTGCCTTTAGTGCGTGTAGTAATCACCATCCAAATCTGTGATTTTTCTGCCAACGTTTTAGTAGTTTTTCAAAGCCTTCGTCCCAGAAACTTGGTAACCGCGAGTGCAAAAATAGATCAACCTCATTTCTGACGTCCTGTGCGGAATGGAAGGTAGCACCACCAAGATGTGGCTGCAGGTGGGGAAAAGGTCTGAAGTCCGAAGGAGCGATGTCAGGGTTATAGGGTGGATGTAGCAAAAGATTCTATTGGAGTACGTACAGGGTGCAGCCGGTGAGAACAGATACATGTGGTCTTGCATTATCTTGATGGAATATTACCGTTTTGCGCCGGAATTCAGTTCTACATTTTTCCTTGATAGCAGCGTCAACACGGACTAGCATCTCGTTCTGCATCTTACTGTTAAGGATTTTAATTCTTTGTGGATAACACCACGGAAATTCCACCAGATACAAAACATGATCTTTTTGTTAGTCAAATTGCCCTTTTGCGACGCTGCCGACGGGCTCACCGTACGCAGACCAACCCCTTTTTCGGCCTGTGTTGTTAAAGTAAATCCATTTTTCATCACAAGTGTTCAGAATTTTGTTCTTGCGTCAATATTCGAGCAAATTAGCGCAGTTTCGAACACGTCTGTCTTTATCTGTTTGAGACAGCTCATTCGGCAGCCAGCGATTGAATTTATAATACGTCAAGTTTATGGGATGGACATACTCCTAATGTGTAACTCTTTAGCAAGCTCTCGAATGGTTGCATACTGATCCTTCTTCCACAAGTTCTCGCAGGCGGGCCTCATCAACATCACTAGGTCGGATAGTGCGTTCTGCTTCTTGAATGTCATAATTCTTGTTTTTGAACTTTCGGTACCAAACCTTCACAGCGTCATATGATACAACTATAGTACCTAAAGCTGTACACATGATTTGGTGACTTTCTGTAGCTGACGTTTTGCAACAGAACTGGAAGTATATGATGGTTCTAATCAGGTAGCGCGATAGTTCCATTTCAGACGCCTTGTACCTTGTTGGATGACGGTATATTTTTACAAATTTCACAACACAGGTGTTCTAAAGCAAGTCTCTTTCTTTCAAATGCCAAAAATCATTTGACAAAATTTGGGAAACTTTTTACGCCAACGCGAACTGCTTGCGCAGAAGATGGCAAAAATCATTCGACAAAATTTGCGAAACTTTTTGTGCCAGCGCGAACTGTTTGCGTAGAAGATGTTTGTGGTAGCGGGAAACTTTCGTTAAAACCCGATGTTTACTGTGACTTGTTTTATATAATTGTATATAATTGGGGTACATAAAGTTGAGAAAAATATAATGTGAAAAATTCAATTAGATTGAAATACTTAATGAAGCACTGTATTTCAGTGTTTTCTTGCAAAACATTAATTATATTCGAGGCTGACGATATGACAATAATTTTAATTTACTTTTCATTTAATGGAAACAAAAAGATGGTAAGGGCAGTCTTCGATATTCTTTATTTCTTTATTCCAATATAATTAAAAATAAAAAAAAATCAAGGAATTTTAAAATATCAACATATATATATTTTTTTTTTGAAATACAAACAACTCTCGATTAACAGGTTGTGTGTTAACCAGGTCCTGTCTAAAAACAAAAGGTAGAAAAATCTACATTTCTTGTTTGTTATCACAAACAAGAAATGTAAACCAAAACTGTCTACGAAAAGTAAGTAGGCTAACATCAATATTAGCAGGAAAAATTTCTATCCCAAACCATCAACGTAAAACAAAAACAGAACTGTCTTTGAAAAGTGTTAAAAGGAAAGAAGAATACGCAAGGTAACTGCAATAATATGAGATCATGTCAGCTAGATGAATTCTGTAAAAAACAAATGTTATAACCGATTTCATATGAGAGTTTGAACTCAATAACATTGTTCAAATTTTCTTCTAAACATTGTTTTAAGTCTAATTACAGCGTAGTTCCTTCATTCCTTCAGATCTTCATTCTTCCGTTATTTTTCAGTGTGTATGTTACTCAGGCGCCTGATCCGTATGGTAGTTAACGTTGCTGACTTTCGTATTGTTGGACTCAGGTTCAAATCTTGGAGATGACTTGTATGCTTGCAAAGTATAATGTCTTTGAGGCATGGGGAGGGGGGTACTTGAAATACATAGCAGAAATTGTCTTTTGTGGCTTGGTGGTAGGTGATAAGAGGTGTGAAAACCTTGCAGCCGTCGTTATCTCGCAAACTGGAACGAACTGGGCAAAGTCGTACTATCCTCCGAGACGCCTAGAACCATGTCAACGATAGGCGTAATCCTGTGCTTCTAGCCATGATAAAATTCAGAGATTTCTTCTGATGTTACCGTCAGACAAGTGAAGTTATTCGTTAGAAGTTCTAATACGTAATTTTTGGAAAGTCAGTATATCATTAAAAGCATATACTGGTAATATATCGAGGCTATCAGCGAAATGTGCCTTTAGCAACAACATTCATCTAAACGGTAAACCGAGATTTGACTTTTCTTGACTTTCAAGTAACGTAAAGTCAACATCTAGATTCTCCCCCGAACGCAATTGAGTGGCTAACAACGGGAGTGTAAGCAAACCTGCTGAAGTCTGCACAAAAATTCTACCTTGTGCCGTTCGACTAGTTAGCCTTTAAGGGGTGGCAGATGGGGTTGAGAGGGGGGAGTTCGAGCTGGGAGATGGAGGTGGAAGCTGTTCTAAACAAGGACGCCGAATCAGGGGGCTTTGGGGAGAAGTGAAGAACCTTAGAATCGTGTGACGCAATATCGCGCGTAAACTGATTGCGGAAGTTCAAGGGGTTGGGGAAAGAAAGGTGAATGGAAAAGGGGGGAGTGGATGGAAAGCCAGAAGTAAAGAGTTTCAAACGAAAAGACTTTAAATCGATGAATAGGGAAGAGAGATTAAAGACTCTAAAAGGGGTTGAAGTTGCGTAGTGGGATGGGTAGGGAAGAGATGCGCAATTAAATTGTTCGGATGAGGTTGAATATTTGGAGTGGAAGATTGGGGAGGTACAGAATACTAAGGGGGTGATTCTGCGTTTGGAAGGAAGATTAGGAATCTAGAATTTGTTCTCTAAATCTGCATCTTCTATTTTGATCTTTGCAAAAATAGATTTTTATCAAGAAACGCAGCACAACTTTTCTGTCATCGCAGGTCCTTAAATGTTTTTTGCAATGTATATTTTAAAATTAAAATATCATTTATATTTCCCCTCCTTTTACAGAGTTCATTAACATATACTGTTTGCAGGGTAATTTTTTATGCGAGTTGTCAGAGAGTGGATCATATATTAAATCGCTATAATCAAAATGTAGTAAGGCTTTGATTATCCAAACTCAGTGAGAATAAAAGGCATTCGGGTTTGGGGTTTGCTTCGATAGTCGATTATTATATTGGTAAAAATGGCTGTTTCAAGTGAGCCATTTATTCTGACACGTTGCATTTTTTATATTTAATAAAATAAATAATTTTTAATTACTTATTTTAATTATTTTATATTTTATTTTCAAACATTAAGCATTTCATTTCTGCGTCAATTATAACTTTCAAGAAAACGACTGAAATACAATCTGTTCATTTCAGATTACAATATTTCGAAGAAGGATTTGCGATCATTATTATTTTTTAATTTTAAAAAAATAGAAATTACATAAACGACAAAAAGAAGCCGTATTCTGATTTCAATATCCAGAATATATTTTAACACTTAAAGCTATTTTAAGTCAAATATTTACCAGTTTATTATAAGAGTTAATTTTCAGAAACTAAAGATAAAAAATATAAAATCACATGTTTAAAACCAGCTGTTCAAAACAGCAATACGAGGCAGCTGGAAAAGAATTTGGTATGATATTAATTTATCATAAATTAAATCTGCGGGAGATTGTTGGCTTATTTCATAAAGCAAAGAATTAATTATTCAACACGTATTGTGTATTTCTTTCACTGAATTTCTTGCGCAAGAGGCTTGCTTTGTATATTTCCTAAAGTGAAATGGCAACAATATATGTGTTAGGAGTGGCCTTAGCGCGGCTCTCGTAAGCGAGTGCTACCGCACTTATGCAAATAAAATATATGCATAAAATATGGTAAACTACTCATTCTTGTTAGTTCAGAAATTTAATATGTTATTCAAAAACATTAAAATTTTAATAAATCTGATGACAGTCGCGACTTCGAAGACTATATAAAACTATGTATAACTGTATAAACTATTGATAACTATGTAAACTATATGTAACTATATAAAATAATAATTATATAGTTAAATTAAATATAATTAAATTCGTTAAACGGAAGTAATTGGTTTGTTCTTTTAAATTTTATTAACTAAAAATATTGCTGAAATTGGTAAATTGCTGAAATAGGAGCAAGAATGTAGTCCTGAATTCAAGAACCAAGATTTAAACTGTATTAAGTGTGGTATATATTGCAATCATCATTTAGTGTCCAAACTATTGGTAGACATGAAACGAATTATTGTTAAATCTAAAATAACAACTGGAAACTTGAGTGTAAAAAGTATTTTTTTGGAAACTTTTTTGGAAACCGAAAAACAGAAGGCACATCTAGTGCTTACAGCGCAGCCAGCACCTGTGGCGATGTAAATTATAATAACAATAAGTTCAAATGTGAAATTTAAGTTTATTAACCTAGTAGCCGAAAAATTACACAGGTAAATTTAACGCGAAGTTGGCTCACAACCTAACAGGCGTGGATATTCAAATATCGGCGGTTTTAATGCAAGGCCAAAGAGTACAAATGCTATCTGAGCTAGCAACCTAGTTACGTGGCCTAGTTACGTGGCTCAGTTTTTCAATCTAAAAACCTCTGTTTAAATACACACACACTAATTTGCATTCTGGCGTAGAAACGGAAAGAAGAAGTGACAGTAAAGATATAAATCATAGTAAATGGTTAATTAAAATAATAAAACCCCTACAACTGTTAAATGCATAGAAACAATGAAACCCATATATCTTTTTTGTCATTCCATGGTAAAAATGCTGATGTTTGAGTTATGTGAGTAAAAACTGTGATGTGATTTTGTAACTTTATCTAAATATTTATAAAAAATATCGAAAAATATTGAAGACCAATGAATTAACCTGAAAACATAAGGTTTTTTTATAGTTGACTTTTTATGCTAAAAGAAAATAATTAAGAAACAATTATTTCTTAATAAAGAGGTAGTATTCTGAATTGTATCCAGAAGTGTTTTAAGTGTTAATTAAAATTTATTTGAAAAGCAGAAACATTTTCTGGTCCGAAAATGGTTTAATACTGTGGCGAACTCTGATGTAAATGTTTAAAGTGTGTAGCTTAATTATCAAAACGCTATGACTACTAGAGTATATTACTCAGATATCTTTCAGAATTCTCTTCACAAAACATTCGAATGTAGAAGCAAAAGACTTTGGAAATATTTACCGAAAGACTTTGGAAATATTCAATTAATAAATTAAATTGAATTAATATGAATATATTAAAGATCGCCATTAAATTAAATAAAAGTTATTTAACGAATAAACAAATAGACATCAAAATATTTATTTGTTACTGTATGTCAAACAAAATATTTAAAGATAAATGCGCTTTATTTGATTGGAAAATATTCACGAACTACTTTAGTATACTTAAGTGTTTTGTAGTCTGGAGATATTTATAAATTGAGTCTCTGTTTTCTCTGTTGAACTTCTTTTGAATAAATTACAATACTTCCAATCAATACAAAATAATAAATAAATAAAATTCAGGAATTTGTTTTCTTTATTTAAAGTATTATAATCGCGAAACTTTTTAAAATATTTATTATTTTTTAACGTAAGTGTAGCATTCAAATTTTTGGAAGTTGCAAGTCACATTCGAAGGACAGCACACGACTTTAATGTACTGCCTATTAAATTATACACATTTTTTGCTGCGCTTTATTAAACTTATTTTCTCCAACTATTCTAACTTAAGGAATCGATTCTTCAAGGCAAACCGAAAATGGCATCAAAAATTACGAATTTTGAAGTTAAATATTCCTGTCAATTTTTGTCTTTCACAACAGGCATGAAACGTTTCCTGATATAGTTAAATATCATACTATATTAAAGTTTCTAATATAAAACATAAAAGCTTTCCTAATATAATATCCAAGGATTAATTATTACGGAGTGCCTAGGGTAAAGAACTCTCTACCTCCACATCATAGTTAATAAAAGGGAGCAGAAATAGGAAAAAATACATGAAAGACGTTAAGGAAAAATAAAGAGGAAGTCAACATGACTTGAGAAAAATTACAGAGACAAAAAGACGAACTTATAAAAATATTTTAAGTTCGGAAAAATTAAGCAGCTATTAGCGAGACTCGATGTCGGGACCTTTCGGTCTCGAGTCTAACGCTCTAACCACTGAGCTAGTGAGAATGCAGAATTTTTTGGTATTTTAAGATTTTTAATAATTTTTTTTGGTATTTTAAGATTTTTAATAATTTTTTTTGGTATATTATAATTTTATAACATGAATACAACACCAAAGATAAAGCAGATAGGAAAGATTTTACGATTAATAGGCTCCTTGGTCACATAGATTATAATATAGTTATATGCTAGTAGTGTAATGACTACTTACCGATGAATAGCAATTTGACAGATTAAATCTGCGGTAAATGATGTGATATTTAAAAGAAACAGATTGATAATCATGTGTGAGGCATATCTGGAGCAGCTGAATGAGCAATTATGGCATAGGCAGTTCTTTTTTGAAATGGATAAGCCATGATTTTAATATAATATTTTGTTATTTCTCGAAAGTTAATTTTATTTTAAATTTGATATCGCCAAAAAATGAACATTTTCGTCATTTAAAACACCTTTGTAATTTAAAATATATGACTACGATCAGGCCGAATAAGGACTTTTAAGCTGATAAGGGAGAGGAGGTATATAATATATCTGTATCTATATATCTATCCATATATGTTATTGCAGTTCCATATACAAAATTTCAACATTCTGCCACTAATCGTTATGCGACACGTACGGACGTAGGTACAGATGTTACGACAAAAAATCTCTTTTGAATTCATTTTACAACCCGTTTTGAAAAAAATAGTTCTTTATTCTGTCCGTATGTACAGATGTTACGCAAAAAGTTAATCAGAATGATTCGAGGGCGATAAAAATGGATATTTTCGTTGAAATATGATACCCGAAATTTTTCACGATTGCAGCACTTTTTTTACTTTATACAAGGAAGAAAAAAAGGAAAATTTTGGATTTCCAGAGCAAGTTGTTATCATGTATTCACTGAATATTTTTTGTCCTTGAAGGAGAGAGACGTCGTTACCTATGTCTCTCAAAATTGATAAGAATTTTTTAGTTAAATATTTTCAGAGAAACTGCGACTGTCTGTTGTCATGCATTAATATAAAATATTTTACTTTCTTACTTACTATTTTACTTACTATTTTACTTCTAACAAATGTTGAAAGAGCTAAAGGATTTTGCATTTGCTCTGATGCTCTCGTTTTGTTATGACAACAAGTGATGGTGTTTCGATTAACGATACGTTTTGTGCCGAACGTAGCGCATATATTGAAGTGCAGCATTGCTTTCTAATATATGAAGGGGAACTGCAATAGAGAGAGATATTTTAGTTTATTTGAGGAGAAAATTTGGTCTTAATTTGATCTGCTCTCAAGACACGGTTTCATTTCGCTTCATTATTTCTAAACGAATTTATTTATGCTAAATGTTCGGCAAAGTTAAAAACTTAACGTTCTTGCTGTCATGTGAATTAAAAATTTAAAAATTAATTTTCTGCTCTATGACAAAAGCATGCATCAAAAGTACAAGCTTCATTTATACTTCTTTGTACTAAGTATTGTAGTCACGAAAAATTTCGGGCATCATATTTCAACAAAAATATCCATTTTGACCTCTCTCGAATCCATATGAACGATTTTTTTTGCGTGACATCTGCACGTGGAGACAGAATAAATGAATCTTCCTTCCGAAACGGATTGTAAAACGGATTTAAAATGGATTCAGAAGAGATTTTTTTTCTGACGTATGTATGTATCTCGCATAACTCAAATATGAATAGTCTCAGAACGTTGAAATTTCGTATATAGGGCTGCTATAACATGCAGTTGTATGTATAATACATACACACACATATAAGTATATATATCCCACTCTGTTACCCGGCTTGGTCTGCTCAGATTTTTATTCTTGTATGTTAGTAAACTGCGCATTTTTTGCTTTAAAATTGATTGAATTATGTTTTGCTTATTCTCCTATTAAGGTTTTTATGCTTTTAGTTAATCTGCATGCAGTAGATGTAGAATTATAAAAATTTTTAAGCGTTGCTAAGCCTAACGAAGCCGCCGTTTGTTTATATTACAAACGCTTAGTAGAATAATGAATTATTACAGTTTGTGCATCAACTTCAGTGCCTTTTTGCCGAATGGGAGCAAAAGTAAACTTTCAGTTTTGTGCAACGAAAAATCTGTCTTCGTGCCCGCTGGCTGAACTGCTTGTTTTAACGTAGAAAACTAACTTTTTGAACTATTTTAATTGTATTTGATGTTACTTGTTTCCTGTATTTTACAATTTTTAATAATGATGCTTTGAGTTTTTATTTATTTTTGTGTTATCGTGAAGTGGGATCTGAATAAACTGAATGAGAAATGTATCTCGAATGAAATCCGAGTAAATAAGCTTAAATGAAATATAGCCAAAATGCGTGAGTAATTTAACAGGCTGTACAAGTCGTTTGATGTCCACATCAAATATTTTTGTAACTCATATATGTCTGAAACAATAAATCTTTCTTATCCGTATATTCTAAACAGTGAGTTTTAAAATAGTGTTTGTTTTTAAGTAACAAATTATGGAAGGACTGTTGTTTAATATGCACAGTGCGGCAACAAATTTTGTACAAATTTCTGTAACAAATCGAAAGCTAATGAAAGCAAAATTCTTACCTCTTTGCTTTTTATATGCAGTCCTTGTTATACATACAGACACTTGGCATGTAGTTATACAGCTGCTTGATTCCTTCGCAGAACTCATGTTTTGGAAAGTGTTTGTTTACGGTTCAATGTTATTAAAATATTGAATTTCAACGTCAGATGTTAGTGCAAGGAAGGTGATTAAGAATTATGTACTTTTCTATGCTAAAAGGCCTTCTCGAGAATGGGAGTTTTGGACGGTGCATTATCGTACAACAGATACCAGTTATTCAATTGAGCATTGTCTGGCCTAACACGCCGAATTCTCTTCCAGAGTCTGCCTATTACATTTTTACGAAATATGCGACTCTTTTATTATATCTCTCAGGAATAAATGATTCTGAATTATCATCCCTTTCCAATCCAACAAGTTAACCTACACTGTGTTTACTCGAAATTTGTAGAAGCGAAATTTCTCTGGCTTGGTTAACCTTTTCCAACCCAAGCAGATAGATGACTGCCTTTTTATCTGAGGATAAAAAACAAATCACCGAGTTTCTTCTGCAGTCTTAGTTTATTTGAAACATTTTGCTGTTTTTCTTTGTAGCGAACTTTTATTACTGTTCTTTGCTCACCTTTCATATCCATCGTAGCACAAATTCATTTCATCAAAGCAAGTAATAAACTGCACAGAAAATTCTGTTCGTGAGCAGATAATATTTTAGGAAAAGCTTATGCGATGTTTTAGTAATAAATGCTGTTAACTACCTCTTAGTAGATTTGCTAGAGTAAAAAAAAATGTTAGACGCAGCACTGTGTAGGCACACTGTGTATATTCGATTTAATTATTATTTGAAAATGCACTTTGTAGGCAATCTGTATATATCTGATGTAACTGAGATTCAGTTTATTTAAAAATGGTATTTTAACGAACACTAACTAAAGAACTGAAATTCCCTACATCTAAAATATCGTGTTTGGTTTTCTGTGTGCTCTCCGATGGTACTTATTTCCTAAATCTTATAATTAACTGCACAAAAAAAAGCAACTATTGCATTGAAATTCTGAGTTTCATGATATGATTTTTTTTCCTGCGTGAGCGTTTCTTTTTTAGTTAAAAAATTTAGCTATTGGGTAATAGTAATAGACTGCCATTCCTATGCTGCGAAATTTACCTCATAGCAAAGGCGTGGCTTATTATGTGACTTTCGCTGCGCAGAAAGGGTGGCTGACTACTGGTAATAAACAGTAATTATTACATATTAATTCAAAGTAATTTTAAGCGTAACATAGTAGTAAAGGTTTATTTGTAATTTTACATATTTTTTGTACATTTTTAATGTAATATCTACAGCGTGATTTATATATTTATGCAAAGTTGTCTGGTTGAGATAATTTTGAATTATCGGATTTTCACAGTAGAAACAGTTTAAGATGATACTGTTTCTTTAATCAGGAAGAGAATAAAACTAATCGGTAAGTTGTTTGGATAAAAGGATATCTTTTCAATCGATGAGTGCCTGGCACTTGCGTTACTTATGATTTCGATCCTTTGCTAAAACTGGATGGGTAATTAATCAAGAGCTTTTTTTATTTTGAAGTAGTATTTAAAAACGTTGCATCTTTGCTTTTATAATGTAAAACCTTATTTTCCATTCAAAATGAGCAGATAATTAGGAAAATTCATCTAATTATCTTTGTTATATAATACTTTGATTAATCTGTTCAAGGTTTCCTTCTTTGCATGTAGATTGGCAACTTTTTTGGGCTGCACCTTCAAATGACCGTGAGGGAGTTAATAATTTCGGAAGGATATTTTCCTTTCCGCTTTTTTTTTCAAGTTTCAGAGCTAGCTTTTTTTATAATGTTTCTTAGCGGATCAGTTTCAAATAATGCGAATCTTTTCAGAAGAACTGTCATGTCATACTTATTGCACTTCTGATGACTACAAATTAACTATACTGTATCTTCTAATAGTTGACGTCAAGTCATTTGTAAAGCACTTTTAAATGTCTAACATCCCCCAAATGGTATCGAACTGATTGGCTATAGTTAAAAGAACCTTGAATTTGCAACATTTTACAAAAGATATTTTTTTGCGGTGCGCTGCAAGGCATTGTCATTTTACATACAATATTTCTGAATATCCAATAATTGATTAAATTGATAATTTCAGTTGTTAAATATTCAATTTTTCGTATATCTATAGGATCTAGCCTGTACTATTTGCAAAATTAAAAGTCCAGCTGATAGGTTGTCTTAAAATGCATGCTGTACCCTATTAACGTTATGGTCACCCATTTTTATGCCAAAGAGGGAAGGTGGAAATGCCCTGCATCTTGTATGTTAGCCATATAGAGTTTAGGATTTGGTACGCTGGAAGATTTCTAGCGCTGTGATGGGTTTGGACGATAGCGTGAGTGGAGTGGATTTGAAAATTCGTGACATGGAAACAAGTTCATAATGAGAACATACGGTGCTTAACTGCAGATTTAAGGCAGCGCACCGCCTTTAGTCATCTGCAAAAGACAAAATCAAAACACGATTTCATGAACAGTGACATTGCAGCTGTTTGTATTAGTGCGTAAGCTTATGTAGGAGGACATGATGGTCAAAACATGAGAAAAATCGATAAACAAAATAAACTAAATGGAAATATACAATAGAATTATGATAATGATGCTTGACATAATGTAGAAGATATGATAGGAAAGAACATGAATAAATGTATATGCATGATATAATAAGGAAATGCCTATGCGGAGGTACACTGCGGGAAAAAAAAGAAGGGACAGTTCTATATCTCCCCTTCTACTGGGCCGATTGACAAAATTCAAATTGCGTTTTCCATGTCTCGAAAGCGCGACTTAGGATATGTATTATATTTATATATAGCATTGTTCTAATATAGGCATTTTGACACAAAATCGGACTTCTTTTGAAGTGACTTGCCAATTTTTTTCCATATTTCGATTCTACAACTCACATTATGCCAAACTGCCAAGTTTCGTGAAAATCGCACGAATAGTTTTTTAAAAAAATTTAGCTCCTCAATGTTAATTCAATTTGGTTTGTATTTATTAATATCTCTTTTTTTCATGAAACTTATTTGATTCCTTCCTACATAGCTCAAAATTTGGGTTCATTCCAAATAAATTTCACCGATCTTTTATGATTTAATTTAAAAATTTTTATTTTTAAATAATTTTCATAAATTTTTCGAAAAACATTTTGAATTATATTCTATAAAAGTTTTACCATCATCTTAAATTATGTACAAGCATACCTGCAAAAAATTAGAGCTTTTTATTCAAAATTTCCGAAGGTATACGAGAATTTATATATTAGCGCGTTTTGAAATTTGGCATATTTGTTGAAAGCGATTATAACGAAAATGTGGTGTACGCACTTTGTTAAAATTGTGACTTTTTGTTCTTCCCTGCACAATGAAAGGGAAGGAAAGTAGGTTGCCACATATTAAGAAGTTCGCCAAGTGGCTGGCTCAAACTGAAAATATTCGCCAAGTGAAAGTTTTGAATTTCTCCTTAAATTTCGCACCAAATTTTACAAAATTTAGTATTTAGGCATAACTTGAGTATTAAAAAAAAATTGGTATGTCATTTCAGAAAAAGTCGCATTTTGTGTCAAAATACGTGTATTAGAACAAAGCTATATATAAATCTAATATATATCCTAAGTCGCGCTTCCGAGACATGGAAAACGCAATACGCGATTTGAATTTCGTCAATCGGCCCAGTAGAACGGGAGATATAGAGCTGTCTTTTTTTTTTGGCGCAGTGTATATGTATAGATTGAATATGAATCTGTTGTCATGACCTCTGAAAGTGAAAGAGGAGTGTGCCTTTGTACAGCTCTGAGAAACGTGTCGAGTCAGTTAGGTTCACCGATGCAGGAGACGGAAAAAATTTTCAGTACCCTTCCCGGACCTCCTATTTCTAACCGGACATGTTATCCAACTATAACTACGAGGGCACCTTGAAAGGTGAGAGAAAATATGTTACAAACGTATGGTACTAAAGCAAACGGATCCGTATCTGAAACAGGCTTGTATGCGGCTTGATACGACTAAGTAAGCAATAGCACAGTGTAACATGATTGAGCCAATCTTATAACCTGCAAATCTACTATGCTGAATATCAGCAGCTCACGCTGACCTGTTTGTGGACCACAACACTGTGCAGATTACTTTAAAATTTTGTATGGATCTCCTTTTTGATGGCCAGACCTATTTGTCTTTAATTGCTGGTCAATTGAAAGCTTGGCTTCACGGTAACAAGATTACTGGTGCGAAGCAATTGGAAGAAAGAATGGGTCATGTTTGTATCCACATTGAGCTTGTAGTCATTAGACATTGTAATACGACCATCATCTGAATTTGCTTGTTGTAAACAAAAGAGGCCATTTTAAATATATTGTGTAAAATTTCCTCCGATGGTGATCTCCTGGAAAACTTTGTAAAACCAGTAGTAGTAATAATAATAATAATAACAGTATTGTAATAATAAAAGTATTAGGTGACGATAAAAATAATAATAACATTTCCTTAAAGGAAAGACAGAGTTTGTATAAATAAAACCCTTTCGTCCTTTTTGTCTCCATAGATTTATCCTTGATAAATCGTTCGAAGAAGCATGTCAAGATGGACCCTAACCAATTTACTTAAAAACTTTCCTCTTTAGTCCTAAAGTGCCTGGAAAACAAATTGTTTTGTTGCTGGATTGCGCTTTTTGCTAATAAAAAATAATTCTTTCTTGAAATTTTGTTTCCTACTTTTAGTTTTTTCTTTCTGTTCTTGGTTGAGTTCCACTGTCGAAATGGCCGTAGTTGATTAATCGATGAAAAAAGGTGTTTATCGATGCGTCGTGTCCGATTGTTCTTCGGTGTGAGAAAGGCGCGGGTTGATGGATTAGTTAATTCTTTTAACACCGCTTTCCTTTTACTTCTTTCTTTACTTTATTCCTCTCACGATGGAGGCGCTGGGATTTATGAAACGGAAATGTCTTAATCTCGAGATGAAGTGTGTCTTTATTTAATTCCGGAAATTTTTGTTTATTGCTTGTTCCGCTGAAGTATTGCACATTTTATGTCCGTTAAGCTGTCAAATCATTTAGCGCTGAGATTCTGACTAATATGCATATTTTGATAATTCCTGAATTCCATATGATATTTATATTGAAGTTTGTTCCTTACATATTTTCGTGTGACGTAGAATTTTTAAAATGGTTTGACTAGTGAGAGAGAGGATTACATCGTTGAAA